>VWZO01006088.1:267727-338077 GCA_013396975.1 Bucco capensis
CAACATCTAAACCATGCCACTCAGTGCCACATCCAATCTTTTTTTAAACACCTCCAGGGATGGTGACTCCACCACCTCCCTGGGCAGCCTATTCCAGAGCCCAATCACCCTCTGCATGAGGAAGTGCTTCCTAATGTCCAGTCTAACTCTCCCCTGCTGCAACTTCAAGCCATGGCCTCTTGTCCTGTCACTAGCTGCCAAGGAGAAGAGCCCAACCCCTACCTGACTACAACTTCCCTTCAGGTAGTTGTAGAGGGCGATAAGGTCACCTCTGAGTCTCCTCTTCTTCAGGCTGAAGAAGTCCGTCATGTCTGGACTTTACTTGGAGACCAGCAGCTATATTTGACTGTGATTCACAGACAACTAGACAGACCCATGAGAAGAGTCCAACATGGATCTACTCTGTCTTCTAGGAAAAGCCTACTATGGCCTTTTCTCTGTCATCCATGTTTTGTCTATATCTACCTTCACACTGGCACTGAAACTCATTAGGAAATGTTCCACTACTTATCTCCAGCCATTTTAAAGCCAAAAAAAATCCCATCCAAACATTCTGAAGATAAACTGATACAGAATGTGATTTATAGAAGTTTAGCTTCCTGGATAGGAAGGTTCAGCTACTCAAATAATGGTTCACTCCACCTCCATGAGTGCTTTGCATGGAAGTAGATAATTAAACCCCTAGTGCAGACATGAGAAGATGCAGAGTGTTTTGTCATGTCTATCATAACCTCCATCCCAGAAGCAAACTGTGGTTAAAATCTGTGAACTCTGTCACCTGGAAGAGCAGAGGATTCTCCAGACAAAAGAATGGTAGACAAAATCCAAGAATTTCCAGGTACAAATTGCTACATAGATATATATATTCCCACTGTTGCAAATGTTTCTGTTTGTGCCTTTTAATAATCAATTGCTAAACACTGATATTAAATAGCAAACATTTTGACAGAGCAAACTCCCCTTCTCTCTTTTACTACTATTCTCATATAAATATTACAACTAATTAACATCCTTTCTATAAGAGGAATAGAATTCCTACACCCATGAGTTGTTCTGTCATTGAAGCTTGGGTCAAATATCTAAAATGTCACACTATCATCATTAAATTGATGTTTTAATCCTCCTTAATACGTGACAGAAATGAGCTGTCAATTAGAAGAGGAATATTGACATTTTATTCCTGACATCATTTTCAATGGAAGGAATAAAACACCAATTAAACAACAATTATACACTAAGGTATGACATGTTATATATTTGACATACAGTATAATGATAAAAAATAATTTCTTACTAATAATAAGAAGAATAGGAGTTTATTAAGAACATCAATTACCTCGTGTCTTGATTCTTTATCTTTGTACACCTTAATACTCCAGTGGGAATTATGGCCCAAAACCACAACATCAGTCTCATAATATAGGAAGAGATGGGAAATACTCAGGAAAAACTGGAGGTGGCAGTGACTGATTTGTGAACTTGGCAATGGAGACTTCCAAGAAGGATAAAAGTCTTTCTACAGGAATAGAGACAGAAGAAAATATATATATATGCATATACATATATGCACAGAGATTAAATAAGATGGCTAATTTTGGGAAACATACTTCCATTTGCCAGTGCTTCCTCTGACCATGACTACTTTTAACTTTCAGCACCCCTCAATCTGTGCTCACATATTCAGGAAATGTTTCCTTAGATGCAAGGAAAATGCTATAGCAGCAAATCACATAATTCCAGGGGATTCATCTATGCTGGATTCCCAGCAGAGCACTGAGAAAGGAATCTGCCATTAGTACCAGCTGTGTGTATAGCACACAATCGCTCTCCAGTGATTGCAGGGAAAAGGGAAGTATTGGTTGAACTCAGTTGTATCTTTCATTTTAGAGACAGCAAATGGCTATAATGTGTCAGGTCCTTCACAACTTCCAATGCCAGCTCTTTATGAGAAAGCTTCCTTGTATTAGGCTTGAACGAAAACCATCTACTTAAGGGACTGACTGCAGAATGAGAAAATCTATCCATGAGTCTAGGGTAGCTAGAATTGCTGCATCCTCCCCAGCTCTCATAAATCAACACAAGAAGCTTTTTTTTTTCTGATGACAAGATAAGAGGGATTTCAAATGATTGCTTGCTATTTTAACAAGGTAAAAAAAAATGAGAATCTATTTTCGTTTGCCTTTATAATTTCATCATTGCCTTTCACTCCAGTTCTAGCCCTTAATTTTAAGGATCATATAAAGGCAGTTCCTAAAGGCTGAGATTCTTTAATTGCAATATATTATTTTTCACAGCTAAAAAAATAAGAAAAATTCCAATCTTAGTCCCCACACATTGCATATAAGATCTCAGTAGGACATTGTTAGGAAGCTTGAGAACATCTTGCAAAATATATTCAGTAGGATACAGCCAATAGACAAAGTCTGATTCTCAGATAACCATACTCCACACAGCTGAAAGCTTTGTTATCCTTCTGAAGGTGGGAGAAAACCTTAATTGGAATAAGAATCAGTCCCTAGACTATCATTACTGTCTTTCAAGTACAGATAAGAAAGTTTAATTCTGATTTTATGCTCAAGTAAAGAAGAAATAACTCTAGTGGAAACTTGTCTGAAAGTATACAGGCTGAGTTACCGTGGGTCCAGATTTTACCATCCACCAGCTGAGTTCTGGTAACCCACCACATGTGCACTCCAAACTATCCCAACTGCAAAATAAAAGGTGTTTGGGTTTAGATTTTGGTTTATTTCATTTTTTCTTATATGCTACTCTGTGGGCAACCAATAACTCATTAACTGCAGTAACTCCTTAAGTCCTTTAAACAAAGTGCAAGCCTCCCTTCCATTTTTCATTTTGTACTCTACTGTAAATCAGATCTCTTCCCCTACATTAAAACAGGAGAATGTAGTTTCACTTATATTACCCTTAGTTTTTGCATCATTTTCCTCTAGTGGAACTGACACATTTAGCTAAAATCCTGAGACATTGTCTGCATTTCAAATGTCTACAATCTTTTTGCCGTTGAACAGTTGCCTCTCACACCCAGAAATGTCTTAATAGTGAAACTGTTTCTTAGACTGCATGCTCTTGGGTGATTCTTCTTAGCAAATACCTTTCTTGGTTTACCCCTAGGCATCCTTTTTGTAGGCATTGTTTCTCTCACAAATGACCTGGCAGGCTAGCCAACAAAAGCAAAAATACATCTTTATTTATGAAGCACCCAAGAAAACTTTGTTTATCTAGTTGTAAAACACTATAAGAGGTAAGCAGTAAATAGGAAAGGGAACATAAAACTGATGAGTGCTTACCCTCTATTCCCTACTGATGCTTCTACTTAGCCCTGCTTAGCATTTCAATCTATATAAAGTCAATGGGCCATATAACCTTCTTCTATATACACTAACCAATTAACATTATTCTTTAATAGGAAGAAGTTTAGGGAATTCTTTTTTCCAGTTTGATTCAAAGTAACATTGTTACTAAACAATGTTGATGGGTCAAGAAGATGCACTTGTTCTATGAAGACAAGTGATATTTAAACTACTGAAAATATACATTTAATTTTAATAATAGAGCCATTTAAAAATAGTTTCTTAATATTCATTGAATGGTCAAGATTCTTATTAAAACAGTTACAGTAAATTATTAAACTTACAAGACTACTTAGGTAAGCATTAATTTAAAGACTTTAAAAGGATAGTGCAAGGTATAGTAAAGTAAAAGGAATTCAGGTAAATTAAAATTTAAAAAACTACAAAAAAAACAACCTTTGCTTTTCTGGGTTTGTTTAAGTCCACTTATATTCAGAGCACATTAACAACTTGTTTCTCTTACACTTCTAAGGGAATATATTGGGTAGTTCTCATGGTGAGGCTGTGTTTTGGGACTTGGAGTGGCATTTATTTTGCTCCCAAGCATCTAATGTTGGATTACTTAGAGAGAAATTTATCTTGCTGAAGCCCAGTTTCAGCAATTTTAGTCAATACAATCTTTTCAATATACTTTTCATCTTAATACTACTGTATGATACTAGGATGACTTGAAAATGTGTCTTTAATATCAGCCAAAACCAGGGCTCAATTTACATCATCTTTGCTCATTCCAATATCACTTCTTTAATTATGCTTTTTAAGACTTCATTGTGAAAGTTGTCAGCTGCACTATCCTAAAGAAAGAGTGGCTCTACAGCAAGAAATGTCAGTGTCATCCTGGAATTATTAACAGGAATATCTCAACAGGAAGAGAGATTTTTCTCCTCAACTAGGAATGGAGTGTCCTCAGAATGATTTGGGGCACTCTATTTAACCAAGACATAGACCAAATCTGCAGAAGTGTCAAAATCAGCAAGAAGTATAGAAAACATCTGTTGTAAAGAAAATCTGAAGGGAATGAATATGTTTAGAATTGAGAAAAATGAAGAAGGATCATGATGAAAGCCTTCTTGTATATAAAAACTGTGTATATAAAAAGTTATTATAGAGATAGCAGGATAAACTGCTTTGTGTCCACTGAGGACAAAACCAACCTGTTAATTTGCAGAAGAAAAGAAGGTTTATTAGATATTAAAAATCTTTCTATGTATAATACTTTAAAAAATTGGCAATGTTAACTAGGCAAAGCACTATCTTGAAGACTAGGTAATGAACTATCAAGGTTGATTATATATTCATTTTGAGAAAAGGCAAACAGATAATGTTAACTGAGAAGGTAATTCTGAGTTTGTAAGCTCCTGAAGCACAGAAGGACTTCACTCTGTATACCTAAATCAACCTCTAGCATACTGCAGCTTTGGTTTTGGCTAAGGTTTTTTACCTACAACTGCACTGTTAATAGTAATATTTATTAATACTCATTACAAACTTGTCATCACCTGTTCTGATTAATAATGGGAAACCTGATAGTGTAAAAGGGTTGAGCAGTTTCGTTATTGCATATTTTTTATTCATTTTTAGGCCTAATAAGATGATATTTCAATTAATAATGTTCAGTTAATATTAAGTGCTCACTATTTATATTACACAGTGAAAAATTTAAAACCACTCCAACTAAAATACAATTTCTCTAAATGTGAAACACTTCATCTAGTAAAACAATGCAAATACTACTACATAGCCATGTAAATGGGATAATGGAAGACTCTTCCTTCCACTATAAATCTAGTTTCGGATTTCTGTAATAACAAAAAAACAGAAGGCAGATCAATGGAATTAAACAACAACAAAAAAATTAAAATGATAACTGCAACACCATGCCAGAAAAAAACCCAAAACAACTCTTTGCCCTAAAAACAGGATTTTGGCAGGGTTAAAATAAGTTAATTGTAAATGTACATGCATAGAGATATAATTAATATCAGATAAAATATTCAATATCCAATTAAAACAATACGTATACTTCATCAGACTGCTGGATACGAATCAACTGGAAGGCCTTTTCTAAAGCATAATGTTAGTATGTCTTGGTGAATGTGAGCCAATTAGCAGATTATACATGTTGGCAGAGACAAGCACATGACTAGTTTAGAAAGTCCTGAAGGCAAAGTTCATCTTGGGTTTCCTTTTCTCTAAACACAACAGTTATGTTGCTGTCTACAGAAGGCCTAACAAATTTTGGACTATATTGCTGTCCTGGAGTTCCTTATAACATCCACTGATGCAGCTGCTGCCAGTTGGAGATAGGATATAGGACTAGAGAGATTTAGAAATACTCAGACAGGATAGTAGGTGGCAAATCTACAAGAGAGCTGCTTAGACAAAATTCAGGATTCAAGCCAGTCCCATCTAGCATAATCAATTTTTTTCCAGAAGAAGTAACTGTGAGTGCAAATCACTCTTTTTCTGTTACAAGCCAAGTTTGGGATATTCCTCTTAACCTTCATAGTGTTTCCACCAAAAGAAATTCTATTTCCAAAGGTGCATCAGTTTTGGGGACCATCGCTTGATGGATCCATTTTCTTCCTGGACCATATGGAAATATGCAGTGTCAGAATCACTCAATGGTAACGATGGGTTAAGTCACATCATATTCTCACAGTCAAAGAAATTGTGCATATTTTCACTTACAAGATTTTTCTGTGAATAAGATTTATTTTTAAAAGAAAGAGAACGTGTATGAGTCAAAAGGTTCATTTACAAGGCTGTCATGGAGACAGTATTTTTAAATAACCAAAGCTACATCAAATGATAATCATCAAACCAAATAAATTAAATGCCAAAATACTCTGAAGCCTAAAAATAAGAGCCAGGTCTAAATTACTCTAATTTCTAAAGCCTTTACAACATTTCAAAAGGTAAGTCACGTTCTGAGTGTATATTCTTTGTTTTTCATTCTTGAAGAGCAGTGAAGTGGTTTGTGAATCAGGCTTTTAAGACATTTGGCTGTAGCAAAATTGTAATAAAAAATGCATAATATGTACTTAAGAAGGAAAGTAACACCTCTACCATAAATTAGTTCTTTGAAATATTCAAATTAAAAAGTCCAAAGCATACTACACTTGCATAAAACAGAATTAAAGAGCAGTAACTTAGATACGTGGGTTTCCTCACACGGATAAATTTAAAATTGGGATTGCTCAAGGAATGGAAACTTTTATCAAGACAATATCAACATTGTTAGCGGGATTTTCTCCAGTTCAAGTTTTCTTTTGTCATTCTCTGAGAGATCTTCCTTTCTATTGTAATTCATGGAAATTATCATTAACAATGAAAAAATTACTCATTTATTTACATTGCCTTTTGAATAGTGCAGGAAATTCACTGAAAAATGTGATATAAAAGCCTTCTTTAATGCACAGCAAAGTATATCTCTGTGGCTTAATGCCTTGTTTTACTCTCCAAACAAAAAAAACCTTAAAGTCCTTATATACAGTTCCCACTCAGGCATAATTCTCACTCAAGTAAACTGGCATTTTGCCCAAATAAAATGAGTAACATGATAGGAATTCAGCCATGAGACTGTATCAGTTTATTGCAATATTTCCCCACAGACCACAAGCAAAACTGTACTCTGGATGACAGAAGAAGGCTGCCCAGCACATATGCAGCTACTGGAACATTGCCAGTTGGGCAATATCCATTGTATTTCCTCAGAATGGAGCAAGAAACATTGTGAGAGGCAATCAAATCCAAAGCCCAAGGCAGTGTCAGTCCTGTAAGCAAGGGCATGTATTTCTAAGTTTTTCTTTAATATATTTGGGGAAAACACTAAATTTAAAACAAGATGCAGAGAACAGACTTATACCAAGTTCATGAGACTGCTTCTAACTTCCATTTACCAACTAACTCCAATGCTGAAATATGTTTCTTCTTAGCAAAGAGAAAATACCTTCTTCTGCAGTTTCTCTGTCTCACCTCAAGTTGAAATGGATCGTGGATTGAGATCTAATAAAATATAATATATGCATTAATGCAAATTCAGAATGCCCAGAATACACTTTTCCAAAGTGGAAAAGGATAGAGCAAAGTAAAAATAGCTGAAAGTAAGTACAATCCCTCCCTTTCACATGTATATGCCTTTCTTCTATCTGAAGGAGTTTGTCTGTTCCATTCAATGACTTTTATGTAGAACCCCTGCATGTTGTGTTTTGAATTCCTCTGTATATGTTGCAGTTTAGCCTCTGGAACCTGTGGTTATTAGTACATTACTAAGGAAAGTCTTGATATAAAATGAGAAGCACCTCTACTGGCTATAAATACAACGCAATTAACTTCAACCATTAATTCATTACAAAATGCACCAACCCTCTTGTTACATATTGACTAACACTTAAGAGGAAACAATGTGTATCAGTAAGTACAGTTATTATTGAATTCATTCTGCTTATCATGTTTATATATTACATACACAAGCAGAATTATTAATAGCCATCTCTCTTCATTCTCTGGTGTTTTGGTAGTTAATAAAAACTCTCTATCCATCCTCTACATCTTTTTTTGTTGAGTCACTTCACTGTGTGTATGACTCTCAGAATATCTTGAAAAAAAGGAAAATATTTATTAACTACCCAATTAAATGCATGTATTATATAGTTTCTGTTAGTGAAATGGTAGCAAAGAGTCTGTCAGCATTTCCCTACAAAACCTGCTTTCAGAGGTCTCTAATTACAGTGTAAAAATTTGCCTCTTCCGCTACAAAGTTTCAAATTAACAAGAAATGTTGTTCTATAAAGATCTACTTCCAGCTGTCCAACACGTTATTTAAACATGGTACCCAAATTTTCATTAATGCAAAATGACATTCATAGTATATCAGAGTTTATTTCCTTTAATTTTTTGTTAAAATGAGATGGTCACACCACTGTGTAGCTTGACGGTTCAGACATCTACTTAGCACCTCTGAACACCAATTCCCACAGCTATTCTTGTGGGAGCTGTGTGACACAAACGAAAAATCTATATTTAACAACCAAAATAATACAGCTCAATTTACACAGAATTGTTCCATTTCCTAAACAGCTTTTTAAAAGAGGCTGTTGATTAAAAGCACTATGTTTAAATATCACAACTTATATAGTTGCTACACTCTTACGAAAACTAGGTAAGTCTTAGCAGAACAGCAGGTACTGTCTCTTGGCTAAGCAGTTCATTTTTACCTGTCTGCACTTCAATTGTACGTAGTCATTACTGTCCATCTTGGCTTGGTTTCTTTAACTACCAAATCCATCAGCCACGTTAAAGAGAGAATCACACAATCTCATGTATCCCCACTAAGAGAACAGCCACATAAACTCTTAAAAATGCTGAAGTTGTAATGTTTTCCCTGGCCTAGTTTTGTCTGAGGCTTAAACATTCAGACTTAAGTTACCTCGATGAATTAAGTTTCTTCTGAAATTTGACCAATCTTTGTTTAGCTCCTCCCTTTGTACTAGACCAAAACTGAGGCTATGCAGCTGCAAGCTACTAGCAAAGGATCCAAATGTGTGGTCTGCAGTGTATCTACACTGGCCTGCAGAGACATATGTTGTTTCCAGATATAGTAAACTTAAATTGATTCTCATTTCTCAAACAACATGGTCCTGGAGAAGCTAGCCTGACCTTTGACAAGAGATGTTAAGCAGTTCCTGGTGAGGAAGTCTTCCTTTGGTTTTGATTGGTAGCCTCAATTTAAGAGCACACTTAGTGTACTGGAGCAGGGCAGTTTACAAACAAAGCCAAACACATTTGTGCGAGATGCTGTTTGGCTACAGAACCCGACCTGACAATGGGTTTTCCTGGAGCTCTGAGAAGAACCACAATTTTAGTGCAGTGTTATTGCAGTTTCCTGTAACTACCTGTTCCCTGGCTCTATCCCTGCTTTCTTTTCTTTCTCTGAAGGAAAGAAACTTCCTAAGAAGAAAATAGCTCCCTCGGGGTGGCCTGTGTCATATATATCTCTCAGAACATAACTACATAAGCATCTATAAAACGATACTGGCCTTAATGAAAACAGAGCTCAACAACCTCAAAATTTAGGAGTATTTCAGCACAAATGCCTTTCTGTCTCATCTCTTCTAATTTTTCTTTCACTCTGCTAAAGTAGTGCACAAAAACTCTGCTGAGCCAACACAGATATTGAGGAAATCAGAGCCCAGGAGGAATCTGGATAACTTGAGGTATGTTGCTTCTGTACCATAGTCTAACCTAGATCACCTTAGAGGCACCACTTCAGCAGCCTGAGGCTGTACTATAATCTGCTAAACTGTCATCACACTGCTTACTCCAACATTTCCCTCACTGGGCTCTTTTGATCTTTGGTACCATCTGGCTTGCAAAGACATCCTCAGAAGTCCTCATTCTATAAAGACTCTTGTGGAAAGACCCTCTTCCCAAATAAATGGCAATTTTAGGAGGTCATAAGTTCATTAGAGGTCTTTTAACAGGACAGATCAACCTCAGAATTTTACCTTGAACGCTTTGTCCCCCTGTGTGCCATATCTGAGTGATTTAATCTGAGCTCTTCAGACTTCGGTGGCTTTTGTTTGACCCATAGCAGCTAGAATCAAATTATTAACTATTGCACCTCAACTTGTTTTAAAACAAAACTAATTCCTAGCTCTCAGAATCACAGAACCACAGAATTGTCAGGAAGGGTTCTTAAAGTCCATCTAATTCCAACCCCCCTGCCATTGGCAGGGACACCTCCCACTAGATCAGGTTGTTCAGAGCCCCATTTTAGAGAATCACTAAGTAAAGTTAGAAAATGCAAATGAAAAGAATTTCAAATGTATTGCTTTTATAAGTCTCATGAATTTTGAGTCAAATTCCCAGTTTTTGCCAATGCTTGGGCTTGGCAATACTATCCAGCCTAGCAATTTTAGTTATGACTGCATCACAGTGCAGCTGAGCTAAGGAGAGGTTAGCACTCGCTCAGATTTGCCAGAGTCACTGCACATGTAGCTGCCCTCTAATTCCTCTTCTATCAAAGTGATAGGGAGTAGGGCTTTTCAAACACAGCTGATTTAACTGATTTAAACTAATGTATGTTAGCTTTAGCTAAAAAAAACCAAACCAAACTATGCAATGAACTCAAGTGGTAGTAACTTCTGTTGTGGGAGGTATGGCAAACAGATGGAAGAAAGGCAGAGGTAATAATCTCTTCAGCCAGTTCAGCTATGTTCAGAACAAGATGCTGAAGATCACCAACTCCATCTAAGGCAAGGAGCTCTGGGAGAATAAAAAGAATGGTTTGATTATCAGGCCAGGTAGCTGTACTATAGATGACCTCATACATAAGAAATTTTGTCATAACTTGAGACAAGCATCTTAAAATTTTATGTAGTTCTTCTTAATTTAATTATTAATGTTACATTACAGCATCAGGGATTAATGTTGCAGTTGCAGACTAACATCATTAAAAGTATTTTTATGCTTTCAGCTGTCACAAACAATGCAAAGATTGTTCTAGAAGGTATGTCCACTCATTTTTTTTCCCAGACACTAAGCATAGTTAATATTAATTCAACATTAAAGACAGATTTCACAATGAGGTTCTCTGTAGTGACTTAAACAGGAATTTGTAAACATGCAAGTAAGTACAATTTATCTTATAAATGTAAATCATAAGCAAAAATTTCCACTCACATTTTCAAATTATTGTCCTTCAGCACTGCTCCACACATCACTCAACAGCAAGAGTGAGCATAGCCAGGAATCATCTATAAAGCTGTTTGTTTTTTTTTCAATATACCTGGATTCTTTACCAGTCTTAATATTATGTGACTAATAAGTTAAGCTCGGATTTCAAGCACAAGATCATTGCTCTAGAAAAGTTTTTTCTGTCAAGCCTAACCATAGTCACATTCCCAGTTTTCTATTACAGAGATAAACATTTTTCTTTTTGAGTTTAAAGACAAGAAGGAGGAGGATAAAACCAGCAAACAGTAATTCTATATAAAAACTACAAAAATATACTTCTATGAAAGACTATAACTATATACATAGACAGAGTAAATTGATTTTCTGTATTCACTTCCTTCTGAAAGATGTTTTCAGCATGGGAGCAGAAACAGGCTGGCCTGCAGCTGCTTGCCCAGCCCTCTGGAAAGCACGTTTTCCATGGAATTTGCCACCTTGAACTACTCTATTCCAAAAAATCCTAAGGATTTGTTATATCGGGTCTTTCAAAACATTTCTTGCCAAAAGTCTTAATGTGTATCATTAAAACTGCCAAGCTGCACATAGCATACAGAGAATCTTGCTGGAGTTGATAGAATCTGACATAAGAATGTTAAAGAAAATGGAACACATGTATGGAAAGTGACAACTGATTATTTATTTTACATATTTTTCAAATTATCAATAAATCCATCTGAAACTTCATGGGCTTGAGATGTTGTAAAAGCAGCAAACCACAAATTATAATTTAATTTGCTTTCTACACAGTTTCCTCCCAGCCCCCAAGGAAATTTAAAGTGTATATATGCCCCAAAAGAACTTTTAATAATCAAATTTCAGCTTTGTGGAAGGCCTAGAATGGTGTAATCAACAGAAAATCATAAATATTCACTTCACCAAACACCTAGAACTACTTAAATCTCATTTCTAGCTTAATAGTTTGGCAGGATAATTTAAAGAATAATACGTTTGATCCACTACAGAAGTGCAGTTTACTGCTGAGGATGCAAATCCTGCTTCAATCCATAACCTGTGACATGCATAAAGTACCAAGTTCAGAGATCACCTAAAGCTACAATTAGAGGTAAGGCTAGTGATTTAAGGTAAGACATCACACAAAGTTAGTTGTAAAATCTTGCTAAATTTTAGTCATTTGGGTTGAAGTATTCTTTACGTGTCATCTGGCTCACATAGTGAATGGTTTTGGGCAGAGGCTTTCTTTGGTTGCTGCTGCATCTTATAGTACCACTGTGGAAATTTTTCTACACTTGGTCACTTACTAAACCTTTAATACCATGGTCAACAAGGACCTATTCAGAGTTCAGCAGCTCCTTAATTATTTTATTCACAGAACCTCTAAAGACCATTTCAAGCCTAGGGTCAAGCTTGTCATTACAGGTGACTACAAGAAACAGCTGTGAGCACAAAGGTTACTGAGGGAGACTTGTGCCTGGCTTTTTTGGTTTGTTTTGATTTTTTTTTCTTTAGCCAGATCCCTGCAATCCAGGCCATTTACCTCTGAGGACTGGCTCGAAACATGTCCAAGGTCGGGACCACTAGTGCAGGGAAGGAGAAAAGGCTACTATTGAGAGATCAACCATTCCACGGTGTTCTCCCCTCCAGTGGTGCAAGCATGACTGTCCCAAGTTCTTGTCCTAGCTCTATCTCTTACTGTTGCCCCTTCTGACAAAATTAAAAAGCCCACCTGGGACTATAGTTTCTTATACCTTTGAATTTGGCCCTACAGAATTGAAAAGCTTTGAAGTGTCTCTGAACAAAAAACTGGCTCCAGGTCTCTCCCTCCTGTGTTTTCAATGAACTGTATGCCTTGTAGCCTGCAGGATGATTCAAATGTAGTCAATTTAATAGTTGGACTTGATGATCTGAAAGGTCTCTTCTAACCAAAATAATTCTATGATTCAAATACACATTGAACAAATGTTAAACTTACTAGAAGAGCAATAGAGAGTCTATGAAATAACCCAGCATCAGCAAAAAATTGAGATTGGTTGCTAAAGAGAGAACACAAGGAATAAGTCCAAAGTAAATATGGGCTAGGGTCTTTCCCTATGACTTTCTGAAGCCATTCCTCTCCTCCCAGCAACAACTCATGCTTGGAACACCAAGTGAAATGAGAAGGTGGATTTCTGCTACAAGGATGTTCTGGAGGCCCTAGGATGCAGTTGAAAGTACCTTAGCCAAGTCCTATGCTCTACACAGGCAGAAATGGCTAGAGGATCTGGACACACACACACAAAAAAAGGCTTAATTTCATTTTAAAAAACCTACTACTGTTTCCAATGCCATCAAACTGGTGCTTTAGGCATCTCATCCCAAAACTGAAATGTAAAATCTCCTCGCTCATCTGCTGGCTAAATCCACCAGAGACCTGCCCGATCACCTTAGCTTCCCTCTGTGCATTGAGTTGTCAGTTTTCAAATGCCAGAATTATTCCAATCTACATGGCTCAGTGCCCATCTTCAACTGGGATCCACAAGTAAGGTAAACCCTGCACAAATCTTCTAATAGGCTTGACCTGGCATGTTAGCTGGGTGATGTAAAGATGTATATGGTGATAATGTTTTACACACTATTTAAGCAGAGAATGTAATCACTAGGGTCTCCAATATATTGTAGTATAGCTCTTCTTGGAGCACAAAATTTCTTGAAAAAATAAATATATTGAAGAGAAAATTTGTATTAATTAGTGACTAGCTAGAAGGAAAATATTTCCTCTTTCTTATTAAAAAGTTGCTATATATTATATTCCCTTAGAGCATGGCATTTAAATATAGTTGTTTTCTTTGTTTCCAATAACATCTCAGCCACAATTACTTAATAAATTATAAATCACAATGTAGTTTTTATGTAAATGCATTTTTGTGTTCAGGCAGAGGATTAATGTTTGTGTATGCAAATGAACAAAGTATATGTTCAAAGAGGTCATAGTTCAAATCATTGCAAATTTTAGAATGCTTTACTGTGTTAATGGCTGAATATGACACTGTTCTCTTTCTTCCCCCACCCCTAACAATTAATAACTTGTTTTAAATGCACCTGTTGCTAATATCTAATTTCTATTTAGTGCACCTTCATGGAAAATATGGTCATGTGTCAGTGTATAGTTCCTGCCTGATGTTGCATATAATTCTTATAGTATTCTGAATGGCATGTGCTAATTATTTAGCACAATAGCTCATCTTATGGAGCTGTAAGGCTGTAAAAGAAGGGTGGTAATTACTTAGGATGGGAACATCTATTTTTTTGTAAAAACCAAAGTGTGGGAGGAAAAAAAAAAATAAAATGGGAGAAAAGATTGAGTAACAGCCTAGGAGCATTGGAAGGCTTAATATTTCGAATTTTTTATTATCTGTAAGGCTAGATCTGAAGCTTACAATACAGATAGTAACTCCACTGTATAGTACATTGTACTAAGTGGCCAGCTTCTGTTCTTTCATCGCTTACCATGAATTTGACAGAGCTTAGCTCTCTCTTAAAACTTGATTATAAGAGCTCACCTATGCACTTTATGCAGAGGAGCTATGTCTTTGACAGATGTTTAATGCAGTTTCAAGAATCCATGCACAAAGAATGCAGCTTAATCTTACACAGAAACCACGAAAGCAACTGGGAAAATAGGTTCACAGAATATATACCTACTTCTACACTTATGCAAGGTCTAGATTAAAAAACCACAATCCTCTATGTAGAATAAATGGAAATAATTAAAAGGATCAAGTTTTATATTTCAGAAAGTGATCTCTTGGGGTCCTGATTGTCACAACTCTTTCAGGCTAAAACAAAGAAGGAAATAGCAAAACCTCATCCAGGCAAAGGTGAGATCATGACTTGAAGGGCCAGTCTGGAAACTGGATGGAATATGCACAATGTATGTGCATACATACATCCCATCCATGACTACTGCTTTAGTCACATGAACTTGTCATAAAGTTCACAGGGAGTGGTTGGATATGTGAGCAGGATAGATGATAGACTGAAAAAAATATATATGAAATACAAAAATAGACACACAAACAGGAACAGCACGAAGAACACACAGAAATGAAAGATTCCCAGATTATATGCTGAAAACTCGTTGTGTGGAGAGAATAATGAATGAAATCATATGAATACTCATTTAAATCTAGATATAGACAGTCTCCAGACCTCTTCTCAAAGTACTCATGCAACTAAGATTTATTGGCTCAAACATTCAGGGACAGTGAAGCTTCTGCTTCTATGTTCTACAGTTCTCCACGCAATTTAAAATCCACTCTTTCCAAAATCCTTGCAGCAGAAAGCAGATTAAAAGGCTTCCACTTATCCAGCTGAAGTACAAACAAGGCCATGAAAATCACATTGCCAGTCACAACTAAACTATATATTTTACATTTCTGTGTATTAGGGATTAGGTGTAAGTTTCAGGTTAAAAGAAAAGGGTGGGAAGGGCTACTCAGGAAAAGCTGTTTTCATGAATTTCTAGTAATGGAATAAATGTTGAGAAAATTGAAATTTGCTTGAAAATATTTGTATAAAAAGCTGCTGAAGTCCACTGAATAGATTATACTCCAGGTTGTAATGACAGGTCTTAGATGACATTTTAAATATAGATACAGCCCACTGAGGGCCAGAAAGTCAACAGAAAAATGATAAACTAATGTTACCTTACACAGCTTTAAACCATCCATGAGGTAGGACAACACACAAAGATATAGCTTAAGCTGAAATTTTATGGGACATTTGTGAATAGCTGAT
Source organism: Bucco capensis (assembly GCA_013396975.1). Classification (NCBI taxonomy): domain Eukaryota; kingdom Metazoa; phylum Chordata; class Aves; order Piciformes; family Bucconidae; genus Bucco; species Bucco capensis. The sequence continues at coordinate 283,573 of VWZO01006088.1, forward strand.
AGAGTGTTCACAATTAACTCTATGCTGAGCATTTGTCTTCTCTGGGCTTCCTGCTTCCGCTGATGATGTGAACATTAAATTTCCACTGACTTCTAACAGAACCAAATCAAATACTATAATTATACACTTTGTGCTATCTGTACTGTACTGTATTATTATCTATAATTGATTATTCAACTCAGTAGCTATTGTTCTTTAAAATGCTTTTGACACATTGTAGAAAAAAGTGCCATATAAAACAAAGTTGATGAGCATAGAGATTTTGGTCATTCTATTACATGTAATGATAAAGCTGCTGCAAAGCAGCCTAGTTCCACTTGTACAAAGTTACATCCAAATTTTTTGAGTTTGTTCCACAGCCTTCAGCTGAGAAACAGACCTTACTTTTGGATACTGAAAAAATTCATACGCTAAAAACTTTTCTACATAAAGAAGAAAAACTTGTAGTGTGGGGGAAGAAAGGCAGAAAAAAGTGTAGGGCAGTGAGTTGCTTGCCAAAGACGTACAAAAGCACAGACTAATTCAAGTTTCTGGAATCCTCATCTCAAGCCACAGTTAAAGAGTCATTTCAGTCAAGTGTGAATCCACAGAGTCACAGTTGGGAAAGGTCTGGCTATTTGTGCCTGCATACTCCAGCCTCTCCTCTTGGGGCAACCCACTTGTGGTCATCTGGCTTTGTGGTGGACTGTGCCAAATAACAGATCTGAATGAAAACCAATGACTTTTTTTTTTTTATTAGGCCAGTTTTTAAATTTTATCCTCACCCCTACAAATGCACAAAAAGGACATTTTTAGGCTCTCTAAAAACAATCATAGAATCATAGAATGGCCAGGTTGGAAGGGACCCTAAAGATCATCTAATTCCAACCNCACCTCCCTAGACCTGCTGCTCATGCCTCTCCAACAACTTTTTAATACAATATCCAGTAGTGAAGCACTCAGATTATATTCTCAAAACAGGCAAACACTGTGGTCTGTCCCCTTAGATCCCTATACATCAACCTGTTTTGCTAAGCACAGAAAATTGGTTTTATATTTAATTTTTTTCTATGCCAGTAAGAAAAATAAGGGTTGGGTTTTTAAGCCATCTAAAACTAGTAGGCTTAGTTCCAAGTAGCCTCAGTATTTACAAGATTGCCAAAGTAATGTCTATTTTCAGATTAAGACAAGAACCCTGAGAAAAAATTATTGTTGGAGTGTAACAAGTTTCCTAATCACAAAAATATTTATTTTTGTGTCTACTGAACACATACTATTGCTTCCCATAATTAACAAATGAGATTAAATGTTAACCAGTTTAAATCTGTCAAAATATTTTAATAAGGGGGGCAGATGTTCTGTTTAGTTAAGTATCACTATTTACTTTATGAGGTAATAATAACCTTACCTTTCCTCTGCAATAGTTAATAGTAAATGGTTAGAGCTTGCCAAAGAGCAAATAAATCATTACACTAAATACAGGTTGTCAGGCTAGTTTAGTACCTTGTACACTCCATTTTGCTTAGATAAATGGCTTAGAATGGGATTTACTGTCTCTGCTATTTTCGAGAAAGATTCTGGCTTTCCTATGTGTGTAGTTTCATAACGGATGTTAAGAAAAGTACTCTCACAATAGGTAGTTTTTACACTCACAGGCTTACTTGTTTGGGTTTACTTCCTAAATGTACAAATGTGAGACAAGCTATAGACCTCCCAAAAATATTGTTACAGAGAGTGCTTTTGTAGAAGGCTGTGGCTTTGGTAAATAAAAAAATATATCAGTGCAAAACTCAAGCAAGTTGAACAGTATAAAATCAAGGCTCTGAAATATTCCTTAGAGTTCTCTTTGATTTAACAATATTAATACCTTTCATATTCCCTCTTCATCAAATTTACAATCATTCAGCTCCAATAAAATAGGCAGCTAGGTTTTAAAACTATTGCTGAACACGGCAAGTGTACATTAGATGTCACGCTTTTCTGAATAGCTGAGACATTTTCAGGGCTAAGCACAAGCGGATCTGACCAACATAAGACTTTCACTCCAGAGAAGGCTCCTGTTGGGCTACTACCGGATTCAAGCCCCATTAAAATCCAGCTCTCAGCTAAGAGATTATTTATTCCTACAATTAGATAATGGGTGCTTTTTACACAAATAGACATATTTGAAATTATGTACAAAATATTTGCACAGAAGTATATTTATTCAAGATTCACTATTTCTTTTTCTCCCACTTTAGAAGTCCTCCCATCCAAGCACAAAAAGCAATAATTTGGAAAATTATGCAAGGCTAACAGCTAATAATCGTTGAAGGAAAGAGATCACAAGTTCCATTGGCTGCCATTTGTATAAACTATTTGCAGAACACTTGAGAAAAGCAACTTTGGTCATGGAAAGAAGGATGAGGTTGTGAGTGATCTGTGAACAAGGAAAAGGTCCAATAAATTGGCTCACTTATTCACACTGAATAATTCAAACAGCTTGACTCAACATTAGACATACTCACTCCTTTTAAAGAATTAAAATATTCATGGTTTCTTCTGTCAAATGCCATCATAGCTCTGTAATGTCAGGAGCAATGGTTACCTTCCAAAGGCCTGTAGGAGACTTGAATGTGGGTCATCAGCTCCAGTTGTGGAAGCTACTGGCAAACACTGCTTCTGCCAATGATCTCAGACTAGTATTTATGTCCCAAATTGCACCAGTCCTAGCAAGGCAAGTTGAAACAGTATCTCCATCTTTACTGTTCATGTTCTAGTGAAATATAAGCACTTTCGTACTGCCCAATGCGTAGTGAAAACTCAGAAAGAAGGGTATCTCCCCTCTAAGACAGTTGTGACATGGTCACCTTAAATAATATCCTTATCTCAAATAAAAGAGAAAATTTCATTCACCAGGTCAAGAATTAATATTCCTTTCACCCTTTCCACAGCCAGGCACACAAAGCTGGATGGGAACAAGTGAAGACAAGGAAGGGAATTGCCAAATCTTAAGTATTTTATGTCAGAGAAACCCACTACAACAGATCAGAGAGTAGCCACTGTCTTCCTTAAAGTGGCCATTAGAATCTCTCAAGATAAAAGTGCTAGGGACAGAGAGCTACTGTTCAAGACATTCCCAGACACTAGCTCCCCAAAATATTTAGGAGGTAACTTTAACTTTGTCAACATTCCAGTCTACTTCAATTCATATTTTGCAAGATGTACGTACTTTACAAATTCTTTAAGAGTTCACTGTGTGTTTGGTAAATTCCTCTTTAAGACAATCCAACCTGTTCATTTTCTCAGTAGATTTTTTTTTCCTGCTTTATTTTAAAGACATCTTAATTAGTCTAATCCTGACTGGTCTCTTTCCAATGTTCCTGTTGGCACAGTAGGATTTCAATTAACATTCTGCTTTAGTGCTGCAAATGCCCTTGCTCAAAATCTTTTTTTTTAAATGTGCTATTTTGGATGCTATCTCTCTTTTCTTCCTCAAAAATTGTTCAGCTTCTAAAAGGTTTTGGAATCAGAGGTTGTGCTGCCAATTTGTGCTTTCTGAGCTTATAAAGAGATAACACATCTTAAATTTTTTTCTCTTGAGGGTTATATTTCTTGTGTGCTCTGACCACATCACTCACCTCCCTTTCAGTCCTTCCTGGTTTCACAACAGCAAGTTCATGCTTCTTGTCCTCATCTTCAAGGTTCTTCAAAACTCTAGCCTTTTTGTTTGTCTGCAAATTGCATTTGTCTCTCATGCAGACACACACACACTTTATTCTAAGCCAGCCATAACAATCTTTTCTGCTGTTTGTTAGTTTCACACACAGCTCCACCCTGCCCCTCATACATGGAGTGCCCTCCCTGAACTGAGCTGTCAGGCGATTGTCCTCACTTCTTTGAAATCTATGCTTAAAAATCCACCTCTGTTGCAAAGTCTAAAAAAAAAAATCAGCTAATTAATGATGGTTATATTGAGGGGCAGATGGAATAGCTGACATTCACTTTACAATAATAACAAAAAAAAACCCCACCTCCCCCTTTTATGCAAGTGTGGGTAAATTTATTAATCTATGCTAGACTGCTCTTCCAACTGGACAGCAATATGGACGCAACAGTGACTAGATCCTGCAGGCTATGCACATCATCCCTGAAGGATTTTAGATCATGCAAAACTCTTTTCCTCCTCTTCACCATGTTTGCTTGTTTAAATTATAAACTCTGTAGGACAGCATCTGTGAATATGTCTATTCTATATACCTTGCAGTAACTTGAGAACCTTTAAGTGAAATAGGAGAGGATAGTCACAGCAGCATGGAGCTAGTTTACTCAGAATGTATTCTGTATTATGCAATGTGTACACAGTAATTAACAAAATGACAAAATTATTTTAATTGAATTATCTTGGAAATGCACAGCATAAACAAGAATAACAATATTGAGCTAACTACCTTGCCACTACTGCAATGCCAAGTAATAAAAATATAATATAACCTGACTCATGCTTAACCTGTAAAAAGCCAGCTGTTCAGACATGTAGGCTTGACTTCAAAGACACTGCTACACAGAAGTATCCACTTATGTCCACTGTATTTATAGTTGCTCACAGGCAAACAAAATCCTACTGTGGATCTCAATCTGTAAATTTCACTTGTAACCCAGACGTCTGTGAAATTCTACTAGTTTAATACAACTGGAAGCCTCATCTATTAGACTAGAAAACAGAGAGACACATCTGTTGTTAACTGCTCCTTTGCATTGCTCTTGGCTACAGAAATTGGCACACCTTAACCACATGAGCCCAATAAACCAATCAGACCTTTACTCATATTCTCTGGAAAACTAGCTTACCTTCTTAGTATGTCAGTTTTCAATCACTAAAAAGAGTGTAAAATACCCACTGTTAGACACATTTGTTGCAAAACTTAAATATTTAGAGAACGACAGATGAATAATACTGGTAAACCAGGATTGCTGCCACAGTAAAACTGCTTCAAACCAGAGTAGTTAATCTAGACAGTAATCTGCACCAGGTGGATGAAAGCTTTCAGCTGTTCCAAAAGATATGGCTAAGTAGAAAGTAACTAACAAGAAAAGGTTCATTTCCACTCCTTTTATAGTGACTGAATACTGTTTACTTCTTTGACTTCATGTTATAGTCCTCTGCTTCCAAAACTGACTAGAAAACTTGAAAATTTACAATAAAATAAGAAAAAATAAATCACAAACAAGCAAAAAACCAAACTACTGCACCATTTCTCCTGTGACAGATCCAAATACATTTTCCATTATACAGTCCTGTCTGAAATCAAGCCGGATCACCCTCCCCACTGGCACAGAATGGTGTTATGAATTTCCAAGACTTCACAAGAGATTAGGTACAACTGTGTGGAGATAGAACATCACCTGGGGAGCCCAAATAGTCATCCTATCCCATTTCCATGCAGTCTGACCCTATTATAACCATTCATAGATGACCATTTCACAGCTGCACCAGAAGTTTCCATTCCAAGATAAGGCCCAGTGAGAATGAACATACAGCCTGGGTGTTACCTGAGAAGCCTCACCCATGGGTTTTGGGATGAAAGAGACTACTGCAGGAGACACCCAAGGAAGTCTGCCAGGGTGGAGGGATTTGCTCTCTACAGGAATCAAGTGAACATGATTTGGGCTGAATGGCTCAGATTGTGCAATATATCAGTCACGATCAGTTTAATATCATCATCCTGTAATACTACTGTAGTTCTACCTATCAAGGAAATATAAATGTCCTATTACTTCAGCTTCAGAAAACAACATATGAAATGAGGTGTGTACCCACTTCATATTTTGAGAGTGCAAATCTATATATGCTTGCTTGCTTTCTTCTTTTTTTAATTAGATTGATAAGTCTAGCAGGTGGGGAGGAACATGTAGCTGGTAATGGTAAGGAAAAGAGGCGTGTGAGATCTTCTTTTGAGGGTAATTCTTCAGTACATTAAATGAGATGAACAAAAGAGAAATTAAACATAATACTATGCCATGGTACTGTGACATAAGTGTCAACTTGAATTTCAAATACAATTATAAGAGTCTTCTAATAATTATATAGGTGGCAAACAAGGCTTTAGGGCAAACATATGTGGCAAAAAATTACTAATGGCATTCCACAGAAAATCAGCCAAGCCCTCACCCCTCCTATGCATCATATTGTGGTAAGGTCAAATTAGTGGAAAGGTTAAGAGCAGTTAAACACTGACCCATCCCTCCCCAGTCTTTTCCATATTCATAGGAAACTATCATCCATATTCATGCAACAAGATAAGTACCTTCAACATACAGAGGTTAAAAAAAAAAAAAATTCACTTCTTCACAATCTTATTCAGTGCCATGACACTAATTCCCGGAGCATGGATCAGGACATAAATTACTGTGTCTGTAAAACTAGGCAGGATGGGTGAGCAGAAAACATAGAGCAGCCTCTGGGTAAAACTTAAATATTGAAAGTATACATCCTGTAATCCTGAAATTGTAACAAGACAAGAAAACACAACTCTTGTATATTGGTAGAGTACAATGATTTCAGGAGAAACAATGCATGTAAGTGCCTGCCTTACACAGATCCAGCTGCATTTTTGTAAACACGTGGATATCTGGAAGCTGAACTTCTAGCCCTAGCAGGTAAGTACCACAAGAAGCCCAAAGCTACTTTATGAAATCTTAGGCCAGTATCCTCAAACAATATTACATATAAAAGGCGCAAACATCCTATTGCCATCGCAGGACTGAGACTACTTGTACTTTTTTTTTTAATATATATCAGAGAATGTCTAATAAAATTATAATGTGTTATGCACCTCTTATTTGCTGTTTGCACTTATTTCAGTGAACAGCACTAAATGCACTTGCAAAAAGTACCCAAACCAAACAGGGCTCGGAAACATATGGCCCTTTTGGAGAACTAACCCACCATGTACCCTGTTTTACCTTTCCTGTGCAGCAGCTTTCCAAACATGAGTTCACCTTCAATTTCTCCTTTATTTCTCTGCCTTTATATTTCTTAAATAACTAAATAAATTTCTTAATATTAACTTTATATTGAGTTGATATTCCTTTGCTAAAAAACCTGGGTTTTTTTAACCAAAATGAAGTGAAAATCTGAGTTGATATTAAAGCAGTTGCCACAACCCTCGTTGCAATTAACTGGCCTTCCCTCCAAAGAGGACTTCTTTCCTTGCCTACTGAAACAGAAAATAATGAACCTCACGAGAAGAATATTTGTATACAATAAATGCCAGCTTCACTCCCTGCCCATTTTTTTCCAGGAAAACATCACCATCTTTCTTTCCATTCCTATAGAAGCATCAACATCTTCAGTGCATTTCAGTAGGAAAAATGGCTCCATTTTTCTTGCCTCTCCACTCCATTATTAACATAATAGTGACAAAACAGTAAGGGAGGCTAGATGGCTAAAGTAATAGCTTTTGATTGTTATTATTGGATGTAGATTTATACAGCACTTTTGAGGGCATCAATTTACTCTACTGATTTTTAAATGCAGGTTCTGTCTTCCAGTGTTTACTCACAGAAGCCCAGATGCTTGCACTGGGACTTTGCTTGAGGTGAAGGTCCAGAAACCTGTACACAGCCAGAGAGCATGGGGAGCTACTTCAACCTTAAGTAATTAAAAATAGATAAATAAAACAGGAAGGATGCAGGTGATAGAGGACTGGGCAGCAACAGGCAAAACCTTCAGGCAGCAGTGGAAGCCTGACAGATTGCTTGCACCACAACATGGTGCCTGGGAACAGCCAGACTGCTCCCAGTAGATTACCAGGGCCCCTGAGGAGAGAGTCCATGCCCTTGCTGAGGTACCCTCTCCCTCTAATACCAACAAGCAGTAACAACCACGACCAAGAAGAAAAAAGGTTCACTCTTTAGGAGGTAATGGGGATTTCGCTGAAAACGCCAGTTGAATCCCATGAGATTTTCAGGTGGCTTGTTGACAACGGGGCCATGCCACTTTCCCCATGCCATAACATGGCAAGTCCTATTTCTGGCCCTGACTTCCCTCCTTCACAGAAGCCAGCCCCATGGGCAACAGGAAGACACAGGGTGGTCTGTTGTGTTGATAGGGGTGGAGGTGCCCACCACGACTGTATCTAAGCTTCAGCACTGCCACCATTACCTGGTGCTGCAGAGCTGCAAGGAGACAGTCAGGGCCAAGCTTCAGGGGAGATTGCGGAGAGATGGTTGTTGCGCACCCAGCAGCAGGAAGCTCAGAAATTATCTCCGAAGATTAAAAGGTTTTGTTAACTCCACTCGTTTGTAATATCCAGTTCAACTCTAGAGCCTCCTCTAATTCCTAATCGTTGGTGTTACAATAACACCACGCAGCCTTTCTTATTGTCACAGCAGCCTTTCATATTCTTCCCTTACATGCCTTTCTTTTTTGAAGGATAGGATGGTTTTCCACTTCTACATTTGCCCCAGAAAAAGTTAAGATCTGTCTATATTAATCAATTTCCTAAGGTGCTTTAACAATCCCATGTTCCCCAAATACCAAAAGCATCTTGCTGTCTTTAATATATATATATATTTTTAATGCGTTTCTTGCAACTTCAGTCTGGGTTGTTTTGCACCTGAAGCAAATTCCCAGCTATGCTGCAGAAACCAGGTTGCATGTGGATAAGGCAATGACAGCCAAAACTCAACAAACAACTAAAGCCCAGAAGAGCTATGGAGCTCCACACTTTTACACTTTTCTCATCTTAGTTCTTTAAAAGACAATTAAAACAGAGAAGATTAATATCCATTATTATGTTGTACATTTTCTAATACAACACATTATTTTGCATTTTGCATGAGGAGCTTCATAAAATGCACTGAGAAAGTTTATAAATATGTAAGCAAATATTTACTTCCCTTGAGAAACATCTTTTTCTACAAACTGCTGCAAAGGGAATTTACTATTGATGAAATCACCATCCTGTGTGTTCTAATTTAGTTGGCATACAAAAAAAAAGTCCTATTTCTGATTTCTTTTGATGAGGGAGAAACCAGGCACAGGTAAGTAGTGGTAAATTAAAAAAAAATTAAAAAAAAATTCTCTAAAATATTTTATTTCCTCTTTCATTCTATACCAAGTATTTTTGTGTGTTTGATAGCACTAAAACTGCACTACAAAGTGGATCACTGATTGCAGAATAAACTGATGATACTGCATCTATTAAAAACTCCAGAAGAAAATAATTTGTAAAGAATTAAGGCTTATAGTTTTTAAAATCCATGGACCATTTTTAACCAAATACTTATTTGAGAATATATGACCCAGAATTGTCTTTAGGTAGCAAAGATGAAGTAAGAACACTGATGAAGAAGGTATACCATAACAAGAACAGAGTACCTAGCATGACAGTTGATGGTATTTTTCTATATGGCACATGGAAATGCCATGTAGGGCTATCTAAAGAAGCTGGTCACCAGCAGTTGTACAGTTATGTTACACAGTGTTACCCTACTGAGACTAATTTATCCTATTTTTTTTAGCAGGACCATGCAAATCACCATGCTGTCCCAGATCACAGAATCATAGAACAGCTACAAATGGAAGAGACCTTGAAGATCATCAAGTCCTGCCTTTGTCCTAGCCCTATCAACCTGCTAAATGATGCCCCCCAATGCAATATCTACCTGTCTCTTAAACACCTCCAGCTATGGTGACTCAACCACCTCCCTGAGCAGCCTGTTCCAATGGCTGACAACCCTTTCAGGAAAGAAATTCTTCCTAATATCCAACCTCAACCTCCCCTGGCACAATTTCCATCCATTTCCCCTTGTCCTATCACTCTCCACTAGGGAGAACAGACCAATCCCTGCTTCGCTACAACCTCCCTTCAGGTAGTTATAGAGAGCCATGAGGTCTCCCCTCAGTCTCCTCTTTTCCAGGCTAAACAGACCCAGATGCCTCAGTCTTTCCTCATAAGGCTTATGTTGTAGTCCGCCTCTGTACCCTCTCCAGCACCACAATGTCTCTCTTGTAGTGAGGAGCCCAAAACTGGACTCAGTACTCGAGGTGAGGCCTCACCAAAGCTGAGTAAAGGGGCATGATCACCTCCCTGCTCCTGCTGACAACACTGTTCCTGATACAGGTCAGGATGCCGTTAGCCTTCACTCATGTCTAGCTCCTTTGTGGTCATAGCCTCAATATACTGGCTGTCCAGATTCATGATTACTTCCAAAAGCTATTATAGATTGCTAAAACTGTAACATACTTTATATGCATAATTTTTAGCTCTATCTCACCTGATTAGAGTATTTGATGCTTACTTTTCCGACTCCATACAACTTGTGGCCTCCTTTCTGGAGAGATTGTATAGACACATAACAGCCATGTCATTGAACAGAAGGCTTGATGGTGCAGCGAGGAGAATATACCTGCAAAGAAACATAACGAAAGGTAACAGGACTATCACATGCAGCAGAGAAGAGCAGGTCTCCAGATTGGATCTTAGAACATCTGCCCATTTTGCAAATCAGATTTTGTTGATTATTAGCTCTTCAACAAATATTGTATAGTTTAAATGTGTTTAAGAGACTCTATCTGCAGAATTTCGTAAGTCTATAAGAAACTTACACACAGAAACAATCTAGCACGTTTTGTGCTTTCTTGGCAGAAGAATGGGGAAAGTCCTGTCAGCAGCCCAAGCTATGCAGTATGGAAAAGCTAAGTAGACATGCTGAGTGTATAGCAGTGGTTTAGGTTAAAATATACATTACTACCCTGGATTATACATTTTTCTGTGTTTATTTTTATGTTTCCATTTGTTAACATATCTACAGCAAATTTTTTGTGGCTTTGGCACATTGCAAGGGAGTATTTCTTCCACTAATCTACAGAATTGCTTCAGTTCTTTGACAATGAGAATTACAGAGCTTTTTACTCAAGTAAATCAGGCAGTTCAAGATTCAAGTAGATTTAATGCTTCTCAGAGAAGTTGTACTACAGAGGCTCACTTGCAACTTTTGAAGGCCTTTGGTAAAGCCTCCCTTGGATAATATCATGCTCAGTAGTCTTTCTTTCTGTTTGTTCCTGGTTCTTCCACTTTTCCACTTCTCTCCTGAAGTATAGTTCAAGCGGCAAGGTTATAACTTTGTTTCTCAACTTTTCTCCTCACTTGTCAGTGACTGGGGGAAACTCTTTTTGTTCTATTGTTCAGCATGGCTGAAAAGAAATGAAGCTTTGGCAATGTGCCCCTTTTCACATAGAATAGAATTTACCAGCAACTGTAGATCCTGACCTTGTTAGATATTTCAGTTTCCACGAACAGCATAGTCTACTGATGGAGCATTCCTGCCTGAGAAGGCAAGGATTTTTGGCTACTTAGTGGCTTACGAAACCTGAACATCAGCTCTGAAGTCTATGTGTGCCCTAATCTCCCTCTACCTTGCCTTTCATTCTATAACTATTCACTCCTGTAAACAACAAAGATGAGGCTGAGTTTTATATAAATCTGCTTTGTGCTTTATTTAGGATCACATTTTTAAAAATCTCTCCACCCACTTCTCTTCTAATCAATAGAGTGAAATCAATATTTCAGAGTCAAGACCTTTTCTTTTTCCTGTGGCTAAGCTTTTTCCAGCCTTGCATTTTAAATAAAAACAGTATTCCCAGCCATCTGTAAAAAGGATAGGAGGAAAAAAGCCAGCTGATTAGTGTCTCTTTTTTAGGTCTTAGGGTAATGGCTGCTTTTACCTTTCTGGTTTAATTCAGCCCATTTACAAAGCATTAAATCTGTCAGTGTGGCATTAACTTCTATCATGTGCATATTAATAGGAATAATAATCAAAACATTGAGTGAGTTTGGGTGTTAAAACTGGTAATATTTTCTTTAAGTGCTAGTACACATTTGGCTTGGAAGGTGCTCAACATTGCAAAGGATTTTTAAACCACGATTTATCTTCTATCTATATAGAAGTGTCTTGTGGTAAACCTGCTCATTTATACCCCAAAGGGCATGACTTTGTCATCACGCTGATGTTTTCATGGAACACATTTGTGAAACACAATTTCTAACTTTTGTTGCCTCCATTAAGAAGAATGTTGATTAAGTGGAATCAGCATGTAAGAAAATATTTAGCAGCTGTTCTCTTATTGCAAAATAGTAAATATATGGAAAAATAATCACACAGATATTTTATGCCAATTAGCAAATACTTCTTTTAATTAAAGCATGTTGAAAATTACAGCATCATCTTAATATTACTGAAATTCAAATAAAATATATGGATGGTGGAACTAGAGAGAAAACATCTTCATCGATCTATTTGAAAGCTTTTGTTAAGTCAGCTGAATGGGTTCAGAGAGATTCTTGTTTTGTATGATTTTTAAAGTTTTCCTTCTATACATTTTACATCATTATAGTGTTCTCATTAAAAAAAAAGAAAAAGATAGAAGCCTCTTTCCCTTCAAACAGCACAAAGGAAAAGCTGCTGCATTACTATAAATTATTTGCTGCTTTGATGTTGCCAATATATAACAGTTGTAAATCAAGGATATTTTCTGAAATATCCTAAATCAGTTTTTACAAATCAGCAGTCTTAGTAACAGCTTTGAAAGGATAAAAGAATACAGCCATGGGAATTTACATTTATGGCTAAGGGTAAGTACAAATTAAATGTATCTATTTCACTTATGTTGCAAAGTACTATTATTCAATGGTCCAAAATATTATCAATTTGTCTGTATTCACTTTTTATTGGGAAAGAGGTGCACAACCATGCAGGTTTCAATGATTTAGATAGTAATAATCAGGAAAAGAAATACTCGCTGGTGAGGATGAAAAGAATGTATGCTATGTTCTCAGAGGCTTAGTAGTGTATCTTTAGGAAAAGCTGTATACACTCAAGAATGTTTTCCTGGAACACACTAGAGGAGTTGACTGGCTTTGTCAACTGCAAAGTAAAAGCCTTTGCTGTACCCTTTGCTCATATAAAATCAATTTTGCCTTGCACACACCACCTACACACCTAACACTTCACTGACAATGCTTTGCCTTTCCCCACTACCCCCCCTCCCCAAACACAATGGAAAGTTAATTGAATGTTTTATGCTTTAGCAATATCAAAGAAATGAAAAGAATGTAGTTTTCAACTGTATTTCAATAATAAGTGCATTAATTTTTACCTTTTAACTGACACTTGTACTAATTTCCTTAAATGCTCTTTTTTACTCTTTTTTGATCTGTCTGGCTTTGTCGGGTCTGATGATGAGGGCTTACTTCAAATGCAAAAAGATTAGCTCTCTTTCCTTTAATAGCACAATTATAGTTTGTGTGATGTCTAAATCATGAATGATATCAGGGACAGACTTCTAAAGTCGCATCAGTTTATTACAAAAGTGGTATTCATCATTTTAATATCAAAATTACTCTAATTTCCTAGTGGCATTTAGGAATTGCTGGGCATGCATACACATAAACATAAAGATTAGTAGCCATTTACTTCTAATTTGACTTAGAAAATAACACAACAAAATTAAAAGACTCTGTGTTACATTTTCACCTCTACCTAAGATGTTGTTCAGGCACTAAAAGAATATTGCCACATCAAAGCAAGAACCAAGAGATCCACTTCAACATATTTAGATATGCCAGAATCTGCATCTCATTTTTGGATTTAGTTCAACATGGGACTAAACACTAAAGAATAAATGTGCCTTCCTTAAATATATGTAATAGGTTTAATCTCATCAATGCTTAGTCTACTTTTTAAATCCTGGATTTAATATACTTTACCACAAGAGGGCAAGACTAAGACACCCTTTCTCATACTGGATTGCACCTACCTCCTCAATTATTATGATTAGTTACATTACAACAGCAGGAAGAGTCCCTGTTCAAGATGAGGGCCTGAAAGTGATGAAGTGGAATACAAACCTAAACAGAAAAGGAAGATCGAGTTGATAATCTAAACTGACTTTGATTCACACACATTCATAGAATGGTCATTGCTGGCCAAGATAAACAGGGATATCAGATCTTGCAACAGATGGCAGCTATGGTCTTCAAGGATATTCTTAAAAAGACTACACTCTTCTTGCATTAGAGATAAATATTTTAAAACAGTATCTCAGAGCATCAACATAACCTGTTTTGTGTGGCAGATGAAAGTGGAAGACTATTGCAGTGATCTTTTCCAAATATTTTAGGATGTTGTGGCTGTTAAACAGCAGTTTCAAAGGAGAATTTGATAGTTAAATCCATGAGTGAAAATACAAATTGCTCTGGGAAGAGCAAGTATTAGCTTTGATAAATTTTAAGTTCGTAATGGATAAAGTGTAACAGTTTGACCCATTGTCAGTCTATTTTAAGAGGAACATTTGTTAAATTATAATGAAAAAATGTAGCACTCAAACTTTGGCAGAAGAACAATTATTTTTTTCCCCCCCTGAATTGAATAAAATAACATGGCACTGATTTTTACTTTAACTACAAGTAATAAATAGGAGCTGCAACAGTCTCTAACAGCTATTGGCCATACCTACACGGATATGTCATACAAGAAAAGTTCACTTCAATTTCAAGCGCACAAAATTTATGTCTACACCCTATAGCTTATCATGCATTAGGCCTGTTCATGCAAGGGATGATTTTCTAGTCTTAAGAACAACCTACACCTTTTTGACATGCAGGGCTATAATCAGCCCAGCCAATCAATGCTGCCTGCACCAAGAAGCAGCAAAAAGCCTGAGCAGTTCTTACACACCACCAACTCCTAACCACTTCAGGCAATTCAGCCTGAAAACTTTTAACTCAATTTACATTAAAACATATCCTTCCTGCCTGTTATGTGCTACGAGCATTAGGATTATTTGTTTGTTTTGCATTTTCAGAGCTTACTAGTGGAGCACAGTGACTGGGGAAACACTATGCCTCTAGCAGGCACTTGATAAAGTTTATAGGGCAAACTAGCTCCCAGTTACCCATGTCACAGTCAGTAGATTTAAATGTTACTGTAATGAGAATGAATAAGCTGTCATTCATCAGCAGATGCTATATGGGTCTGTCTATGGAGAGATTTTGGAAGTGGATAATCTTTGTATTCTTCATCCCTGCTTTGAATATGTCGACTTAGAGAAAAAATACAAAGACAGGCAGACCAAAAAGAAACAGCAGAGGTCTGGAAAACCTCTAGAAGCCAAGCTGATAGTTAGTGTCATTATAAGATTGAACAAAGCAAGTGAGGAGGTGGTTGTCTGCACAAGATTCGCTTCTGTGACTAATATTTATAAGAACCCAAGATAATTAGAAGATGCACCAGCTCAGGACTCTTAGCACTGACACAGCACATTGTTGAATACATAATGTGAATCCTTATCTTGAATGCTGGTCCACTATCTTATAAACACAAGGAATAAGCTCCCAGGTTCAAGTTTTAAGCTAGCTGGATGCAGAAAGCATAATATGGCACTTTGCCAAGCTTGAAAGCTGTGCAGGTGGAGCTAGGTAGAGTATTGCTGGCCAAAAGCACATTTTTTCCCCCAATAAGGTTCACAAAATCATCCAGTGATAACCATCATATATAGATACATAGATATCTCCATTACAGCAAAACAGGTCAAAAGCACTCAAAGAATGGTTACAAGAATATTAGCAGAAACGATCTCTTTAATAAGTGAGAAGCATATGCTTAAGAAAGATGAGTGGTTTATGCTGTTTATTTGAATTTCATTTTTTTCTTCTAAAGATACCAAATTCCATATTGCTTACCATTTAAAAACGATGAATAGCAGAAAAAGTTTTCCTCCACAGGCTTAGCAAAAAATAATAAAAAATAACAAAATAGTTTCCATTAGTTTTAAGAATTCATTACTATAGATAGAAAATACAATTTTATCCAGCACTAATATAAAACTTTTTAAAATGTCTTATTTAATAAACTTGATAGAAAATGAAGATAAATTCGGTTACAGAATTTCCAGAAGAGATATTTTAAGGGAGAGGCCAGAGCAGAAATGAGTCTCAGGACGAGAAGTTTTGACAGAAGCATAATCAGTTTTTACTAGAATATCTTGCACTGTTTCATGGTAGTTGTGATGAACTATATGGCTAGAAGTCTCTTATAACTTTAGCATGTCCATGCTTTGTCCTGTATGCTTCTGTCATTCAGATCCAGCCTGGCTTTCTCTTGCCAAGCTTATTGAATTTCTATTGGTCTACATCACCTACAACTTCCTGCTGAATTAATTTCTAGCCTAGTTCTTGAACCTATTCAATCAGATTTTCAGGATCTGAATCTTCTTACATCTCTCTGGGACATCTCAACAGCTTTTCATATAACCAGCCATCCCTTCTCTATGAAATCTAGTCCTCACAGTTTTTTGTTACTCCAAATTCTCCTGTTCTTCTAACTCTCTAAACAATCCCTTCAGTGTCTCATTCAGTACACACTCTTCATCTCTATCCAAATGTGTTTGGGGTGACCTCCCACCCTTACCTAATACAGAAGGTAACATACAGCCTTTTGTAACTAATATTTTCCACAATGTAATACACATGACTAAATATTTGGTGTGTAATAGCTATGAAGACAGGAATAAATCAAAACTATAGTAGATAAGATGTTATAGCTGCTTAAAAACATTAAAAAGTATTAACTATTTGAATGACCAAATCAAAGAAGTACACATCAGGCTAAATTATCCCCCTTCTAAGCTTCCTAAGTTCACATGTGTGCTCCAGGGAGGGAAATAATGCAACCCTAATTGTGTTTTATTGAACTTGGCCAGTTAGATGGCCAACCCTGTTCGAACATGCTCTTTTTTTACATTAATAACTGTTCCAAATGATGTCTTTTTCTATTAGAGTGACATTCTGACAGCAGTTTGGGCCTGATGAAAAAAAATGTGAGGCAGCGAAGCAAAGCACTCTTGTTAAATGGAGAGCATGATATTTGGCAAGATCCATTGTTAATATCTTATAAACATCCTCAAAGAATGTTTTTAATTTATTTTCAAGTCAAATGTTAAATATAAACCCCTGAAGGGACAGAAAAGTAAACTACTGTAAAATGACATTGCTTTTCCAAAAAGAGATGTCAGAATGTTTGGTCAGTATGATCCAGCTTTCTAGAGATTGCTGGTGGCTTTGCAGTACTTTCCAGTACTTTAAGGGAACTTCCAAGAAGGCTGGAGAGGGCTTGTTTGCAAAGGCCTGCAGTGAAAGGACAAGAGGCAATGGTTTTAAATTGGAGAGGAGTAGATTTAAACTGGACATTAGGAAGAAGTTCCTCACCACCAGGGTGGTGGAACACTGGCACAGGTTGCCCAGGGAGGTGGTTGAGGCCCCATCCCTGGAGNTCACTCTTCTGGTGGATGGTTCATTTTCTCTTGCTGCAATCAGTTTTCTAAAAAGTTTGCCATAAGAAAAACCCTGAATCTTCACACCTTCACTTAACTATGGTAGGCAGTGCATAAATAATGTAGTTCACACAATGGGCTAAGTCCGGGTCTTATCACATATAGGTGAGTGTATATATATAATCTTAGCTTTTATTTATTTTTTAGGTTGGTTTTGTCAATTTTGGATCAAAAGAGCTCCCGTAGCTGATAAAAATAGATGACACCCAATCACGCAGCAATGACACTGAATTTAGTCAGATTAAATGCAAGAAGAGGAGGTCAATTTTTTTGTAATTGCAAGTGGCTAATTCACTGATTGCTAAAACTTATTCATGAATAATTTATATCTCAAATATTAAACTTTGTATGGGATGAGTTACTGTAAGAAGTAAGGAACCATAAACTTGCAACTTTTCCTCTCCATAAAGTATGTGGTAAAGCATTGACCTGTGTAATGCCTACTACTTAGTTGTTTTAATTATTGATCTTAAAGCATGTAAATAGCTAAGTGAAATATTATTAAAGATTTCAGCAAATTTAAGTAATGGTGATGTACAAAACTAACTACAAAGGAAATAAAAATCTCATAGGCCAAAATTGGAACCTGCCATTTATCATTGCTTCAGCTACAGATTGTGCTGGCTTTTCCTCTCCATTTTTGCCTACTTACAGTTTTTCTTTTCTTTTTTTTTAATGCATATATACATACACACAAACATGCATACACATACACATACATACATATATTTGCTCCTTACTATTTTAATTGTCTAGGACTTCAGCTCAGCTTGAACCAAGCCATGACAATAGGAAACAACACACAACCTAGAGGTCTAAGAGATGAATTCCATAAAGAGATTCTTCATCGTAACAATAAATATAAGCACAATACTCAATTCCATTTTTTTGCTAAGCACATAACAAATTTTTATGTTTTATCTCATGCCTGTAAGCCACAATATGTAAGTCTTAGCAGATACATTTTACAGCCGAGATATAAAGGCACAGTGGAAACTAAGACTTTATAAACGATGACCAGTTTGAGGCAACTTGGCCCTGGCTGATCAATGTCTGAAAATTACAAACTTACTATAAATGGAACTGCAAATCATTGGCTTCTGAAGGCGTAGCAAACAAGCTCTCCTCAAATTTATGATGCAAGAGCAGTAAGCACTTTTTGAAAATGTTAGCCTGAACAACATGCTGGAGATAAGAGTTGTGCCTTACTGACCTCTAATCTTTGTTTACACTCCCTCTGTAGGGTTTTTTGGGCAGAACTGGATCCTGAGGGTAAATGTCACCCAGATGCAAAAGATGGTCCCCACCATAGGCCCTGCTACTGTCCTCTGCAAGGGGCAGAATGTCACTACTGCAGGCAAGCCAAGGATGCTCTCCAAATCACACAGACTACCCCAGTGGAGGATACATTCCAACCTGGGCACTTGCAAACACTAGTCCCTGACACACCAGCAATGCAAGCTGTGTGTCCGTTGTCTTGCTTCCTGTAGAACTACTGCTCCATGTACCATGTGCCATCCAGGACACTGGCTCGGACTGATCTAAGGGGAAGAGTGCCACCTACTGAACCACCAAGATGAATTATCAGCTCCTGCAGCTCAGGAGAATGCTATTTCATGGAGAGCCTGGACATGGTTGAAGAAAATTGTTTGCCACAGGTTTCAACTGGAAAACAAACATACACAATCACACTGGAATCAAGTAAAATGACAGGGCTGGATCATAGAGCAGATGTTGCTAAGTGTTACTAGGCAGTGCTGGTAGTCAGGGCACAAGAAAATAATGTGCTTATTTAAGATACTGAATTATGATATTCATTTGACCCCAGAAAGACTAGACTGATCTTTTCTTTCAACCATTTACCAATAGAGTTGCTGAAGCCCACCTGAGAAGAGAACACAATACTGAATCTTGTGAAAGAAAAATGCAGCTTTTAAGCAATTCTTATTTAAAAATATTTAAAAATACTTCTCTTTCTAGTACTTTTACTGATACTTTTGTTTTAATCTCAGGATCCATCAGTCTGTCTACAAAATTTCATCACCATTATGCAGCTGTTAGCTTGCACTGATGAAATACTTCCACAGTTCACTCAGTATGTCCTGTTTTATTTACAACTACCATCAAAATCACCTGAAACTGACATTTCTCATGTAGAATCCATTATGTGGCAGAGCACCATATTTACATCAACATCTAAAAATATATACAACATAGTTGGAAAATCCAGCTAGCTTTCTTCTCAGTCCTACTTATCTTCTGAAGCAACATGGAATTTTGATCTTTAGCAATATTTCAACCCTAAACATTTTCAAAAGGAACTTAAAAAAAAAAAAGGCCGAAGTGAAATGGTTAAGTATTTTATTATTCATGTTGCATTCATTGTAAATTGTGTAATAGTTTTCATGTCTTAATTACTTACATTTTATATTGAGCTATAGTGATATTATCTCTCTTTTTGTCTCCACACAATTGTATTTTATAATAGCTTTTATTAGAGCCTACATGAATGGAATTTAAAATGAATACATCATTTCTCTTCTGCAGTTGAGAAGAGAGCACTTTTCTGATATTTGGCATGAAAAGTGCTTTCCTTTGTGTTTTATGACATATAGCAAATTGTATTAGCTAGGGACATATTTTGAGCAGTAAGGTAACTAAGAGGAGTACAGAGCACTTCTGTCACATGTAGTAACTCCACCTCAGTCTGAAAGTGGGTGCAATGCCCTGCATGTAATGGGGGCATATTCCCTCTAGAAAAGCTTCATCTTCTTCTCATTCAAATAAAAGGTAGAATTTCCACTGGCTTCCAGAAGGGAAACATCAGAGTAGCAGAAACATCAGAGTAGCAGAATGTCTCATGTCTGATGTGTTTAGACAATCTGCCTACCTACCTTCAAAAGTGAGGTCAGCTCCCTTACCTCACAAATTTCACCTGCTCTGCCAGCAGTGCCTACCTTGATACCATCTCGAATTCCTCCATGTCCTTATGTTGTTCCCTGTGTTTGGGGCACCTCCTTGAAAGCTGGCTGCTAAGCCATTTACTTCATCTTTATGAAATCCCTCCTGAAGTCTCCCTTCTGCCAGCACACCTACACTCAATCTGTGTGTAGGATGTGTAAATAAATTTAAAGAAACATTTGTTTTCAATTACTAACAGTGCTAGCACAGCATACACATCCAGGGCTTAGACACACAAACAAGATTCCACAAAGTAACAAGTTTCTACTGACCTGCAAGAACTACTTGGAAGCAGAGCATTCCCCTACAGCAAATGCAAGGTGAGTCAAAACAGCTTCACACACCTTCACAACAGGCTAAGCCCACTCCAATTACCACGAATTTGTTGGAGGCTAAGAGGACACACATGGGCAGCTACAAGTCATCGAGTGGTACTTGGCAACCCTTTCCATGTACAACTTGTTCATCTAAACTTATTATTGCTACCCTTCCATTTCTCAGAGGTAGTTTTGGTATTGTAACATAAACGCTTAAAATATGTAGATAAACACGTGCTGTGAAATCAAGGAAACAGGAAGGATAATTTGAATTTATTAATTCTGTTAAAAACTCCATAAACTGCAGACAGATAGGTTTGTGCTTAATCTTTCATTATAATTCAATAACTGCTATTTTAAAAACCTGTTTACAAAAAATTTAGTGATACCTGAACATAATGACAAGTATCACTTACAGTTCTTAGGCCAATAGGAGATGTCAGCAAGAAGAGAGAGTAGGCAAAAAACATCATTCCAAAGCATTGATGAAAAATGAAACAATGTCTCATGTCTCTGAAAATATAGATTCATATGCCTCAATCTCCCTGTTGAAATGGTTGACCAAATTCTGCCTTCAATTATCATGCCACTAACCAAAGAAAGAATTTGGCTTTTAATTTCACACACACACCCCACAAGTGCCAAAGGTAGTGAAATGTCACCTTCTTACACACCTCAGCTCTTTGTACAACTGTCAGAATTTGCTTAACATTTCCATTTGGTCTTTCTCTGGCTGAGCAAAATGCCTTCGATACTGATCTCCAAGAACACTTGCTCATTCTGAGAAATTTTTTATTCTGAAGATTGGTTCCTTTTTTTCTCTTTATTTTTTTTTATTAACATGTCCACACTGTTACTAAACATAAAGGGTTTCTCAGGGAACCAATTTTACCACGTTTGTTTGGTTGTTATATGGATGTTCAGAATAGAAATCAAGAGTATAAAAATAGATTTTCTTGATTTATGAGACATTCCTGTTTTCAATTCACCATCAGTATGTGCAGACACGATGCAGTCAAGAAATGAAGCATCTGGTTCTCCCACGTTTCATTTATGAACTTTAGCACCAGATGTAAATCATTCATAAAATCCCAAAGTGTTGGAAGAGTCTCTTCCTTCATTTTAACAAACATATACTCCAAGTACTGTACCTAACACTTCACATCATTTATTACAAATGATGGGATCTGAATTTTAATGACTTCCAGAAATAAATTTCAAGAAAGAAGAGAGGAAGAAGCAAAACAGGTAAGTGTGGCATTCCTTGTTTCTGACTGTGAATTCTCTTTGAATCCGAAAGATGTCACTTTAAGTTATTATAAACAAAGTCTACATGTTATTACCTGCATACAGAATGTTTTGAAGAGAATAAATCTATTAGCTTATAACCATTCTTCTCTCAAGTCCTTTCCATTAGTGTCACATTTATGTCAGCAAATGCTGATTCAACTTCAAATCTGAATTACTTTCATGTTCTCATCTTCCAGTCACCCTTCCTCTCATCCTTCAATCCCTCTTTCCTTCCTGTTTGTTCAGAGAGGTCCTCTTGCCTTTCTTTCAGCATCTGTAATCCCTTCCTCCTCCCTTCCCACTCCTTTTTCACTATGTGCATTGAATTCCATTGGATAACTCACACTTTGGGAATTAAGCACCTGCCAAAATAATTACGGAATTGAGGCCTATTCTTTATGTCAAGACAACCTGTCTTCTTCACTGCATACAAGAATCACTTCCAACAGCAAATCACTCTTTTCTAGTCCTTTTTTAATACTACATTTCTTACTTATTAATTAAACTGAGGAATTATCAGGCATGCTTTTCATGAACCTAGGTTGCTTTATGATATAGAGAGCTGAGGAACTGCAAAGTGCACCAGCACATATAGCAAGAAGGCTCCTCTGTGAAGGACCCCTTGCTGGGAAAAACTCTACGTGAGGAAACAGAGAGGTTAAGAGGATTCACAGAAGTGCAGATCCTCCTCAGCTCTGCACTCCTCCCTGCATCCTCTCCACTCAACTGCTTTGCAGGCTGCCATTCAGGGCAGTTCTCTTTGGTGTCTTCTCTCCCATCATACAGTTGCTACCCTGCTACATTTCTAAAAGAATGGGAATAATTAGCCTCAGTGTACAGACATCAGCAGGAGAAATCTTATTGTAATATTCATATAGTTCTAGCAGTAATTAATACTTGTATAAATTTTCTCATACATAAGAATAAGAAATTTTCCTTGTACTTCAAGGCACAAACTTAACACAGGAAGTTCGAAGTAAACATAAGGAGGAACTTCCATACTTTGAAGGTGATAGAGCACTGGAACAGGGTATCCAGAGAGGTGCTGGAGTCTCCATCTCTGGAGATATTCAAAACTAGCCTAGATGCCATCCTGTGCAACCTGCTCTAGGTGAACCTGCTCTGGCAGGGGGATTGGACTGCATGGTCTCCAGAGGTCCCATCCAACTCCTAACATTCTGTGATTCTGTAACAATATTTGGCATTTATTTAGCTTTTTATTAATAGCTAGATCATTAATCTCTAGAGTAGCCGTGCACATAGCATCCTATATACAAAACATTTACATCCAAGAATGGACTTGAGACAAGGAAGAGCCTTTCCAACACTGGCCAGGCTGTGTGTAGTCTATGTGAACTGATAAGGCCATGAAGCAGCCTCGAGATAGCCCCCAGAATGATGTGCAACACTTCCTGCAGGGACATGCTGGGAACATAGCAAGTTGCTTTGAGTAGGCTGGGAACACAGCAGGGGCAGAACCATGGGCTGCAAATCTCATGCAGAGATCACAGCTGTGACTATAGCCCACAGTGTATAGTACAAGCTGTAGATCAGTTGCTCAGATACTTTAAGTCCTTGACTGTAGAAGGATTCTTTCCAGTCTCTTGCAGCCTTGCTCTCCAGCACAAACACCAATTGTTCAGCCCCTGCCCAGGGAGACTTGGAGCACCAGTTGAATTATTTCCCCTTAAAACTAAAAAAAAAAAAAAATAAAATAATAGTAATAATAAATCTTTAGCAGGCAAAACTCATCAACTTTTGAAGCAGAGCAGATGTTCAAGAGTGCAGGCAGCAGCACGGCACTGTACCACTTAACACACCAAATAAATGACACTGTATGCAATCAAAACTTCAGGGGAGATTTAGGTAGGCACAATATGAATGTTGAAGCTGAAATCCAGCCTGAACATGGGGAATGAACATCTCCATTCCTGAGAAATATAATACAGGAACTTTAGTGATGGCATGTGCTCAGCATCTCAGCCTCCTACATCATCCCAGTGCCAGGAACTGAACTGACATCCTGCTGGGACAGTGTCTACAAGCCCCTGTGTCACCCCTCTATGGTCACGGGATCCCTTGTATGGTGGCAAAGGTGAGCTTCCCCAAGGCTTCACATTACAGCTTCTAGTCCAATCCCTAATCCAAATTATTGGCTGACCTAGCACAGTGGGGGGTCTACATCTGTTGCATTGTTATTGAGGTAATCAAGCAAGGAGGAAAATCATTCCATGGGTGAAAAAACGTATTTTATAAAACATGCAGTTTTTCAGGAACAGTTTTAAAATCATTTTAAAACAACTTAAGATTGTCTAATACAAGACAAAACAAATTTTGGTAAATATAAGGTTCCAATAATCCCTCCTTTTTAAAAAAACAACTATAAAATCTTAGAATATAATAGAAATATGTCAAGATGTTGGGTTCTTTTGTTGGTTTTTTTTAAAGATATTTTTCTATGAAGATGTTTTTCACATTTTGTCTTTTAATTCTTACTGGCTTTCCTCACAGCCCAGAACTTACCTAGTTCATTACTGTACGTAGACTGATAAGGCTTCAATTTTACACAGTGCCATGTGTAAATATAAAGAAGCGATCAGCTGCACTCTAAGAGATTTTGCTGTGAAAGATTGTAATTCCAAAACTTAGAACTCCTTCTGCCTTGGAATAATACTAAAGTTGTAACTATACGTATATTTATAAGGATACTGTTGCTGTTAGATTTCTTTTAACTTGGTATATTTGATAACACTCATCCATGTTCTACAAGTCTTACTCATGCGGAATGAGTACCTCTTTCCATAAGTAATTCCAACTGACTTCAATAGACCAGTTATGACATAGGATTCTTCTCAATGTCAATGAAAGCATCTAGACTTTGGCTTCTGTATTCTGAAAGTCACTGGCAGCAAACAGAAAAATACACAGTGTATCATTTATATAATTTGGTTTTTTTTTAACTGCACGTAAACATTGATCTACTTCCACAATAGGCATAACTATTACGCCTTTACCGTTTTTCTTTTCTCTTTTTCAGTCAAAAGCAAAAAAAATAATTAAATATTAACACAAAGCCAGTTCAGATAAATGCCTAGTCATGCTTGCTGTTTGAGAAATATTGTCAATTTTGGGTTATTTCCCCAACTTCCTCCCATGTCAGAGGCTGCATCTTGGGCCTTTCAGAACTCTATAGGCACAACTTACAGGCTCATCTTAGTCCCACTGTGTTTGGGTGGTCTATCTCAAACTAACCACGTCAGGAATACCACCTCCTTGATCTGTAATGTGCTCATCCATTCCACTTGTCTCCTCAGACATCCCAGGCCAATGATTTATTTGTGGAGGTGAAGCTAGAAAAATCTTCCTCCTTCCAAACACACGTACACATACTTCTATAAACTAGCTGAAATATTCAGCAACTTCCCAGAGGGAATGGGTTTTCCTTCTCCATCTCCTATATGTTTTATACAGTTTCCATTATTATTTGATAAATGTGTTATGACACACTATTTACCTCAGTCAGCAGCTCTGGGGAGCTTTGTGCAGTTTTGCTCCCCACCTCTGCCACCCACCAGATACTTCACAAATAAATCGCATCCCTAGATTAAGACAATGCAGTTTAGCACTCAAAAGGGAGAAGAGAGTTAGGACAAGATGTGCTGGAGAAGGCTTTGGTTTTCTTACTTTCACTTCTGATACATATAGAGATGATTCTCAGTTTGTAGCAGTGGCCCTGCCTTAGTCAACTCTCTTTTTCTTTCAGGGCCAGGAAGATACTCTCTTTTCACACTGCTAACTCTCTGTGTTTGATGTTCCCAGAGAAATATTCAGAGCTCAGTTTACAATATGGGCATGAGCATATCTAAGGAGGTCTATCATACTACATACATTCACAGGTATTGAAATAATCTTTTCCAAAGGCAGGAAGTGTTCCAGGACATACCATAAGAAAGAAGGGCTGCAGACCTGTCCTGCTGGAAATAAAATAAATACATTTAAGGTGGATGTTCACAGACAGTTTAGTGTGGACTTGCTCAATCGTGTATTATAGTCTGAAATAAGTGGGGAGGAGGAGTTACCCTCTGAAGCATATAGCAAAGGACATTACTGCAGCAACTGCACATACACTCAAAGCAAGAGTTGTCAGGGAAACACTTGGTGCCATTGCAACTTCTTTTTATTCAAATTTGATACCAAATTCCAGAGGTAATATCATGAGTCGTGTCTGCAGACACAACGAGCAGTTTGGGAAGCATTTTGAAATCAATGATGCAGATGTGTGTTTGTCAGAATTGGGCAATACCAAACCTGAATAAGCCTGCTCTCTTGATAATTTCTGAAAAGCAGATCCTTCCCAGAGTCACAGGCTGACTTTTCAAAACCAGACATAGCCAAAATCTCAAATGAAATTTGGTCCATGAGAAAAGGCAGCCAGATGTATCAACTGAAAGTTTCAGAGAACACCGCTGTTCCAAACACTGCTTTGCTAATCCCACCAACACCTAGCTATACCTACAGAAAAGGCAAGAACAAAACTCAGTCACAGTATTGTTGACTCCAAACAATCAAAACTTATGGATTAAACATGTCTTCTTTTTTGCTGTAAGTTAAATGCAAAAACTGGCTGAGAGTCACATGAGTTTTGTAATTTTTGTTCTGTTTTCAAGTTGCAATATTTCTTTAAAACTTAAATTAATTATGATAAAACCATACTAGTATAAGATAAAGGATGTTAATTGTTCCTTGCTTATGACTTCAGGATGCCTGACATCCCCCAGTCAGACTAGTAGAAAAGTACCTTTGAACTGCACTCAAATATGTCATGAATGGCGATGCTGTCTTCTCATCACTTTCACACTCACGTAGTCCGAGTCCTTGCAGTCCTTCTTTGAGCTCACTAACAAAAGCAACGTGGGGAGGTCCTTCCTTCAGGGACTGTGTGCGCTTAGTGCTTATTACTTTTACTTATCCTTATATGTTTCTATAGAGTTTTTAAGGCTTTTGTACTCAATATTTCCTCTTACATTCATCAAAGGAGGTGAGAGGCATATGTTTCCATCGAGGCTTCCAGAGTAGGCTTCACCATTCAAGTAAGATAAGCCAGCCAGCAAAGAAAGTAAAGACCTCCTGTTCTAGTAGCTCTAAACACTGGACCTCTGTACTGGGAGGTAGAAGCTGCTACTACTTCCTATTCTGTACATTATAGAATACAAAATAGTTAAAAAGCAGTGCCTGCAAACTAGATCTGAAGATGTAACAAAACCTTTTCTATCACCTACAGACCTTTGGAAAACACCATCTACCCTCCTGCCATCTGTGTGCTATTAGATTGAAAGGTAAACAAGTTCATATTTGTAAGTACTTATGCCAAAAATATGAAATATATTTTCTTATGAATACACAAGTCCAGTATCGAAAACCCAGGAAAATTATCCCCCTCAAATTCCTATATTAAGGAAACAATTAGGCAAATACTTGCCACAGATAAAATTTAGAAATATGAGCTGTGTAATGAATGTGAAGCTATGTTATCACAGATTATAATAATAGATGGCATTATGCAAAAAAACATGGTATACCAATGTAAATTGATGTGGCACACTCTACTGACGATAAATTCCAGTCTTTCTCAGCAACAGTACAAAAAGCAAAGCAGAACATAGAAAAAAAAACCCTACCAATTTAAGATAAGAAATAGTTACTGGGGGAAAAAATGAGGAATATCAGTTTGATTTGGTAACTGACCCATAGGGCAGAACTGGTTCTTTGACACAACTCACATTTTTATATTTTTGGGGTCCAGATTGCTATGGAGTTTATGTGCTTCTGTGCCTTTGTTTCTCCTCAGTGCTGTTGAAGAGATATGCAGATTTACAGTAATAAAAAGAAAACTAAATTCATTTCAACATGCTAAAATAATGGAATAGTCAGATTTTATCTTGTTGTTCATCAGTTTGCTAAAAAATAAAAATAATTAAGGAGAAGCAGGTGAAGTAAATTTGTTGCTTTCCTAATGAAAAAAACGAGGCAATATTCTCTTTCTGTCAGTGTTACCAAGTCTTTTGTCACATTGCATAAAATCTCAACTGCTACCTCATTCTTCTGTTTCCTTTCCCAAATCCATAAAGATAATGCAGCTGTATAAAACCCCAGACCTTTCCAGAAGGCCAACTGAATCCTGGGCTGCATCAGGAGAGGCATGAGCANATACTGAGCTGAGAGCTATACAAGTACTGCCAGGCTGGCTAGTGCAGGTGTGATAATGGCCAGCTTAGCAGGGCATACAGAGCAGGTGACTGGTGAGCTAGCATTACAGCCTTCAGGAGGGTGCAAAAGACACATCCTTGCTTGGTAAAAACAGCAAGTTTCAGGAAATGCATTAAGAACTTCATATTTCAGCGAAACCCAATACAGATCTATACCACTTCAACAACTTTGATTGAGAGTGGCCAATGGCTTACAAAGATACTGGGGGACAGAAGCTGCCAGACAGGCAAATATCATGATAGCACATGTCTCACTTCCTTAAAAAAACAGACTAAAAAGATGAGGAGGCTCACGTTCACCTGATTGTAAATGATTTCCTGTCACTGGGCTGTGTTTTTGTGACCTTAGTTATTTAATATGCTTGCTTATGCCTATGTTGTCTGATAGTGGTTTGGCAGCCACCCTCCCTGTGACGATGACTCAGTGTGCTGCTTTTCCTGTCTTATTCTATGAAACATTTGATGTGACTAACACAGCTCATTTTGATGAGTCACAGAGCCAGGAAATGTAAAGATGATGAGGTTTTCTGAACAAATGTTAGAAAAACAAAGTTTAAGAAAAATAACAAATTAACAAAGTTTAAGAAAATAATTCTTCATCTTAAAATTGTGAATATGGCATAAATTGTGTTTACTTACCTACATGGGACAAAGTCCTTTTTTGGTTGCTTGAAATCATTAGTGTTAGCATTCCCAGTAACATGCCTGATTAATCTGAGGGATGGGTGGGGAGAACACATGGAAAGACATCCTGTCTGTCCATGTTACAAACTTGACACCCATTTGCTGTCATTCTTTGGGAATCCTCAAAAAGCTGAGGCTTACTTTCTGGTTTCTAATGTACAGTCTGTGACTACTGCATTTATTTCAGTGCATATTTTAGGAAACTTGTATTCTAATTTGATGGGTGCAGTAGAAAAAACAAACATTTTGCTTGTGCTTAAAGATACATCAAGATCCTGATTCCACTTCTTCCCTTTTCCAGCTAGAGCTATAACCACAAAACTATTCTTCCCCTACACTTGGTTGTAGATGTTTTTCCTATTTACATAGGAAAAAAAAACAACTATACTGATTTCCACATTTCTTCTGTAAGGATTATTTATAATTAGGAAAGTAAATTGTCAGGGAAAGAGAGTTGCCACAACCTTTGTTCTCTCTCTGACCTCAAGCGAGTACAAAACTCAAAGACGAGGAGAGAGGAGGGGTGAAGAAAGGTCAGGACAATAATACTGCTCTTCCACACAGCTGTTAAGCATTGTTTTAGTGGGTTGAAAAAAAAAATCCCACTTCTACAGCCACTGCTTCATCAAGAATGCGGAGAGGTTACAGATGCTTTAGTTACCTTTGTGTTCCTTGGGATACAGGAAAGTTTCTTCATCACCTCCTTTGACAAAAGTAGCAGCTTGAAGAGCAGGAATGCATTAAGAGCTTTTCGCCAAGCTCCCCTTCTGTCTTCCTAGAAATTTGCATTGCCACACACAATAGGAGGTGTTTAGCTTTTCTCCTCCTTTCTCCTCTTGGGTGCTAATGGCAAAATAAAGATTGTCAGACAATATCTCAAAAATCCCCACTTATTGCAGAAAGGGAATAACAGCTCTGTGTAGTGAAGCAAAGGCACTTTGGACTGGACATTAGCAAGAGCCACTTATCTGATTGATTGACAATTTTTTGAAAAATACAGGATACTATAGCTGCAAACAGCCAGACCACAGTCAAGCAATGGAGGAATGCAGAGCACTGTCACTACTGCTTTTTTGTTTTTAAGCAGCAATCATGTCCTCTCAAATTATGACCACCTGCAAGCATTATAGAATATTTTTCTGAGTAAAAATAATGTACTTATTTGAAAATAAAGCTTTTTTTTAAGGAAATGGCAGAGAACAGAGTGCACAAGGCCAAACTTTCTAATAAATGAGATTTATTATGGGAAAAAAAAGACCAATAATTGCATTTTCAGGGGAAAGGTCATTATTACTTAGAAAGAGGTTAATAGAACAATATTAATAGCTTTTTACAGGGCAAAAGAGATAGATGCAGCATTAATATGAATGAAAACAAGAAGGACGATGTTCCCTGTTAACAAAGTTTAGACTAAAAATTCAGAAGGTCAAATTTATCTTTCACATTCCCCAAAATAAAGAATTAGACAGTGTAAAATGTTATCAAGCCTTTCATTCAGTGAGTTTAACAGGAAGTAGCAGAAATAAAGTGATCAAAAGTTTTAGCCTGAAGCCAACAATTAGAAGCATGGCTCAAGTGCTATGTCTCTCAGAGACTCTAAGGGAAGATTGTTGAAGATAAAAGTCAACGTGACTCCATCATTGAACTTTTACTAAAGAAACTGCAGCAATTCCATCTATTTGGCCAATATTTCAGATTAGACTAATTTTCTAAAGTAATGGAAAATTGCCAGAGATAAAAAATAATTTGCAATATTCATTAATAATAATGTTACATTACACATCTGTAATGCATTTCATGAAAAAGTCTTAAAGTACTTTATAAACACTTAATTAAACCTTCTAACACCCTAGGAAATAGATCATTTTCTCAACCATTTCCCAACTGAAGAAACTAAGGCACAGAAAATTTAATCATTTGCCTCAAGTTATGTAATGACTGGAACTGGTTACGAAGCAAGCACATAGGTATGAAGATGGCATATGCAAAAAATACTGCCAAAGCCAAATAATTTTTCAGTCAAAACAAAAAGTGTCCTGCATACTTCCACAGTTTTGAGCACTCAGCAATCTCTAAAGTTCTTCTGAAAATCTTTTTCCTCATGATCATCATTAAACACATCCAGAAATATATATTTTTTACCAACAAATAAATAAACAAACAAACAAATGAATAAAAAGTCTTTATTTAAAAGACATCTTGCACAAATATCTGCTTGTCCTCATTGGCAAAACTAGCTAGATGATAATAATAATAATAATAATAAACCCAACAACCAAGAATGTTGATTTTTAATTAACAGACTTGACCACTAATAATGATTTTCTCTTTTAGATAGAGTGCGGTTAAAAAAAAAGGAATCCAAAGGTGATTTTAAAGACAGTTGAATTATGAAGTTGTGAAAGATAAGCTTCTATGTAACAAGGCTGTGCTTTTTCAGTTAAATCAGAGTTTCTTTTATGTTTAGTATTTATATTAAAAAACAGCACTAACATTAATGAAATATTAAGGTTGAAAATTGTATTAGAAAAGCTTGGTGGTTCACATTTTGGTAAGCTGTGTAAGTTCGAATGTATCCTCAGCTCTATATTATGTCAAAGCAAGATTTTACATTCTTTATTTGAACCCCAGTATTCAAAACCAGGCACACTCTGAAAAATCCCTTGTGGTCTCCTGTGGCCCCTGGTGCAATAACTGTGCCCACAGCAGAGGGAGCATTAAACTCATTGCCCACGGGAAAGTGTGGGGAGTGATACCCATGTTCCTAGAATCCTTGTATGGGTAGGATGAGCTCATTAGCCTTCTGGCAGTCATCCTAGGAGAAGGACAACTCTGATTCCAAACCTGGGCAGATGGAGCTCATTTAGCCCTGTAAGGCCTTCCATCTAAGAGGTTAAACCTCCGTCCTAAGGACTTGGCTGCCAGTGTCGAAGCGTGCTAGGCCCTGGCAGATGAACCTTAGGACTAAAGGGTGGGTCCAGCTCTGCGCATGCTGTGTGTCTCCTAAAAAAATCCATTGGGCAGGCTCGAGGGTGCTATCTGCTATCCTCTTTTTCTCAGCGCGCTTGGAAAAGGCGCTGATGAGGAGCGTGGATGGAGCCCTCCCTGGATCTTCGTTCGCGAAGCCTAGCCATACATACATTAAGAATTTTCATGCAAATGTGTAAATTGTTAGCATGTTTTAACTACAAGGCTAAGCAGGATGTGTTTAACTAGTAATACCACCCTGAATACAATCAGCAGTACTGCACCAGGACTCACAATTATGTAAGTTTGCTATTAAAATGCAAGTTAGAATCAGCCGTTAAATCTCCATAGTGACAAAAACACTGAAAAGCTGTCCTACTTTGGAAGATTAAATTGACTTTATTTCTGGTTATTGTATCTAAACACTGTAACTTGCTTTATTTTACTCTCACTAATTCAGTTTTACTTTACCAAGCATCTCAGACAAAGAGAATTTGCTTGAAGTCACAGTCAAGCTGAGAAACATACATATTTAGGACATCTTTTCAGAATACTGCAATTACGAGTAGAAGTATTTGAAGTCAAAACTCATAATTGTGCATAATGAATGAAAACTGAGGAATCATTTTGTTGAATATTTTGGTTGTAAAGAGAGTCACCAATCCCACCAGTTTGAGGAAGTTTCAGAGCAGATATCTACCTGGTATTGAGATTCAGTTTGTCATTGA
Source organism: Bucco capensis (assembly GCA_013396975.1). Taxonomy (NCBI): domain Eukaryota; kingdom Metazoa; phylum Chordata; class Aves; order Piciformes; family Bucconidae; genus Bucco; species Bucco capensis. Next base: position 316,142 of record VWZO01006088.1, read on the forward strand.
GTTAAAGAAATTATTCAAGGCCTACAATACTTATAAAAACCTGATATTAAATTTATTTTACTAGTAGTATTGCATTGCGTAGTCATTCAAGGAAGAGATTACTTAATATAATGTAATGGAGGAGATTAATGTAAGAGATTAACTCTTCAGCCCTTACTCTTATACTATGTTCTTTATATACTAATCAGGTAGAGAGATAGATAGTAGCATTCTAAAGGCTTCCTTTTTTTTGTGATTTACTTCTCTGAGTGAAAAGATGATGTCTAGCCTTCCACACAACGAATTCATTGCTTTGGTCTGTAGGAAAGGGCTTTTAGAAGAAAACCTTAATATAAATCAAGGCAAATTATATTGAGATGGTGCAAAAGGCGTAACGTGAACAGAAGAAAATACCATGTGAGAACACACAAGGGCTTAATTTTCCCATTACTAAGGCAAGACTGGGTGAAAGCTAATAAATCACAGCAGCATAGTACCACATGGAAAACTGCATCTTACCTAGATAGAAGTCACAGCTGATGACTTCTACAGAACAACACCCCAGATCCCTTAGTATTAATGAGGTACCCACTCACCACAGCTTTCACAAGGCACAATGAAACACTGCAGAGTAAGAACATTCATGAGTTTTGGCTATCACAGTGCATGCAGTCTGCAGAGAAGCACATGAATAGTTCAGCTTCCTTAGCTGCTGCCAAGAAAAGCAGCCAAGAGAGAAGGACACACAGATCTGGGATCCCTCTCCAGCTCTGCCACCTCGTCAGGAAATTGCTGCCCTCTGGTTCCTCTGGTTTCTGCCTGGAAAATGCCTTTCAGCAGGGAATTTTAAAGATAAGTGGAAGCTTTAAAAAGAGACTTCAGCAAGACCTCAATGCAATTTAGAGATGGTGATGAAAGTATTTTTTTCCTGGGTCTTTTTTTCCTTTCTTGCCATCTTCACAGGTAGAGAAATACATCTCTATTTTTTCAAATAGAGATATATTTCTTAAATATTTTACTGTTCCTGCTCCTAAAAATGACTCTTCTACAGTTAGTATTGAAATCTACTTACGTTTCAGACTCTGTGGCATTATGTGACTTTATTGGACAAAGAGATTCAAAGTAACAATAGACATCACAAATATTTTCAAAATAAGCTGTTTCAAGACCTTTAATCTTAAAAAGTACTTAATTTCATCACAATTTTCATAAAGTACTCTAGCTGTCAGTAAGTCTTAACCCTAAAAATGTGAATGCACAAGGATTTTTATGGGTTTCATAGTGGTAGTTTTAACATTTTTAATTTTTTAATTTATTACTGAACTGATGGAGAGGGGGGAAAAGCCTTATAATGGAGCTGTATCTGAATGCTTAATTAGAAACAGTTAATCACCTCTTCAAATAAGCTGATGAGTTACATAACTAGGCCTTACAATTCGTACAGATAAAGACAGTTTAACTTTGCTTCCTATGGAAATAAGCTTTATGTAACTGTTTTGTCTGTCTCTCCATCTTTCTTTTCTCTTCCCTTTACTTTCCCTTCAACAAAAGACTGAACCATTAACCAATTTGAACTTGAGGGCTAAAAATCTCCAGAATGATATTCCTACTGGTTTCATGAAGACAGCTGATGAGATAAGAGAGAAATCACTGCCCTAGTTTCCTCTAAAGGAAAACAGAGAAAGTTACAGAATAAGTGAAAACTTGATGTGAGATTACTATTTGCAATGCTTGAGCTGCAGAACAGGTTGGCTGTTTTAGATTTCATGGGCTCAATTTCCTTGCACAGAGAAATAAATGGACAATTTGCTGGCCTAATGGAGGCATGTTTTAGATTGCTGTCTTCTCCTGGGTCAACGCAGGCAAACTCTGCCTTTACTCCAGGCTCAAAACACAGGCCTTTAGGAAGCCCATAGCTATAACTATAACAAAGATGAATTATTTCTCTGATATTTCATTTATTTGATTATTAATACTCTCTATATTATTTTGGCTTTTCTTTTAGCTGGTGGATAATGAGCTATCCAGAAGTGCTCATGATCATCTACTTCAACATACACGAAGGCAGAATCAGGTCGATATTGAGAGCAATTTTGAAAATCAGAACCCAGAGTGATAATCCTTTGTTTATTCCCTAGAGTTACATTCTGACAGGGCAACCTTCCTCATATGGTAAAGGCAATCTACTCTGATATTAAGAAATCCTGTGCTTCAGCCATAGTGCTGTTTTCTGTCCTTGATTTGAAAACCTCAAGGAGAGGAAATCATTTAAGACAACCATTTTTTGCATCCATGCAGTATTATTCTCCATTTTTTGTTTCTCATCGATATAGAAGAGACACACTTTTAACTAAATATAAGACTGTAACAAAATTCCTGAATTTCCAGAAGTATTTGAAAATTGCTGGATTTTGAGAAAGTTTGAAGACAATCCAATTTCTGTGGCTCATTCTTAGCTTTACTGGTCCAGAGCAAAAGCCCAGATTCTCACTTTTTGGAATACCTCACATGAAGATTTAAAGATGGTGCTCCATTCTCATAATCAAACAACCTGGAAGAAATTGCATCTTGATCTAGTCAGAATTTTAATCTAGTTTCATTATTGTATTGACTGTCTTGTTTCCATATCTTTAATATGTCATTATGCTCTTGAGGGTGAATTTTTTTTTCCTGTCTTTTTAACCTGGTTAGTCTACACAGCCAGGGGTTAAAGTGATCTAGCATGTGAAATACTCATGCATCATCCCATAGATAAACTATTATGGACCTACTGCCAAAGAGAACCTTGGATGTAAAATATTTTTTGTCCATAGGAGTGCTATTTTTTTCCCTGCTATGTGCTTTCCTCAATTCTGTTTCATTAACTCAGCATACTATTTTACTTTACTAGTCTACAGTTGTAATTTTTCTGCACCTCCTTTCTATGTCACCGTGTTCACAACAGGCCCATCTTAATATTGTTCCATACAGGATAACACAGAGAAGAATTATGTGGTGTTCAGAGACTGAATATAAAGACCTTCATAACTGCTGCTTTTGAGACAGAAGCGAGGGGAAAGGTGGTGGAGTATGCAAAATGGCTGAAGCCATATACTTGCTGTAGGCTCTAAAAGTGCTATTTTGTTATAAGGAAAAAAACCCACTGTTTTTTATCAAAGGTAAACTCATTAGAAGAGTTACAGAAAGACAAATAAGTCTATCTTAACATTATGGTAAGATCATACCAATCACAATCAGGTGTGTTCTTAGAGCATAGCATTCAAAAATCAGTTCAGAAGATAAATAGAGTAAAAACAACATAAATGAGCAGTCATTGAAATATCCTCAAACAATGAAATATTTAGAAAAATTATGAAGTCGAATATAGTGTCTCATATATCTACATGTCAAAAAGAGTAGTAGTGTTTCTCACATTAACAGAAAAATGAATAATTCTGTCAAATTTTTATCCTGATAAAGATTTTTTCTTATGGCTATAGAAATGTACCAAGGTATTTAAATCACTTGTCAAATGTAAACCTACTTGAAAACTGACACCTTAAAAATATAATGTGAAATCAGACATCATTTATACTTGCTAGGATTTTTCATGTTGTCTTATAACATATAAATGGTGAGGCTAGATGCAGAAACAGTAGATTTTCAATATTAATCTTTTTTCCTCACTAATTTCCAGAATGTAATTCTGCCCCCAGCTGGTTAAGATATAGCTGACATAGAAGACTGAAAGTGAGAGAATATTGAACCTATGAACTCTGCGTCTTATAGATGATGACTACAATTTACATGCAAAGTATCAGCAGCTTTACTGTTCAGCACAGGTGCTAATAGATTCCAAGTTCTTTATGTAAGTGTATACTGTGCCCTCTTCATTATAATACTAATAGCACAAAGGTGAAACTGTTTTCAGGAAACAGAGTTCATTGATTACTCCTACAGAACATTACAATTAATGACATTGTTCTGTGATAATGCTACACCTGTACCAGATCAACTCAAAAGTAGAAAATTAATACACGCTCTTGTCACTGTTAGATTCCAGAAAGTTGCATACATCTCTTTTTCATCAGATTCAAAGTCTTTTTTTTTTTTTTTTTGCAAACAGAATGTATGTACAGAAAAATTTACATTACTTTCACTCTTTTTTTAGGTATAACTGCAGCCCATCCTTATCTTCCAGGGAGGAAAAACAAGAGAAAAAGGAAAGTACAGCAATAGAAAAGCAGGGAGATAAGTTATTATTATTACCTTTTGAAACAAAAGCTTTCATTCACCCTTCAACCTCTCTCCACTATCTTCTATCATATTTCAGGATATCTTTTCTGATGTAGCTGAAGAATAGATTACAAATACCTTCAAATTCATCTAACTTACTTTCCATACCATATATCACCTTTTCATATGCAGCTTTTTCTGTCACATCAGCAATCTGCTCCCTCAATAACAGCCCTGATGCATCCTTTCAGGTTTTCAGCATTAGTTTTTCAGTACTATAAGCCTAAAGAGGGCAATGTCAGGAAGCTTAGCCTCCATATTTAGACTCTGTATATTCAAATAAATGACACTGGCAAGAAAATATGAAGTAGAAGCTCTCATTGGGAATAGTTTACATAGAACAAGATAAAAAGAAAAAAATGAAAACAAAAGAAAAAGTGTGATTCTGAAAAAAAAATCAATCCAGATTTTTGAATCTATGTAAATGTTAGCATTAATATGAAGTATGAATGAAATTAAATGGTCCCACTAGTAGGGCTCCACTGGATGGTATAGAGACTGGTAAGAGCTCCTTTCTGGAGTTTTCTGCTTCCTCCATATCCTGGTACCCAAAATGGGCCCAGAGGAGAGGGCAGCCACAAGAAAACATCATCTACCTAAGCCCTGTAGAAACTAATGAACCGCAAGTGGACATGGTGAAATTTTGTAGAGCACTACAAGAGTATAAACACTAAAGGAACTTAGTGAGTTTACGCAGCAGAGAAGTGGAATTGCAAGATGAAACAGAGCTGCTGAGGGACCATACAATTGAAGCAATGGGATGTGAATATTCAACCCATTAGACTTGACGGAAAATCTCTAGTGTAGGTTTGGAAAAGACAGGAGGAGGAAGAGCAATGCTGGGAGGTGAGCAGGGAACAGAGCCACTAGGCACAGATTGCTGTTAATGAAGAATGCTTCAGGCTCACCAGATTACTCCTTGACCAAACGCTGACCACATACTGAGCATGCCAGAAGAGATAAGTGAACATATGCCTGAAGTAGGAACAAGTAGACCCAGTCAGTTACACCATAAAATGACTGAGTATTACAAATTTCTCAGAAGCATGTCTCTATGGATGTAACGAATGAGGCAGGTCTAACAATGCATGGTAGGAAGCAGGTGGATATCACGCCTGCTGGATGAGGAGGGTGGAATCCTGTTTAAAATTTGCTAATTCTGAGGATACTGCTATCCCATACCTGACATACAAAACTTTTTTAAATCTCTTATAGTTGAATTTAAAGGTTTAATTTCTCTTCAGTGTTTATTTAACAGCTCTTGTACTGATTTTCATTTTTCTTCAGATAAACCCCATTGCAGGTGAGCTTTTCCCTTACATTCCAGAGCAGCTGAAGTTTCTTTGTTTTCCTCCGCCTTTTGCTTGTCACATAGCAGCACTTATGAAAAGTGTCCAATCAAATTAGCACTGGAAAAACTACCTTATCTCCATTGTCCTTTTTAAAAGATATCATCATTGTACCTTTCATTAGAGATGATCAGTATATAAAGCTAGGGGAGGGGCTGAGCACACCTTAAACATATTCAGAGGAAAGCTCTTCTGACAAATAGCCAGGCTGTGAACTACAGTGTCTGCAGAGGGGGAAAGAAAACAAAACCAAAAAAACCCCACGCCAACCCCCCCCTCCCAAAAAAAAACCCCACTTGAAAATCCAAACATGCAAACAAAAAAACCCAAAGCAAACAAACAACAACTAAAAAACCCAAACAACAGAAAAGCAAGTAACTTCCAGTCTGACAGCAAGGGTCCAATGATAATAAAATAGGCTTCTCATTACATGTCAGCTATTTTACTGTGATTGTTTTCCATAGGGCCAGCTTCTCTACTGATTCATCTGAATACAACTGTCCTCATCTACACTAATAGAAAAACTGGGCCATAGCGTAACCTTAAATTATAATCATGAATAATTGCAAAGTACAGGCCACTAAAGAATGAGAGTAACCTTAGTAATCTGACACATTTCCAGCCTGGGGATTTTTTTTTTTTTCTTTTGCCTTTTAACCTTTTAATTTAAAGTCTACCTCCATCTTATAACCCTAGCAGCTCTGGTTCTACAACTCTCTTTTTCGAGGTTTCCTTGACAAACCACCCCCACCACACACATCCCCTCCCCGAATTCTTTTAAAATCTTGGCATCTTTTGTGGCCAAAACTACACCCAAATTAAGTCCATCTGGAGAAAGTGGGAAAACCTGAACTCCATCTTGTTGTCTTGAACATCCTATGGTTGCATAATAACAAAATGCCTTTGTTCTCACAACTAAAGTATGCATCAAGAATCAAAGAAGCAAGAAAAAAAGGGAATGTTCCAAGCTATTACTGTAACAATCCAATTACAATGCCTATCAAACTTAACTTCACAGGTTATAGCTCCTAATTGCCTGACAAAAATTGACACTTCAGTCGCAACAGCATAATATAATCAGAGTCCAAATTAAATTTGATCGTGGGCAGAAAACGATGCTATCATTCGGCGGCATGGAAACAGGAGATCAACTAGCATGATATCAAGGATCAGAAATGAAAATTATTCATTAATGGCAATGGTTTTCTGATAATGGAAATGACACAGTTCAGACGGCTTCGTAAAAACACTATTAATTAAAAAGATGATAGACCTAACAAGGCATAGAAACCAGTGGAACCTTTCTCTGTGCTTGTTAAGGTGAAGGATGACAATGTTTAAGAACAGAAGTTTTTGCACTTTTGTGAAAAGTATTGCGCTGCTTCTGTAGCAAGTTTACTGGTTCTTGCTTAGTGAAGCATCTTTCTCTAGGGTGCTGTGTTATAGGGACATAAAAAGTGTCCAAGGCCATATTATGGCATTGTAATAAGCGTGAATACTACCAGCTATAAAACAGAAGGGTTTAATTCATAAAGAAATGCACATGGGATTTTTGCATACTCCCAAGGAAAAAGTGTAGAGAAAACTATTTTATTTCCTTGTGCAAGCAGCTCTGTCCCCATTTTACTTTAGAGAAATACAGAAGTGCTTTATGCTGAAGAGAGTGCATGCCAAAATTCCACTATCAAACATTTCCGTGAGCAACAAAACGAAAGGCCACTGTCTCAGACTTCTGAAGTTCTGACAATGCCTCTGTGTTCCCTACACAGAATTCCAGATATTGCCACAATACAGAACTCCAATACTAATACAATGCCACAAGCACTATGTTTTAAATAACCATCTCAAAGGGTTGATCACAATACCATTGAAACCGCTGGGTGCTTTTGCCAGCTCTGGAATAAATCAAACTGCACTTGCCAAATTTGAGGAAGAAAATGTCTATTGGCTTGCTAACAATCTCCATGGTCTCCTCCCAGGCATTATGTTTGGGCTCTACACACCTTGGGATGGATCACTGCCCAACGCACAAAACTAAAATTACGTTTGAGAACCCTAACCTTCTACATCTTCAGTATCTGAGAGAATTAAAGAGACATCCCTTGCTGCAATTACTCAACAGGCATCTGCTTTGGAAATGCACCTGCATAGGCATCTGAGACTTCTTGCTCTGGGAAACGGAAGATTCAAAAATCTGAAAGATAAAGGACTTCCAAAAAGAACTGAAGGGAAGAAGAGGCAAAGATAGACTCAATGATGACTCAAAGCGCGTCCTCCTGACCCTAGAATGCAACTACAGTAGGTTTTAGCAGATCAGAGGCCCAAGAACAAATCTCACATTCTTTAGATTATCTGAGGCTCCCTAAAATCCAAAATGCATTATCCCAAGCTCGTTCTAAACTTTCTTCACCTGATTAGTAACACCCTTGAAGATCACTTCACTTATGAAACTAAAAAATAAAATAAATTACTTACTACTAGTCTGCTTTGAGCAGATCTAAAAACTGAAAAATATGCAAATAATGGATATGCTTTCAACTCTCCTTAAGTGTTAGATAGTCCTTCTACAGAGAGCACAAAGCTCGCCTGAATTGTTACCTTTGTTTAAAAAAATAAAACCTGAGAAGGGCAATGATATAACCTAAGCTGCATATCAGTATTGGACTGTACCTGTAAGATCTCCAGGGCAGGACCTCCAGTTTCAGTGCATTTTATTGAAACACGATCATTTAAGACAGATGCAAGGAGGTTGGAATTCAACATGCAGACAGCTCCGGAGAAGACAGTAACATATTAATGGAGAAAACAGCTATGCTATACCATCAACTAGCATGTCATTAAAGAATATTGCAGCTACCATATGATTATCTCTTGGGTTTTGATAATTTGACCCCACAAGAGAATGTTTATAGATCCAGAAATTTAAAACCACAGTATATTGGAAATGTTTTCATGGTTTTTTTTCATTGTATAACAAAGTGAACCAGGGCAAATGAAAATCAAGGAAAGAGAATAGACACCAGAGTTTGTGTGGGTTTGTTTTATGTTTGGGGCTTGTGGTTTTTTTTTTGGGGGGGGGGGGGTTGGGGTTTTGTTTTGTTGGGGTTTTTTTAAATAAATAATTGAATTATGTTGTTTATGACATATTCTGGGAAATGATGTAAACCCCTTTCTGATAAGAGTAGCACTGTTCAGCAGTGAAAATGTGCATACTTATCCCTGCAGCAGGGAATTTAACACAGAGGCAGCCAAAAAGCAAATCCATTGTGACCATTAATCCTGCAGGGTAAAGTTATAGATTGAGTCATCTAATGGATACATTCCCTCATTAAGTTCCAGCAAATTAAATCCCAGATATGTTCCTTATAGGAACCTAAGCTTGGATTCACACTTAGGGACTCTCAGGCTTTTTGAGAATGTTCTTATGAAAAGTTTTTCTTGCACAAAATATCAATTCATCAGTCTTTACATGCTTTGTGCGCATGCTTTGCTCAATGGTGCCATTTTAGGTATAAAGAAAAAGTGGAACATCTAGACTAATAAACAAGTCTGCAGTCAGGATTCTTTGCAAACTCATAAAAGAAATCCATGCCCTTTTCTCTGCAAGGCCTTATCCTGGTCTTACCCAAGACACAATGTTGATTCCAGATTATTGAGTGACCTCTTACTCTTAACACCTGTCCATCACATTCCCCTTTCCTGTGAAAATTTCAAGTGGTCTTGAGTTCATACTACCAACAGGTCAACATCTCACATGAAGTAAAAGCCAATTTGACCTTATCTCTGCTAACAGTGTAAAATCAAAACAATTATCATTCCTTAGGTCAAGCCCGTTAACTCCTGTTGCTCCTCTTACTCCATAGCTGTAAAAAGAGTTTCACCTCCCTGCATCCCACAACCATTGACCTCTGAGGAGTTAACAAGAGGAAAACACCTTGCTCAAGTAGGGCCACTGTAGCTAGCAGCCCTCCTCCAGTCTCATTGCAGATTTTAACTTGCTATAGGTACAAATTGGAATTCTTAGATTTTTCCAGCAGCACTTACTGAACCAGGAAATACACAGCATTAAGAAGAAAATAAATAATGAAATTAAGCTTAACAGGGTTGCTGGCCCATTTTCAGATCCCTCATTCTAAAACTTGCAAGTATCACCATTAGGCAGGTTGCCAAGTCTATTTCCCTGGTGAATTCAGGCTTATGCACCACTCAAGAGGGGTCTGTTAATGACTACAAAGATCCACAGCTGTTTACAGTTTAGACTCAGTGGTGGACCAGGCAATAAGCTTGATCCAACAATGAAGTTGTTGGACTCTCGCAGCAAGAGGAGACATTGTGTCAACTGTTTGCTTGCTCATAGTGTGAGTGCCTACCAGGACAGCTTAGCAGGGCTGTAAGAAACAGGGAAAGGAGTATGCATGGATTGGACAGAAGCTGTGCAGAGCCTTGAAAATGAAAGAAATGTGTAAAGAAACCAGGCTTAAATAGCTTGCAGAAGCATAAATGAAGTAACAAAATAACTAGGCCAGGTAATTTTTTTTTACCATACATCCAAAAAGAGATAAAATCTGTTCAGAAAAATGTTTCAAAATCAGAGTTACATTCATTTGTAAATGTCTACTCTGACATTATCTACTGCATTTTTTTTTTTATATTTTGGCTCTGGGGTTTTTCATGTGGGAAATTTGGGTTTTTTCATGAACAAATAAATAAGCACAGCAGTTTTTCAGAGTAGGGTCTGGTATTCAGTGAAATGATAGTGAAGGACAGGTAGATTATAAAAAATTGGCAAAAGACTGGTGGAAAGTGGAAGACAGCTTATGTTAAGCTTCTCATTTTAAGACACAGAAAGGAATATAATATTAAAAAAAAGATATGGAAGAAGGTATTTGAGGTAAAAAGTAAGATAAGCAGATACAAAACCCAAAAATGATCCTATCTTTTGTGGGGAAGACAATCTTTCAACAACATATCGAAGTAATATACGTCGAGAGCAGATCTTCAAGCCACACTGTAGCTACAAGTCCAGACTGTCTGCTGATTAGGAATGGATGTAATAATCAACTTTAAAATAATAATAAAAAACAGTACTCTTCAAAGAAGGTTTCCTAGATATGAAGACTAGCAGCTCTAAAAAGAAGGCTTCAAATATTAGCAATTGATGAAATGGGATAATTCGCCAAAGAGTCCCCCTTGCCGACGCTAGAATTTAAAGCATGACCTGACAATGTGCTCTGGTACAAGTTCATTTCACTTAGAAGCAGTGCATTTATCATTAAAGCGGCGTTTTCAATCCTTTCAGTTAAGATGGTTCCCAGAAATTCCACATCTGGTGCCAAGGGGTTGTTACAAACTTATAGAAAGCATTAAGGACATGTCTTTGTGAGTGGGCACCTGATCAAGTAATTTATTGATTAGCCACCTAGTATGAAATAAAAGAATTCAAAGGGAAAGGGTGAAACTATTTCTGGTAAAGTGAAATCCTCCCTATTTACTGCATAGATTATCCACAACAGGAAATGTTTACTTGATTGCTTAATTGCAAAGTTAGGCAGGTCCTCGGCCCCACTAACTTCACTGGAGCTATGACAATTTACCAATGGAAGATTTGTACCCCAAGATAGTTTCTTAATGCAATGGCAAACTCTTAACTTTATAAAAAGCAGGACACAGGAAATGCAAACATGAAAAATCTTATTTTCAGCCACTTTTCTTACATGCAGGATTTTCTAATATACACAGTTCCAAAAGGCTAGAAGAGCAAACAGAAGAAATGTTCTCTTTCAAACTGAACTCTCATTTCTGACCCATATACAAAGTTTATCTGTAGAATAAAAGGGGGAGCAGAATAGTTACCAAAACCCAACTTCATTAAAGGGTGCAGCTATGTTGGAGCTTTCTTTTACTTGCTGCCTCCTGAGCCCTTGAGCACTCAAGACTTGCAGCACAAGTCTTGCCCACCTTTAGCTATTAAAATTCTGTTTTCATGTAAAGAGGCTAAAACTGCATGCCCAAACTCCAGTGTGTGCTTGTGAAAAGCCCTCTGAAAATGTACCACTCTACCCTATGCCACTGATGCTAAAAAGATCCAGCACCAGAGAAGATAAACTGATTTCTGTGATCATCCAGCTTTTCCTGATTTAAGTTCATGCCAGAGACCAAAGGAATGTCTTTGTGTTCACCTGCTTATATATTTTCTGGAGTAACTACAATCTAAATATTGGCAGCCAATAAGAATGAGAATACTATATTATGCCATAAAAAACTATTTGCAACATCCAAGAAAATTGTTATTAAGCAGTTGGAGGTTAAAAAACACAAGGCAAAAATCTGTACTATAAATTATCATATTGGAGAGCCCAGACCTCATAGGAACAAACTATTGCATGGCTACAGTTTTTCTCTCTGTTGCTTCACCTTCATTTTACATTAAATTTCTTCAGTGGTTCAGAAAACTCTTTCAGCATCAAGTAAGTCAGATCAAAGTAAATGTATAATATGCTCAGACAGGTCCACTTTGTATAATATCAACAATGTACTTTCTGTCAGAAAAATGATTTATTATTTTAATTAAAATGTGATTAAAAGCAACAATGCAGCAAGTAAAGCAAAAGATGTCTATACTTTAGAGGAAGGTTACTGTAACAGACCAGGGTTTTCATCATCCCACTGAGCACTCTATAGCCCCTTGCTAGACTAGCATCTTGGATTGTAAATAATATTCTCTATTGATACCTAAGGGACAAAATTTGGTGGTCCCTATTTCAAAATTATTTTTTTCTGTATTTGAGGTGTCAGTTGATATTTTCCTCACAAATGACTACTTTTTTTGTAGACCCTTATCTCAGAGTTGTTAAAGTGCAAGTCATAATACTTTTGTCCTTTCCTCTTACTCATTTTTACCTGTGCACACAGTAGTAGAAGTAGGTATTGCAGTGAATGCATGCCACTGTGTCAGGCTGTGGATATCATGTGATCTAACAAAGTAAATGTGCTATGATTCATCAGTCAGGTGTAGAAATACTGCTTTTCTTTTTTATTATTTTATTAGAAAATAGAGACTTTCCAATGGCTATGATCTCATTCTGCAAAGCATAGGAGTTTGCTGCTATCTGCAGGTAAAATACTCTATTACTCAGCAAAAATCTGAAAAGGTAGTCAAGTATTTAGCTTCTGTTTTTAATTGCAGCTTCACACAATTCCATGTAAAAACCCAGGTGTAGGCAGGATGAATGAAAATAGAGATCCCTTATATGGTGCTGAGAGTAGTGTTTTCTCTCTAATATGACAAGCTGTAGGCACACTCTTAGAATGTTTTTCTATGCTGGTCATAATGGGCAGGTTTAAACTTTCATGCAACCATCCATGGCCAATCCATGGCAAATCTGACACCCTCTAGCTATTCCAGAAGTGAAGAGCTCCTAGGACATAAAAGTATCTTTCTGATGCTCAGTAGCCCTCACATGTCCTCTGAGATGTGATTGGCTGCCAAGTGGAGGGGACACAGGGCTGGTTCCACAAATGCCAAAGCTTTCAGGGAGGCTGTACACTATATCAGGAAAGGAAGTTCAAAAGGGTTGTAGACAAATAGTGCTTTCCCCCTCTGTTCACAAGGCAGGGCTAGAAAGCCTGCTGTGGTACAGACTGTCCTTCATAATCCTCCACTCCACTCATTCCACTACAAGGCATATTATGTTCTCTTATTTTTCTATTTATTTTTTTTATTTTTAATCCTTTGACCTACAAGCATGGGATAAACTGAAATACATTCAACACTCTGAATGACAATTGTTACTGAATTTTCCTACCTTTCAAAGTCTCACTATGTGAGAATATTACCCCCAAAGTGTAAAATATGTTGCAAATAATTTGTACTTTTATAGTTATTCTGCTACAGTACTTTAGCTGTTACAAAACTTGTTCCAGGAACATTAGTTTACCTGGGAATACTATGGATGACACTCTTTGTGTTTGTCTTGAGCCTGAAATAGATTGTTTAAGACGTATGCAAAATGCAGCAAGACAACTTTGAACTAGTCTGTGGATAGAAAGAAGGACATGCTATAAGTCTTTAAACAACACTTAATCAAGGAAGATAATATTGGAGAAGTCATTACAGGAAATATTGACTATATTACATGCTCCACATTATATCACCAAGACTTAGGTATTCATCTTGCAGTTTTGCAGTGCTGTATTGCAGTGCTACAGCACAGCTTGCTATCAAATGCACATCTCCAAGGCTCTGATCAAAAATTAGAAAGTCACTGGTGTTAAACTTTTCCTACCCCACCATTCTTTAAATGTGGCCTCAATTTATGAAAAGCATACATAACTTTTGGGTTATTTTCAAAGAAGAGTTTCAAGATGAGCTGATTTCAGCTTGTGGGTGAAAGGTGGGCACCAGAATTACTTACCACAAAGAGAATACATAAGAACACAATAGAAAGAAAATGATGAAATATCCATCACCAAAGATTCTCCTTTTAACTTTTAAGTGTAGTCAAAACCTAATGACTTGCTAATTATCAGGAGTTTAATGATGCCTCTAAGCAGAGGTTGTACTACAGGGCACAGTGTCCATGAACCTCCAGGATCCGGGGTTACCTTGTGACTTCAGCCTGCAGTGAATTCTCCTCCAACTCTACTTCTAAGAAAGCTTTCAACCCACACACACCCCTCCCCATTGTTGCTACCAACAGTGAAGGAAACAATTTTGAACTCTGGCGTAGGCTGGGCTCCAGATGGCTGCCAGCTTTTTAAGTGCTGAGTTGACTAACCTTGCTCAAAGCAGGTCTATAGAACACAGTGCTTCAAATATCAGTGTCTGCTGGGATTCCATCTATACATGTGAAATCCCACAGTTCCTATCACTAGCATAGTTGAACGAGTGAATCAGGAGCAAGAAGGATAAAATTGTGAAAATGCATGAGACCTCTCCCTGTCTGATGTTGAATGAGCCCATTAAACAGCAGGGAGCAGCTAAGCACAGATTTTCATTGAGCCTGCTGACCACTGAAAGCAAATGAATACAGCCCAGGCTGAGCCTGAGGCTGGGAAGGACCAAGAGGTTGGCTTCCGAATGGAGATGAAAAGGACTGTCCTGAATTCAGCCCAGGTCAAAGAAGTGGTTCAGGATGGAGCAGACAAGGTTATTCCTCCACAGAGACATTTTGTGACAACAGAAACCATAGGCAATGGCTAAAATACAATCACTTCATTACGATATTTATAATTATTCTTATGGATTGCTAACAATAAAAGCATCATCAAAACCATCCTGGAATGGAGTCATTCACTTTTTGAATATAAAATTTATGGAGCCATTTTGATGCTGTTTCCCTGGAGCCTGTCGGTTTGACCTCAGCCACAAATAAAATTATTTCAAAAGTGAGGAAATAGCTCTGGGATATGTAATATCTGATGTAAGGAGAAAAAGCACCTCCTTCATCCGTAGCCACAGGAAATCCTGTTTTCTTTGGTTCTTGGTGCATATAAAAGTTAGAGCATGAAATAAAAATTGCTGATCAACATTTAAGTTTGGCAGAGCCAATTAATTCTGCCTTCTCAACACTGGCTTGGAGGTTATTTCAATTAAACCCTCTGTACAAAAGTAGTTGCAGCATACTGGATTTCTTAGTATTTCTGAGGGGCTGTCCTTAGTGAGTAGTTTAAGTTCTGCAGTATATTCTTCCCTCCTTTTGATTACTGCAACTTACCTCTCCCTCCCTGACATCTGTATCACTTTCCTGTAGTCTATCTGAGCACTGTTTCAGGCACAGTCTGAAAATCACTTGGGGTCTCCNTTACCAAATAAATGGACCATACCCAATCTCACAGGACCTGTGTAAGAAGGAATACATTCCTGACTGTGAAGTCCTAAGGCTCTGCAATGGCAGTAGGAAGAAAGATATCAGGGCATATAGAAGTGTTGTAGAGATAATAAATGCCTGCCTTCCTTTGTGTTGCTGTGGCCATAGTCTAACTATGGTAGACACCCTCAGACAAAAGAAGGTGGGATGCATCTCACAATTATGGATGTCTAGAGCTGACGTGATTCTATAATCAGAGGAAGTAATTAGATACTTTTCATTTACAATTCATTTGCCTTCTTTTAGATATCCATTTTGCACTTCATTTCCCTCCACACACAACTCCAGGAGTCTTGTCTTCCAAGGTCTGGGAGGCACTGGAGAAATTTAATGACTTGTATTTTTTTGCTTGAAATGAGTGGTTGAGGAAGAATCTATTAGATGTATTTTGAAAATATATAAAGAATATCAAGGGAGCAAATATTTCAGATATTTATCTCTATATTCCAATCAGTCCCCTCATCCTTTAAGAGGGATGTTCAAGATCCTCCTCCTATCACACAAAATGAGTCTTCCTTTTATATATTGGTGTATCAGGAATACTAACTACATGCAGTAGTAGTCTACCTGCATGCAAGTATGTCATACAACCATTACACAGAACAAATAAACTTTCTTTTATAATTCTTCAACGGGCTCTAGTTTACTATGCACAGCAGTTACCATGTTCTTGGATCATGAATCTAAACAACAGAAGGTCTTTCAACCTATTATCTAACTAAAATTGCAATATTCATATATAGAGTACTTCATGGAAATCATGAATAATGTGCTAGATATTATTGTGTAGTGAAGGTGATACCTTTGAGACACATCAGATGTCACGTGCAAGATGATGAATTTCTCTGCAATACTTGGTGGGACATTGGAAAATCTGATCCATTTTTTGGAGCCCTCAAATCAAGCCTGGTCAGAAGGAAAAGGCATCTCTGGGGAAAATGTCCTCCAATTTATGGAGTAGTGAAACCGAAATTGCAATCCTTGGTGCATCCAGGATACACAGGACACTAGGCTATGAAATTCCTCCATATGTGTTATTAAGCATCTTCTTGTGAGACAGATCTAGATTTATGAAGACACTTTCAGATAATCCACCAGACAGTTTGGAGTACCGAAGGTGGAATGATTGGACTTCGTTGTTCAGGGTGACTTACAGTGTGGTATGTAGGTCTCAGAATTCAGTATTTGTTTTTGACTGCTTGTCTCTTAAATTGCTTTTCCTTGTAAAAATATATTCATTCCTTTGAATGTGCAGAAAACAGTTTTAGGAACCTGTTTTTTTCAGCATTGCTTTGAACCTCATTTGCAAGAAGAAATCACCATCAAATCACGCACCTCCATCCAGTCTTTTTGATGATACTTCTGCACACCCACTTCAAAGAGGTGTGAGCAAACATACAAGTTTCAAGTCAATTTGAATCCTAATTCTTTGCCTTGATTTTCATTCATTTACCTCACTAGTCTATTTCTTTCTTAAACCGCATGAGAACAAGTGTGACCACTGAAGATGTGAGCTTGGTGAGGTGTAGATATTGTGCCTTAAACAAAGATAACACTAATGAATTCACAGTCAACCTTTTCAGCCCAGTGATAGAAAAAGATTTTCAGTCACTTTAGCCTGAGCTACATTTGCACTCAGGGTCACCTAAATAAAAGGACAACACATTCATCTTTATCCTCCTTGAGTTGTGGAACCACTCAGATAATCTATAGTGAGTTACAAAGTGAAATTAAATACCTTAAAATGCCATCTATCTGATTCCCAATTAAAACATAATATTTTAAAGCTGTCAATAGCTGCTGACCAGAATCAATAAGTGGAAGATTATGACTGGCACTTCTCCAGTGATCTTCAGGCAGACAGGAAATACACTGCTGTTGTCAGGTCAGCAGGTAAAGGGGAAAGCTGGACCCCAAGTAGAACTGCATCATAGACAAGTGGAATTTGAGATCCTCTGCAATTATCCTGCTGGGAGATTTGCAGGTTTATTGTTGGGGGTTGGGATTTTGGGGTTTGTTTTATTTCATTGGGTTTTGTTGTTGTCTTTGTTGTTTACTAAGAAGGGAAGGAATATGATACATGTGAAGGTTTCAAAGAAATAAACCTGGAGTCTTAAAGTCATGAATCTTTAGAAAAGTATTTGCAAAAGAAGTTTTACTTTGATCTTTCTGTATATACTCTGAAGTTCTTGAGTCAGATTCAGCCAAAGTCTTAAGAATTTGAGGCATACTTCCTTTTCATTTGCATTTAAGAAATATAAGCTTACACTTATCTAAGTAGATCCTGGATATTCCTCATCATCACCACAGGAGTTAAAGTTTTAACTATCTAAATAGTGTTCAACATAAGTGACATGAATGATCCCTTCTACAGCATGTAAGCTTAGAGTAAGAGGTCTAAACTACTTCTTTTCCTCCTGACCTACATTAGGATTGCTTTTATTTCTAGGCCAGATTGGAAAGTTCAGGATAAAAAACGGTTTCCCGGTGTGCAGAGGGCTTAGTAGCCTTTCTACTCACAAGCTGTTGCTTTCCTTCAGCCTTGCACAGTACAGATTGTGGCATGAATGCTCCAACTTGCCTGTGAAGTTAGAGGAGTCAGAGAAATGCACTTATTGTACTGGAAGAAAAATCACCAGAGTACTACCTCGAAAGAAAATTACTTCAATATAATCTATAACTAGTGTTAAGTTGTTCAATAGTCCTTACAACTACGTGCTGAAGATAAGCTTATACATGTGAATTTTCTTCCTCCAGCTGCAAAAGCCAAGAAATAAGCTCTAGACCCAGAAAGAAATTATACTGCAATGATCCAAACTTATCTAGATCTTAGGAATGGTGATCCCAAGTACTTGCTCTGACAGAGTGTCTAAAATACACTAAATCATATCATCTCTATGCATCACTTCCCATCTGCAAAAAATTGGGTGACAGATCTTCCATGCCTCTGCTGATCTGAGGAGATGTACAAGAGTCATTCAAAATGTGGACTTGATAAACACCTAAAATCAACAGAAGCAAAGCTGGGGTCTGAAACTGTTTATGTGAGAAAACACATAAAGGATTGTAGCACAAACGTAATATGCTGAAACAGCATATGCTGCTGGCTTTTAAATGGGTTGATGAATGACATATCTGACTTTTCTCACTGGTTTCTATCATTCAAATGTAATCTTTAAAATTACCAGTTTTCTTAAAAAACATTGTGATCTTTTGCAAATAATTTGGTCAAGAAGATCCCTTTGCAAATAAAACAGCCCGTTCTAAAGTATATTTTCTCTTGTGAAGCACAATATATAGTTGTATTTTCCCAACCACAGGAAAACTGACACAGAAACATGAATAGCATCTCAAAATACAATGGGAAACATGCCAGCATAATATTTCTGAAATCTTTTCTGAAATCTTTTTATAGGTGTGGTTAGGACCTCTGCAGAGTTGCATATTCCCCTGTGGACTTCTCTGATATTGGTCACTTTTGTTACTTATGAGGTGACTTTATGTTAGCAATGTTTTGTTCAGGGCAAAACTTTTCTGTCTCATTAGAATAGTGGAGACAAGGCTTCCAACAAAATGACTGCACTGCATTGACATTTTGTAGCTCTTCTCCAGGAATTTGTTAGCAATACAGAAAATGTGTATGTGGCTGAACCCACACAAAACTTCATCTGGACAAGGTCAGTTTCAAAAGTAACTCTTTGTAGTCGTAAATCACATGCAAATAATCTAGCTATTGCAAAGTTAGTGTTGTCAGCACTCAACTAGCAGAACATGTAACACCATGACCACTAACAAACTTCATCCAGAAACTATAAAAGAAAAAAACAAAAACAAAGAAAACTAATTAAAAAAAAACCAAACACAAAATCTACTAAATGTTCACTATCATATTTAATAATTTCAACCTTTCCTGTGTTTCTACTTCTTTTTTTTGCCAAACTTTGCATTCAAAAGTAAGTCTCCATCCTCTCAGAATTCAATCTTTTCTTTGAAGGCAAAAGCTTCCAAAATCTTTTGTCTATATAAGACTGCTATTTATGACAAATAATCGATGAAGTCACAAAGTGTCTAGATACAGACTTTGGATACAGACTGTTTCTTAAAAGAAGGAAAATAGATCTTTTGCATTTTTTCATTATCAGGGAAAATAATAAGAAACAAAATAATAATATTCCAAAATGGTTGAAAATTCATCTTATGATTTATAGTGAACCAGAATGGCAGAAAACATCCAAAACAGGCCTACTAATAGAGAGTTTTGTTGAAGAGAAACATCAAGTCCAGGAAGAGCAAGAAAGTTGCTTCTAGATTATTTTCAAAGTCTAACATATCCAGCCAGATTTGAAAATGTTGGCATATACATAAAGGAAAAATCTTGTCCTGTGTTTGAACATGGGGTTTCTTACTGTGTGTTTCAAGTAGTATTTTAATGGTTCATCAATACATTATTAGTTGCAAAAAACAAAAACATGGATCAAAGAAATCAAAGAAAAAAATAAGCCAGCTGCAACCTCTTGTTCTCCTTAATCATGCAACCTCTTGTTCTCCTTAATCATTTAATCCATACACCTATATTGAAATTTCACACTATGCCTTTGCAGGGCATTGTCACAGCAAAACACTAGAATGCTGATATTGTGCTAGGTCAAGAGTTAAATAAGTTCATTCCACCCCTGCTATTTTGTGTTTTAAAGCAGTCCTTACTCTAGGCAGTCTCTCTCTGTTATTATTACTTCTTGAATGATAAGAGCTGGGATTGACCTTCAAAAGAGATTTAAATGGCCTTATCCGAAAAACAGTCTGTGAACATCTATAAACTAATGTGCTGCCTTTACACCTCCTCTCTCCTTTCTCAGAGAGGAGGTGTAAATGAAGCACATCAAAGTCAGCAAGGAACTTACAATAATGGATTTCAAAGTCAAAAATCTAATGCAAATCTAAGTATTTGCTTATAGACTCTTTGAAGTCTTGACAGATCAAGTTTAGAAGTATTTTCATAGATGGTATCTACATAATCTAATAGAGATGATTTCAGGAACTGAGTAGATGTTTCCAGTAGATGTTTAGATTATGGAACACCATTTTTCAATAATATTAATAAAGAATACATTTTTGTTTAATTTCTTTTAAGTTTATGGCCCAATACTGAGCAGTTATAAATGATATTCTGCATCTGTGGAAAGGTTTTCATCTCAATAGAAAAAATGGCAGATGCCCAGGATAAAGGAGTTCCATCTCTGTTACGTTTATATAATATAATTGACTTTGCTAAAGGACATTTAGGTGTTGTTTGATTTACATCCTAAGTCAGCTTAATGCATCAGCCCTGTAAGGTTCCACTTGTTTAAATATTTCATTTTAAAAGGTGCAGTAGGCTCATAACTTCACCAATATCCACTCTTCCCTGACTAAAATGGATTCTCCAGTTTAATCTATTACAGTAGAAGTAATGAAGACTTCACTCTTTTCCTTGACAGAGGAACTGGGGCTTTCGCATTGCTTATTACCATAAAAGCTGAAGAAGGCACTGGTAAAAGAGTGACAGTAATTACATGGCATTTTTCCTTTTAAAAACAAATGTAACATAAGACTTAAAACATAAACATTAAAAAAAAAGGAAAAGACATTAATGCTTGTATTGCTTATTGAAACCATTCTCTACTGCTGCTTTTGACATTAGAATTTCCCTTCTAAGTTAAAAAAAGAGAGAAAGTGTTTGAGTTATTTTCTGGGTCCAGATTCATTATGTTTTGTTAACATATCTCAGAGCAATCTTTTCCAAATTAGATATACTTACAACTATTTCAACTACTTAAAATGTGTTCATAGACCTAGTCTGCACTAGAAAAGTTTTCCTGGTTCTAGCACACCAGAAATAAAACCCTTTAATTGTGTGGAGAGTTAAATATACAGGAAAAAGGGTTTTTTTGGTGTATTTTTATTTTCATAGAATCACAGAATGGTTTGGGTTGGAAGGGACCTCTGGAGGTCATCTAGTCCAACCCCCCTGCACTGGGCAGGGACATCCCCAACTAGATCAGCTTGCCCAGAGCCCTGTCAAGCCTCGCCTTGAATGCCTCCAGGGATGGGAACTCAACCACCTCCCTGGGCAACCTGTTCCAGTGTTCCACTACCCTCCTGGTGAGGAACTTCTTTCTAATGTCCAGTTGAAATCTACTCCTCTCCAATTTAAAACCATTGCCCCTTGTCCTTTCACTACAGGCCTTTGTAAATAGGTCATCTCCAGCCTTCTTGTAAGTTCCCTTTAGGTACTGGAAAGTCACTAGTAGGTCCCCCCGAAGCCTTCTCTTCTCCAGGCTGAACAATCCCAGCTCCCTCAGCCTGTCCTCGTAGGAGAGGTGTTCCAGCCCCATGATCATTCTCATGGCCCTCCTCTGGACCCGCTCCATCAGGTCCATGTCCCTTCTGTGTTGAGGGCTCCAGAACTGGACACAGTATTCCAG
>VWZO01006089.1:1089-19505 GCA_013396975.1 Bucco capensis
ATACATTCCAAATGCTCTCTCACATAGAGAGCAACTCCACCTTCTCGCCCTGCCAGCCTATCTCTCAAAAAAAAAGGACATAGCCATCCATGACAATGTTCCAGTCATGTGAGCTGTCCCACCACGTCTCAGTGAATGCACTGAGATCATGGTCCTGAGACTGCACATAGATCTCAAGTTCATCCTGTTTATTCCCCATACTGTGTGCATTAGTGTACAGGCATTTGAGTGAGTATCCACTGCTAGAGCACCAGCTGACCGGCACAACCCCTGTGGTAACCACAGAACTGGCAGAAAACCCCGCAAACGTCGCAGGCTTTTTTTCCTACGAGCCAGGTTTTCCCCCCTCCCGCCTTCGAATCTAGTTTAAAGCACAGTTAATGAGCCGAGCCAACTCTCGTGATAAAATCCTTCTCCCCCTTTGAGAGAGTTGCACCCCATCTGCTGCCAGTAGGCCTGCTTCTATTAACCCTGCAAAAGAACGTAAGAAAGTTAAGAGGTGAGATTGGTAAAGGACTTTCATACTCACATTTCAGTTGCTCTCTCAATTTGGAATTTAAATGATACCTTGGCTCCACAGTGTGGATGCCTGGACGTCTGAGATCCTAATAGCGTCTCTGAGAAGCAGATGTATTGAAATTCCATTTCCAATGGGACTGCACATAGCTTCTCATTAACAAAGTCTCTTTTATCTAAATGTTCAGAAACTCCTCAAAGAGCCAAAGCATTCATAAACTCTCTCATGTATTTTTTGTGGTGTGTAGGAAACTTAGGATGGATACTGCAGCTTTTCAAGAGATGTTAACAGGATATGTCTCATGTTAGTTTCTGTGTATGTTTGTGAAAATTGCTGTGTTTAAGGTTTTGGAGACTTCTGCTTTGCCCAATATTAAAAAGGACTCAGTTAGCAGGTTCCAGTGTCATTGCAGAAATGTAGTAGTATAAAGGTGCAAGGTCTTATC
The DNA here is from genome assembly GCA_013396975.1 of Bucco capensis. Lineage (NCBI taxonomy): Eukaryota > Metazoa > Chordata > Aves > Piciformes > Bucconidae > Bucco > Bucco capensis. Next base: position 2,052 of record VWZO01006089.1, read on the forward strand.
TTGGTCTCGTAAACCTGCTTCTTCAGTAAACAAGGCTAAAGAATGGATGTCCAAACCATTTCATTCATTATGAAGGAACACTCATTACATTCATGTCTAAGGGACATTCTCAGGGATGTGAAAGGAAGGAGCCCTGCCCTTTTTATTATTTCTTCACTGCCTGTGTGTGAGTCATGTTGCCCAGGTTCCACAAATGTATCTGCCCTCTCTTTCCAACTAATCCACATACACTGCAGTTGAAATGGACCACTTGGGTTGAAGGCACAACTATTTGACTGCAACAGATAGTAAAGACAGGTATTAGAAGACTTTGCCCTATTAATTTCTCAGACATAAGGACACACAGAGCAAGACTTGACCTTTTAAAAGTTTTTTGATTACTTTTCTTCCAACCTTCATTGCAATAACTCACAATGCAGAAATACAATGCAAAATTCTCCCTGTGTTTAACAAGATTCACACATTTCCATGGAGGAATAGATCTGTTTACCTGCAGGCCAATCTGACATTTTGGCTGGTGAAAGGGTTGGTTATATTGTACCTATTTGCTAAAATATTAGGACTACATTCAGGGAAGTATTTTCTCAATGCTTAGATCTTAACTCTTGAAGAGGACTTCAGACTAGAAGAAAAACTTCAGGGATGTCTCCTACACTTGGGTATTTTCAAAAATTACTTTGTTTTCTTCCATAGTAACATATCATACTTACATTCTAATGGGACAAAATAGATGGAAGAAAAAAATAGAACAGCCATCCTTTAAACTTATTAGAACGAAGCAGTGAACATACTTGGTATGATATCTGTTGACCCAAATCCATAAAATCTCCATCTTATTTAAATTAAAATTAAATAAAAATAATTTATGCATGCTTTTCCTCATGGCATGCCTGTTTTCATCTCACACTACTAGGAAATAAACCAGTGGGGTTTAAAAACTTATTTAGAAATATTTGCTTGTAACAAAAGGCTTTGACACCTGAATGCTATCCAGTGCTGAGACAGGTGAAACAAACCTTGTAGTTGTAGTCAATGACATTACTAATGACACACTTGCCTCAATGTCAAGACTGACAGGAAGTTGAGAGGTTTATTATTACACATAAGATATTAGAAGTATTTCAAATATATTGTTCACCTTCCAGACCTCCCCAAAATGCACTATTTCTGCACTACCTAGATTTCATCCAGCATCTTAGGAAACTGTTAGTTGAATAATCAACTACTTCTGTTGCTGAGAGTTAAGACTCAAGAAATTCTTATATATTTGGATTTCTCTTGTCTCTGGAGGAGCATTCCTGTGGGAAATCCTAAAGCAGGAGAAAATCAGACCATGGGTAAATTAAGAGCTACAGCCTTTACTTTCAGAAAGTATGCCTTTACGAAGTGATGATTTTACTTAAAGGAAAATATGAAAAACATGAGAATTTACTAATAAATCTTCTAAGAAGATATTTTACTATATGGGAAATTGAAAGAATGGTGAATTCAGATTTACCTTCTAAGCATGTAGATCACAAGACTGGTTCAAGGTCAGGTAGTATTTCAGTTGGCAGAGACAAAGAAACAAAGCCAATCCTACACATGAACTAGCACCCAATTTACATGAATCATGGAAGGATATTCCTCACTGTCCTGGTTTGAGTAGCAGCCCTAACCCTTGACACTCACAAAATGTTGCAATATCAAATACATCAATTCAACTAAAATTTTTGATACAACTTGCAAAATCAACTTAAAATCTTCTATTATCAACCTATTTTAAAATAGGTTTAAATGCCACATGTATTTCTGACAGACCCTATATGCACTTTAGTGATCTTACACTAACAACCTCATAGAAACCAAAATAATCAATTCAAGATTTCAACAATGTTAAAAAAAAAACACAAAACCCATACAAACAAACAAACCAAAACAAAACCCAAATCCATCTTTTGAATAGGTTTAGAAATGTGTTTAAAACCGGCAGTGATAAAATGATTGTAACATTTGGATCCAAGCAGAGGTAGAACTTAAAAATAAATGCTAATATTTAGCAGTTGTTTAATTGCTCTGGAAGTATGTGTAGGTGGATAGGTTACTGGATAGATAGAATATAATGCAAGAAAGACAAGATTACTAAATACTAAATTTGGAAAAGAGAGGGCTTCGAGGGGATCTTATAGCAGTTTTCCAGTAGCTAAAGGGAGATTATAGGACAGGAGGGGAGAGACTTTTTAAGCGGTCAGACTGTGATAGGACAAGGGGGGAATGGATATAAACTGAAGGAGGGGAAATTTAGATTGGAGATTATGAGGAAGTTCTTTACCCGGAGAGTGGTTAGGCACTGGAACAGGTTGCCCAGAGAGGTTGTGGATGCCCCATCCCTGGCAGTGTTCAAGGCCAGGCAGGATGTGGCCCTGGGTGACCTGGTCTAGTGATTGGCATCCCTGCTCAGTGTGGGGAGGTTGGAATTAGATGATCTTTAGCGTCCCTTCCAACCTGGCCATTCTATGATTCTAAGCATGTTTTCATTGAATCTCTGTATGAATGTACGGTGTGCAGAACATCAGTTAGTAGGTGAATAGGGATATGCCACTTCATTAAGCTACCTAAATGGATTTATAATAATATCACTAACTGATTTTGTACATAGATGCTTCATGACACTTACTGAATATTTATGTAGGATCCTATTACTTGCATAGAATTTTGTGCTGTTGTGAAACGCTTTTATGAGCCAAAGAAGCCCAAGTCAGACAAATTAACAGAAGAAAGTTACAATCTTATTTGTTCGGAGAGAAGTCATAGCTCACAAGATTCAAGGCAGAGTATTACAAGATAAAACCTCAGAATATCCCCCAAAACAAAACCATAGTTGTACAGTGCAATTGCTCATCACTGAAAATGTGCTGCCTAGCTGACCACCAACTCAGACTACTCATGCTTTCCCCTGCCAGTTCCCTTTTATATGCTGGGCATGACATCAGTATGCCATACAACCACAGAGGCTTTGGCCACTTGGCTTGCTTGATTGCAGCACAGGTTTCGCATTCATGGGTAACGTGTGCAATAGTGTCCATGGTCAAGACCATCTTCCAGTCTCGAGCCCATCTATGTGTTTCATATCTTTCTTGATGACCTGAGATGTCATGGGCCCACCAAGCCATAAATAGTTCACCCTTATACTGCCAGTCCAAATCCACCTGAACCACTTCAGTCTTACCACCCTGATTCACCTGTTGATTGTTTTGATGTTCTTCAGTGGCCTGACACTTGGGTACATGGACATCCACACGACATACTTTCATGACCAAGTTCTCTACCTGAGCACCAGTATTTTGCCATATTTCAGCAGCCCAGACGGATTTACTTCTGCAAGGTTTGTTGCTCTACTTCCATTGCAGTAACTACCCTCATAGGGTATTAGCCACCATCCATGAGTAAGTCTAGAAGTAAAGCATTGGCCACCTTTCCCTCTCAGCAATATCTATTGCTAGTTGGATGGCTTTCACCTCTGCAAACTGACTCGTTTCACCTTCTCCTTAAGGATCTTGTCTTGGTTTGAGACAGTTTGGAGGGGGAGAGACCCTTGGATGGAAACCTCACTCCTCCCAGAGAAAAAATAACTGCAGACACCCAAGTGCAAATGAAAAAAAAAGACTTTTACAAGGAGAATATTTAATAACAATATTGGTAAAACTTCCCAAGTTCCCATCCGCTGAGCCAGCACAAAATGGCGGCCAATCCTCCCCACCCATGAGAAACCAGACAGGGACAGACCAGATGAGTCAGAGATGAAAGCTGCAGCACTGGCACAGATGGTGTGAGAGAGGCTATGGACCACCAAAACTGCTTGGATTCCACCAAGCTGAAAGCCACTTGCTCACTGCCTCTGAGATTAAGAACCACCTTGCTAGCCCAGAGACTGTATGTCACTGAGCCGCATGGTCCGCTGGAAGAAAGAAGATATGTAAATCCAGGCAATAAAGGTTCCAGGCGGAGAAAGATTCTGGATATTAAAGGTTCTGGAGAATGGAAAAAAAACCCAGTAGCAAGCATATTTGGGGAAAAGAAGAAAAGGAGAAGTGGATACTAGATTTTTCATTATGTAACCCAAGACAGAGCTTCAATGACTTGTTGTGTAGGACTCCACACAGCAGCCTTCCACCTTTGATATTTCCCTCATTGTGACAGGGCTCATTAGTGACTGGGGCATATTGCTTCTTATGATGTGATTGTTATATGGTTGGGTGACATTCCAAAATCTTTGCCCTCTGGGTGATTAGGGCTCCCTGTTTGTGTCCACTGTGTTAGTGCAACCCACTTAAGCGACATGTCTTCTGTTGCATGATGCGTACAGGATACTTTCCCTTTGAGCATCCAGGCCAGCACCGGCAGCTGAGGTGCCAGAAGCTGTGCTTCAATACCAACTACTTAAAAGGCAGATCAGGCTTCTTCATACGCTGCCAATATATCTTTTTCAGTTGGACTACAGTAGGCCTCAGATCCTTTGTATCACTGACTCCAAAATCCTAGGGGTCACCCTCAGGTCTCCCCACATGCTCTCTGCCAGAGCCTCCAAATAAAATCATTCTTCCTAGCTGCAGGGTAGAGGAAATTTTTAGTGTCTTATACCGCCCAGGTTGGCCCAAGGGCTATTGCATGCACAGTTTCCATTTTAGTTTAACTAAAGGCTTGTCACAGCTCAGGGTTCCATTCAAAATCATTCTTCTTCCAAGTCACTTGGATAGTTTTATGAATTGTTTTCTCATCCTCCTTCAGTGAGTGTATATTTTGGGTACCCTTGAGTGGGAGGTTTTCCCTTTATGAATGCACGTTTTGTTTCATGTTTCTAAATGGACTATTCCTTGAAGCTTACTGTTTCATTGTGTAGTATTGCATTCTCAGCTGACATCCAAACTTGTAAATTAACTTTTTTTGAAGGAGTGCTAATTAATTTTGTCTACAAACAAAATTAAACAAATACCATATTTTTGGTAGCTATCACTGTCTTATTTTGTAGGTGTCTCTACAACACCCTGTCAATCCAGAAATGCAAATGGGTCCTACCCCTTTATAGCTTGATGGCTTTGGGATACACTGTGCACCAGTATCTACAAGAGCCTTATACTCCTGTAGGTCTGATGTGTCAGGCGACAGGATCTGCAGTCCAGTAAACTCACCTGTCCCTTTCCCCTTTCTGGCTGGAGGCAGGGCCCCTTTATTCCTGATTACAGTCACTTACTTCTTGTGAAAAGGACTTAGAACTCCCTTCAAGAGTATCAGAATTAAGATTAGCCCTTCTACTCTGTCTGTGGAATTTCCCACTGGAAACTGGAGTGGCATTTTTCTTGGTAGAATCCCCTTTTGTGATTTTTTTTTTCCTCACAACTCATGTACCCATGCATCTAAGTTCGAAGTGGGTTTTCTGTCACACTTCCTTTATAGCCTTTTTATAGTCATGTAGATAAAAAACACAGAGTACCCCCAGGCGTGTACCTTCAATATTGTCTCTCTTGAGCAGAAAAGCATCTACATGTAATAGAGATAGATGACTCTACAGGTGGGAAGTAGGATGTGTCCTCTTTGAATTACTGGGACTCCTGAGAGAGTTCCTCCATAGCCAAGTCATAGGACTATAGGGAGGAAGAGAGACTTCCTTCATACTGCTGGAGCTGGCCAGCCAATTCACCCACCATTTGTTCCTCACCTTCTTTTCAGGACATTACTGCCAAAGATTTGGCATACAGTGGTGGTGCACTTCCTAGAATCTTTCACCACATGAATTGTACACATTGAACTTCACCTGAATCTGTAGGTAACTGCTCATTATTCAGATTGTTATAAATCACCTCCAGCACAGCTAATTCCCTCAGGTACTGGGTGCTTCTTTCCATGGTGGTCCGCCTAAATGGGTGACACGTAACATCTTACTTGAAGGGGTACTATTCCTTCACCCCTGAGAGAAGATGCTTCCAGGTCTTGTGTCTGTTTTCCAATCACTTTGTGAATGCCCCCTTCCCTAGACAGGGATCCCAGCTGCTTGGCTTCCCTTTTCTCTAATTCCAAACTATTGGTCCTGTTGTCCAAGCATCAGAGCAGCCAGATGAAAATGTACTCCTCTGGATGGCAGCCAAAAACCTTTCATGTATCTCACCTCTCACTCAGGGTTAGGCATTAGGTGATTACCTCTGGCTGTTCCTCTTGTTCTTGTGATGGCCCTTGTTCATCTTCATCCCTTTCTAAGCCAACTGATATTTTCGTATATTTGCATTTCTGTATGGGGACGACTGATAGCAGCACATGTATAAGGTTGTTTCTCCAGCACAGTTGCAGCACCTGCTGGTCTCTTTTTAGGTTCAGAGACCTTGTTTTTCCCTTGAGGGCAGTGAATAATGTCAAAAAGGACTCGGTAGGCATGGGCCAGGCCCCTGGACATTGCAACGATTTGTGTTTCTAGGAAATTGCCACATTGACAACATCCATTTTCCAAATATTTTACTAGTTTATTAGGATTCTGCACTTATTTGGGAATGAAATTCCAAAACATTGGAGGTAACCATTGGCCTAGGCAATGGTTACCTCCAATATGTCTCTCACACACCCTATCACTCATAACTATCCAGGTGGTACGCTTGAAAAAATAGAGTGAAATCCTAAACAAGACCTGGGAAAAATTTAGAAGAAATGGCAATAAGACCATGTTGCCTTGAAGTCCCAAGAATATTCAAAATCCTCAAAAACTCTTGTAATAAGCTTTAAAGAGAAAGAGGAGGTGAAAGAGTCGAGAAAAGTACCCTCTGCTGTCTCCTCCACAGATTGGATGAGATTATTAATAAACAACAATACTGCATATGAGTACCAACTTAACCTCATGACCAGTGAAGTAATCGTACCATAAGTACAGCAGCATGATAGCCCTCATCTGTCTCCCAGAGATGATAAATATTACCACAAGGAATACATACTGGATATAAGGGCTTTACATAACATCACCATGCAAGTAAATGGACCAATCTCGTGAACAAGCACTATTTAACTATCACAGAGACATCCACAGAAAAGACAGCAAGAGTCACTGAAAATGTGAACTTACCATAAACAAAATTGCCTGGCACTCTTACAGAACAAAATATATCACAAGCTTGGATGTCAGTTGGCAATATACTACTACACAACTAATTCCTAAGTAATGAATATTCTTTCTAGAAAGATGAACAAAAATAAGCTCACAGTTGCTCATGAAAGTGAAAACTCCCCACTCAAGGGTACCCAGAAGGAAGGTCACTCACCCAAAGGGTGGTGAGGGCTTGCTCAAAGTTATATCCAAAAGAAAATATACACTCACTGAAGGGAGAGTGATGACTCAATCCACATAATTTTCCTTGGGTGGCATTTTGAAACAAGAGAAGGGTCCACAGCTGTAAAACCCACTTGCTCTGAGGGAACTGACTTAAAACTGACTCTCTGGTGGGGGTCCATTTATACCCTAGTAAAGTCTGAACTATGATAATTCTAATTAGCTGGGGATTATAAAAGCACCACAAAGGCAGGCTAAGGGCCTGGACCATGAGGTGCACTTCAATGGCTGATTTTTATGAGGTCTTTAGCCTTTGTCAGCTCCTTGTCAGGGCAGCCGCATCTGTTACATTAACTAATATAAGAAATGTGTGTTACACGCTTTAGTCAGAATTGTCCTTATATCAACCCTTCAAGCTCCATGTTGGGTACCAAAAAAAGACAGTTGTCATTTAAACCTAGCTAGCAACTGAGTACCACACAGCCACTCACTCACCCTCCCCACACCTCAGTGGGTGGAGAAGGGAAAAAGGTAAAAGTGGATGGGAAGGAGAAAAAGGTAAAACCCTGTGGCTGAGATAACAATGGTCTAACAGAACACCACAAAGAGGGAAAACCCAACAGTAATAACAATGATATTAATTATATGATATGTAAAATGAGTGGTGTAAAATACAACTGCTCACCACTTAAACCTGCCACACTGCCTGGTCACTTGCTTGAAGTGCCCATACCTGGCTAGCACCTGCTTTCTATGCTGACTTGACATCAGCATTATACCATAAGTATGCTATTGAATATCCCATTGACTCTTTTGGTTCAGTTATTCTGGCTGTGGCTTCGAGCTTCCTGTGAAAATCAAGGCTATCCTAGCTGAACCCAGGATGAATGTGAATAAGTATCTGCATCTCACAACACTTCTTGAATGCCTATTCAATTTTCTTGACTTTTGTTTCTTATTTGTACTCTGTTGCCATAAGCCATACAATAAATTTCTCCTAGATCTGAAGTTTACAGAAAAGGTAAAGAGCAAAAGGCAATTTATGTAAATTTTATGTCTTTAAANCAAAAAATGCTGAATTCAAGTCTCTGGTTCTTTTTATTTCCTTAGAAGTTTCTTTTTTTTTTCTCTCCTTCTGTAGTTTTAAGTGCTAAAATGATGCTAACGGCTCCATTGTTTTTCTTTACACTATTAACAATTGTTTGTTGATCTGGGCTCACACAAAGGCATTCATTAGCTGAACTAAGTAATCACTTTGTTTTTTAATTAAAAAAAAACAACCCTAGAACAATTCATTTCTATTTAATTACCACCCACTGTTCCTTTAGAGTTTATTAATAACGAATATCTATTCCCTCTGAAACGGCATTGATCACAAATTTGTACTGTTTTCTAACAGATTTGACAAGACAAATGTCATAGATAAGAATCTCAAAGCCATTGCTTTTGCATATGTACAGTGGAATCAATTTATGAAGCAATCTATACTACATGTGTAGAGAACCAGTTATTAACACAGTATTATAAAAAAAGTCAATCCCTTCAAGATTTACTTCTGCTGAGCAGAAGTATGCAACTTACTTCATTAACTTAAAAAAGGTGCATTGACTTCTTTCCCTCTTTCCCCATATTACCTCTTTCTTAGTCCTGCATCTGCACAACGAATGTCATGAAAACTAATAGATTCATTTCAGTTTAGGAGAAAATGCCCCAAACTGATGTTTTAGCTGTCTTTTTAACAATGTAAAATAGTTGGAAACTGTTGAAATGAAAGACTTTCACTGCTTGCTGCAAGTGAATAGTGTAAACAGTATCGATCTGCTATGAGTGCTTTACAGGAAAGGAACATTCAGAGCATTATTTAAAGTGTAAATACCTACTCAATTTATTTTTGGCTTTTATCCAGACATTTATAAGATGGCTCTTCCCTCCTTTGCAAAGCTCTCTTTAAAAATGTAAGTGACATTCAGGCCTCTCTTACAGACAGAGTTGCTCCTGATTTCATGAGTAAAAGCTGAAAACCTCCAAGGGAGAAAAACAAATAAATTCGAGGAGGGAGGTTTGATGGTCCTCTAAGTGATGAAACTGTGAACTGAGCATCAAGAAGAGGAAGTGAGAAAAGATTCACAGCTTCAGAGTTGGGGATAGATGCCAGAAGGCAAAGCTAGAGATACTAGAATGCATGGCCTGATATCTTTAAGTCTGCTACATCTTTGATTTTGGCACTATTTATCCAGAAACTCTTAAAGGGACAACCCAGAGATCACAAACCTGGGACAATGAGACTTAAAGGAATCCCAGAAACTGGGATTGTGACACGGGAAAAAAAAATCAACACGCCTTATTTTTCATGTAGGACGATAAGAAGGACTATTCCCCTACTGTCATTACGTGTTTAATGCTTTCCAGAGAAAAGGGTGGTTTGGTTAGTGTTTATATAATTAGTTTGTATTATTTTGTGCTTTAATGTGTATTACCTAGTTATGCAGTGATTCACTGGCCTCCATCATGGAGATAATCCATCAAAGATCTCTTTTTCTTAACTGTTTGCTTTTGTGAACTGCAAACTGCAGAACAAAGTATTTTCAAAGCCTTCACGGAGACACACGGTGATCAGATATAGCTTCAGCGAGTGTGACAGAGAAAAGACAGAGGCTTTTTCTCCTGTCAGATCAAACCAAAATGTGCCTCAATACACCTGGTGTACAAGAACAAATCTGTGCAAAATTTCAATGTAAACTGACAATAAAAAAGATGAATTAGCATAACTGACTGCTTCACTTACGAAGATTAAATGGCCTTTTACCACAGATGTTTGCCAAGGAAAATACTCCCTAGTGGAAGACTATAAGCAGTTAAGATAGATTTGATGAGGATTTTAATTGCTCTTATGGAATTTGTAATGGTAAGTTTTTATTAAATGTCATGCAAAAGCCAATCGATGTTTTGGAGCAAAAAGAGCTCTTGGTTATGAAATGGTTGTATTATTTGTTAGTATTATTTCAGGCAGTAAGGAGGTACCTTCTTATTTTATGTTATCATTCCTACTCTCTGACTTTTAAAAACTATTTCCTGAGGAAGGCCAAATCACATTTCAGTGAGGTAAGAGTAACTGCCTAAAACCAGGAACAAACTGACCCATTTAATCTTTTTCTCCTCAGTGCAGCCAGGAAAACTGTGATGTGGACACTTGCCCATCTTCCTCTTCAGAAGCAAGTAAGTACTTTGAGTACTCCTTTCAGGAAGGACACAAATAGATTAATCTAACTTGTTCAACATGAAGGTAATTTACTTTGCACAAGGAACAACTAAAAGCAGTGCTACAGGATTCTATAATTTTTTTCCAGCCCCTGTTCTAGAAGCTGTTCCATTTTGCATGAAACTATTAAATATTCACCACCTTGCTCACCAGAAGGGGAGAGGGAGGAAACATAGCTGCATAACATAATGGCTAGCTCTAAGAGACCTGGATTTCGTGCTCCAATGGATACTTCAATTCCTTGCTCCAGTTGGTTTAAGAACTGGAACCCATGTCTTCTCCCTCCCAGGTGAATGCAGTAACAGACTATAACATGTAGCTTAGCTTATCCTCTGGAATAATTATTTACTGGTTCTTGTAATGTCCAATATCAACATTTAATGAGTAGAGCACTCACAACAGAAGTGCATATTCAACTTCCTTCTCTGTCTGCCCCTCTGATGCCAAAGAAATGATACTGCTGTCCTACCTGCCCAACAACTGTAGCTATTGAAGTAATGTTCAATATATTCATCAATGATCTGGATGAAGGGGTAGAGTGTACCCTCAGCAAGTTTGTGGATGATACCAAGCTTGAAGGAGTGGCTCACACCCCAGAAGGCTGTGCTGCCATCCAGCGAAACCTGGACAAGCTAAAGAGATGGGCAGGGAGAAACTTAATGCAATTTAACAAGGGTAAGTGTAAGGTAATCCATCTGGGAAAGAACAACCCCATGTATCAGTGCACGCTAGGAACTGATCTGNAGACGCACTCCTGTGTGACCTGGTCTAGGTGATCCTGCTCTAGCAGGGGGGTTGGACTAGATGATCTTTCTAGGTCCCTTCCAACCCCTGACATACTGTGATGCTGTGATACTGTAAAGTACAAAGAATAAAGAAGAAAGAGCCATACCCTCTGGGTCACACCTAAAATGTCTTTGTCTGAGTGCACCGATGGTCTTTCCAAATATTTGGTTTAATATTTATGAGGACACTGGTGCAATTATGTGTAAAGAAGGCATGTAAATGCTTGGCGTTGCAACTATCTAGGAATGCCCTGCAAACATTGGGTCTTTGAAGGCATATAAACTTTGTTGGGCTGGGAGATGCATCTGAGCAGGGCATCTAACTGAAAGAAAACTCCAGAAGAGCTGTAGCACATTAGGTAAGATGTGATTGCATCATGCTGGATGTTTTGGGGGAAAATCCTGTAATTTTAAATAAGAAAATATATCAGAACCAAACAAACAATTCAGTGATGCTTCTCCTAAGGTGGACACTGTCTTGGAAGGCATCCCTAATTGCTGCAATAGCTTTTAGGTGTTCTAATATACTCAAGTGAATTATGCACCACAGTGTTTCTGAATGACACAGCCATTTCTGACTCCTTTAATATGGAAGATTTCAGCCAAATGCTTTTAAACAATAGCTTCTCTTTATTTGTAATTTCAGACTCTATTGATTTCATTCTGTTCCCTTCATTATGATTTCAATTGATTACCTTGGCAACGGCAATAACAATGATTGCTCTTGACACTGTCTGAGACTTTCGAGATGGTATTTGAATAGGAATGGTATAATTTGGGGAAAAATGCCTACAAGGACCTGCCATTAACAGTACAATTACACTTTACTGCTATTGACTTCCCTCTCTTTCAAACAGCCCCATGTCAGGGAATCTGTTGCTAGATATCAGTTAGGATTTCAGTGACTCCTTGAAGTAAAAAATTCTTATTAACAAAGAGAGCAGATTAAGCAGATTAATGGGCTTTTTCAGCACTCTGACAGTTCAGAAAAACCTCTCATTCTAGATGAGATTTTTGTCCCCTTGGTAGCAGGGCTACCAAGTCTTTCAAAACAGTGTTTCTGGTCAAGGCTTTCTTTTACTTACTGTATTATGTCCTTGCACACAACAGAATTTCAAGTACAAAAACATTATTGTGGATTAAAAGTTGAGATGGCTTTATTGAATTTCATCGCATTTTATACCTTGTAGAGCAGCAATTACGTGTGCTTTTCCTAGAGGAAAAATAGCTATTTAGCTTATTTGTATTCTTCAGTTCGTGCATATAACTTTTGGTTTCATTTTAAGAACTTTCCTCAATGTAGTAGCACTTTCCTTCTTACGGAAATAAGATTTTATATGAGGTCTCTTTTCTTATTCAAGGTATGTTAGAACTGTATTTATGCCAGAGCAAATATCATAGGGAAGAGAGGGAAAAGGGAAACAGGAACAACCTTCTCTGCAGATTACAGAGTTAATTAACGTTTATGAATACACTATTAGAAAGATACCGCTTCAGTTTACTCTTTGTCACTGGGTCCATAGCCCTGTTCTGCCATCCGACAAGCATGATGAGAGTCAAGAAAAGGTAACTGTAGAGTAATGAATATCACATGCTTTTAACTATGCTTTCTACTGAGAATATTTATCCATAATTATCCACATCAAAAATGAAAGTGAGCCTTTCCTTTTATCCTTTGCCCTGATATGCTTGGTGAGGCAAAAAAAACCACCCTCCTGGGTAGCCCAAGTCAGCCTTTGATCAGACTTCATAAACATGAGCTTCAACTGTATAGAAATTTTCAAAACTGATTCAGTGTATAACTTTATCTTTGGTGTCATTCAGGGCAATGCAAATTTTACCTTAACTCAGACAGAAACAGCTTTAGAAAATGTGTTAGAGGAGGTCCTGAAAAATTCTGACTCAATTTGATAAGACAGTCCTGAGAAGAAAATAAGTAAAAAGTCTTATATTGATATATATAGTTGTTTTACACAACTCAGGAAGATATTTGAGAAGCATGTGTATTTTATAAAATACTAAATATATATAAAATATATATTTGTCTTCCAACAAATAGCTAGATGTTACAAACAAATCAGGAAAAACTGGTGCCATCAGTTACTGCGTAGGCAGATTTCAAAAAGTAATGAAAAATTAAAAAAATAATTACAGAACAAACTAGAGTAAAATAGAATATTGTATAGAATCATATGATTGTCCATTTGGAAAAACCCAAATAATTTGAAAAAACCCAGATATGCTGCTCACACATTCTACTTCTATAATTCATTCACTTATGAATCCTAGAGGAGGTTCAGCCACACAGCCTGAGATGATCCAGGATTGATTGGAATAACTATTTTCTGGAAGAAAGAGAGGAATAGCTTGCTGGAAACCTGTAAAGTCCTTAGGAGAAGAGACAGATGTAGGTTAAGAAAGAGAGCAAGAGAGAAGGATTTCATGGTAATACCTTGCATACGGAAAGGTGATGTCTCATTGTCACTCTCAACTACAGTAATGAGAAGAAAAGGACTAAACTGAGGTACCTTTAAAGTAATGATGTTAGAGAAGGCAGAAAAAATGAAATAGTAATAATGACTATCATGAGTAACTCAAGCTTAAACTAGATAAACAACATTAAATATTAATTAACTTAGTTATTTGGAAGTTTTCAAAAGTTCATATGGGCTTACTTCTGAACTGCTCTCACTGCTATGTTACTGGAGTTGGATCCTCAATGACCAAGAAACCCTGAGATACCTAGAGCTGAACCACCTGGTCAGATGTGGGAAATGATCACTTATCTTAGCATGGTTTATCATCAACCATTGCAGTGCTTTGTTATTTATAATAACAGCTTTATATTGTTTAGATAGTGTGAGGGTGTGTAGAAGTTGCGTGTCTGGTCTTTTAAAGGAATCAGGTCAAAGACCACTTCCAATGCAAAAAGTGGGTAATAAGGAAAAGAGGGCACCAAAACCAAGAACATTAAGGGACACAAACCCAACTGGCAAGGAAAACAGTGAGGAAAATCAAGCACGGCCATTCAGAATAATTGATAAGGACATGTAAGAGCATAAGAATGTTTATTTCAGCAATGTTTTCTGATTCCCCTGGGGACCTGGTAAATGGGAAACCAAAGGAAAAATGGAGAAGTGAGAAACAAAATATATAGAGACACAAAACAAACATGGAGACAATGACAGGAACATCACAGCAATTGATGGACTATCAAGAAATTGCAGGTACCCCTTACAGGAAGATCAATTTGGGCTTTTCAGCTGATATAACTGTAAAGCAGGGGAGATCCTGGACACTGGGCTGGGATATGTGAGGGAATCAGTAGAACTATATAATCACACAAAGACTTGTGCAGAGGAAGAAGGAGCTGCAAGGACAGAGGAGGAAATAGGTAGAAAAGGGGTAAAAAAGGGGCTGGTTGCATGTAAAACAGGATGAGTCCATATGTCTGTCTGGCTGAGCTCTGTGTCTGATCACCATAGTCTATCCTATCTTTTTGTGTCTTTGTTGCGGAATACGTAAAAACAAGAAGTCTGTATCCATCCCCCATAACTGTCCCCAGACCAGGACAGTCTTCTTACTTTTTTTTTCTTAATTTCTTTTTACTGTGCAAAATTTCACACACTGTCCCATGTGCATGTGCGCTAGCTACTGATAGCACCTCTGTGTGTGAGTGAAATTTGGGACCAAATATAGGAGTCAAAAGAGGGGTATAGGTGACTCTGACCTGTGGTATCAGCTACTGGAGTGAGTGGGGGTTCAGCACCCGGGGACTAGAGTGAGTGGGAGACTGTGACCTCCAGTCACTGAGGCAAGAACATGTGCCCCAAAAAACAGGTGTGGGGGAACTGGCATGACTGAAGCAATTGAGGGGCTCAGTTTCAGTGGCTGGAGTGGAACTGCTAGTCACAGCCCTTGTGGCTAGTGTCAGTTGCTAAGCGTGAATTGTCTGTATCACCCCTAAATCTAGTGAGCATGCAGGGGCTATGTGTATGCACTGGCAAACTTCAAGCTGGACTAGCTGGGCACGGGGACTTTTGAGTGTGGGATGCTTGTGGGACAAACGCATGAATGCTGTGTGTTTCCTAGTGAGTATTGAGTGGGACCAGGTAGCAAGCAAGAGATCCATAAAAAAGTTAAGAGAGCTCAGAATCATGGATGCTGGGTGGACAGAGGGGCTGTGCTGACACATGAGAGATGGGCAAACATATACATACTTCCCAGCCTGGAAAGTGTTGTGTATGTGCTGCTCTAGTGACCTTCTGCCTCCACCAGCCCAACAGAAGAAGGGGACTCACCTGACTGTACTTGTAATTTATGTGAGTCCTGTCTCTCAGTGCTGTTGAAGGCAGAGCCTTGTCTGTGGCAGCCTGTGTCATTGTCCTGCATGTGTCATATCCATGTATATGTGTGAGTCCCTGGGATAAGTGCTCAGCTTTACCACTGGTTGAATCAGAAAATGGGACAACAAATATAACATACCTCAGCCTGAGTAGAGATCCTCGTTCCCTGGGTGCATCCAGCTGGGCTCCAGCAGCCCAGCAGGAGGGTTTCTTTGGCCACAGCGGCTCCATGAGGCGGCTGATTCTTAACATCCCTTAATAGCTAGTACAAGATCTTCAGACCTTTTCAAAGCTTTCCAGCTCGTTCCATTAAAGTATGTGCATCTTGGTGCCTGTCCTCCAAAAAAAGCCCTGGGTTTGCCATATGGTTACTAAACATTGTCAAAATTCCTTCATCATATCTTGAGCTGTAAAAGTTGCCTTTTTCCACTCCTCAGATGTTACATAGTTTATAGTTATGGCAATATTTGGCATTGATATTTATTGCCAGCCAAGTAAGGACCAATTCAGCCAGCTTCTGAGATAGGATATACACATTTACCCAATACAAACATGGATGGAAGAAATCCAGAAACTGTGGCATCATACAGTTCAAGGTAGGACTACAGGGGACACTGTAGTCCTATAGCCCTGACACGCAGTGTTGCAATTGATAGTGGCTGGCCATAGACTTTACATGGATTTTGCAATGGCTGAGTTTGCAGACTTGCTGTGCTTGAGTTTCTTCATCTGTCTGAAGACAGGTTGCTGCAGCCAAGAAAGCAATTTTTCCAACCAGTGTTTTACAATGATAATGAATTGTTATTCTGTGTAGGATTAAATATTTACAAGTCTAACACAATGACACAGAGCAGGGAAACACAGGTCTGGTATGATAACAGAAGTCTTTGGAAGAGGAGACATAGGATGTGGTAAAGAGGAGTACAGTCATGAGATGATAAAAGATGGGTCACAGGCTTAGAACTGAAGACCTGAGAACTTCAAAAAACTGAATGATGGTCAGTTAAAGAAATGCAGTCTTAGAGCTTTACAAAACTGGTATTAGGGTTAGCAAAGAAAACAAAAAAATGGGTAGTATCCAACACATATAAAGTCATCATACAGCGAATTCATATCACAGTATCACAGTATAGATTAGGGGTTGGAAGGCACCTAGAAAGATCATCTAGTCCAACCCCCCTGCCAGAGCAGGATCACCTAGACAAGGTCACATAGGAACGTGTCCAGGCAGCTCTTGAATGTCTCCAGAGAAGGAGACTCCACATCCCTCCCGGGAAGCCTGTTCCAGTGCTCCATCACCCTCACTGTTGAAACAGAGCAAGACCTAAAAAGTTAACTCAGAATGCATGCTCTGGGCTAAGAAATAAAGAACTAAGATTCAAGGACTAGCTGAAGATAACACTTTGCCAAAGAATACTAACACACTGACACAAAAAGAACATAAAGTAAGAACAAAGGAAAATAACAAGCACCAAAAATGCTAAAACACATACATAAACAGACATAAGGGAGGAACACTGAGAGATAAGGGGAAAGAGAAAGGCAGGGGCCAAGAAACTCTTGCCAAATATACGTTGGAGTCAGCAGAATTAAGGAGAGTTTAAAAGATTACCTGAGGAAGAGGAGCAAAAAGATGACCCCTGAGACTGAAGTAACAGGAAGTACCAACAGGAATCTCCCCAAAATGATGACTCCACCCATGACTCCGACCTAACTCTGCCTGCTATGAATATTATANATGACTCCGACCTAACTCTGCCTGCTATGAATATTATAATT
>VWZO01006101.1:0-12398 GCA_013396975.1 Bucco capensis
GATGTGCCTTCACCAGCTCCCTTGTAATTCAGAGGTATTATCCACCTGCCTCTTGAGGTATTAGCAATCACATTTCCCCATTCATTCAGAAGTGGATCCCCTCCTCCTGACACATCTAGTTTAAAACTCTACTGATAAGTCCAGCCAGCTTGCTCCCCAGAACATTCTTACCCACCTGGTCAGATGCATCCCATCCTTTGTTAACATGCCTGGCCTCTCAAAGCTACACCCAAGATAATAAAACCGAAAGCCCTGAGCATGGCACCAGCCATGCAGCTATTTGTTCACCCTAAAAATTTGACTCCATTTTCATGGGTCTTAGCCTGCTACAGGGAGGAGATTTCAATAAATACACAATGTTAGTAGCAATTTCCAGTAAATACACGAAGTTAGCTTGCCTTAATCAGCCTCTGGCAAAGAGCACAAGGTGAACAGATAGCACCAGTGTCTCAAGGCCTTTTGGGGCTGAAGGGGCCCGTCAAGGCAGGGCTTGTGCTGAGCCAGGCAGAGGGGATTTATAAATGTGAGTTCTGCCCACAGAGCTTGGAGGGTAATGTCATACACAGGGTTTTAGTATGAGACGTTGAGAGCTGCTAGCATTGAGATGGCTTTTGCAAAGGGGAAATCACAGGCAGTTTAATGTGTCAACCCATATATATATAAGCCATTTCCTTCCTATAAAAAGGACCAATCAAAATGACCAGGCAATAATTAACTTAGGGCAACACATTACACAGCTACACATCTATTTGTAAATGCTTTTTTATACATATGGCATCAGTCATATAATGGGAGAAATAAAAAAAGCAGAAAAAAACCCCAAACAAAATCTAAAAGAGTAGTAACAAAACTTCATTTTCTAAACCTCACAGTTAAAATAGACTGAATCTGATTTCCCTCAGGCTTTGTCTAGGAAGATGTTAATATAGACATATATATTTGCCTCATGAGTAAAGTCTTGCAGGAAAGATAATTCTGGAAATAAATACTGCTAAGTCATTCAAACTTAAATGTTTCTGCATCTGATCACCTGAACTTGTTACAAAAGGAGTAGAACTTGTCATATATGTCTGGTAATAACTCTGAAAATGTGTATCTTGAGATACCCTAAACAAAGCTCTGACGAAGCACATTAAACCCTAGTATGATATTCTGTTCCCCGCTTCATGGTGCTGTATTAAGGTATTTTGACATGTATATGTACCACGGACAGTGTTGGGCACACGACGACTTCTTAAAAGAAGTGACGCTGAAATTTTTGGAAAATAGGCACTCAGCACAAAGTTAATGGAGAAAGATAGAGTTACTTTTAATTGGAAACTTCCACACATTCGCGTGCATCCATGTACAGGAATATTGAAAGTGTGGAAGCTTCCAATTAAAGGTAGCTCTATCTTTCTCCATTAACTTTGTGCTGAGTGCCTAATTTCCAGAAATTTCAGCATCACACAGATGAAATTAGTACTTCAGGGCAACTTTCTTTGTGTTCTATTGTTGTCTAACTGTGGTTATTAAGCAAAGATTTTAATAATTTAGTCCACTATTTTTTTCAGAAATTAAACATATTTTGTGAAAGAATGGAAAAGTGGATATTATTAGCTAGACAGGCTCAGAAAAAGTTTAACATACAAACACTTATTCAAGATCCTTTTGTACATGTCACCATTCTGTAAGTAGTTTCGTAGGTTTCCGTGTGGTCAGTCTAGAAAGATTTCCATGTTAAGACATAAAGAAACAATTTTAAAAGTTTCTCTGAAAAGGCAAAAGCATTTTTTTTCATACAGTTGAGCTCAACATATATTTTTGTCTCACCATGGCAATGGCAATTTTTTTATTATCTTTAGTACAACAGGCCTTTTCAAAGGATTTTATTCTTTCATTCACAGATGCAATAATTATACCTGAGAATAGATTTATGACAAAGAACATTTCTCCTGCTAATGAATAAAGTTCCTTTTTGGGGTAAAAATCCAAAATAAGTGCATTTAGGAAATGAGAAATATTGCAAATATTTGGTAATAGTTTTGTTTTCCCACACTTGTTAGCTTTGAGTATAATTGCTACTAAACAATGAAATCGACTATAAATTGAAGCTGAAGATATAGTAAAGCTGCCTATGTTGAAAATCCTTATACTGCTTTTAGCTAATGCTGAATGATGTACTACTGAAGTACAAACTTGTTTGATTGGTTTTCTAGAGAATGGTAACTGAGTTTTAAAATAGCAGACACAGATTTGGGATGGCCAGCCTGAGGCTGGACTGGCGAGTCAGGCTCTGGGCAAGGCAAGGCAGAGCTGTGTGTAGATTGATATGAGGAGCCAAAAAGGTGACTTGGCTAGAAAGGGAAAATGACTGAACATAAGAAAATCCCATCTGAAAATTGCTGGCAGAGAAAATGCCTACCAGCCTGGGAACTGTGAGCCTGGGAACCAGATGCATAGCAATTAAAAACAACTGGGTACCCAGAAACCAGAGACATCCTGTGATACCACCAGTAAGTATAGAAACAAGGAACTCTAATATCAACGCTGAAAGAACAGCAAACATCATCATCTATTGGCTATTCCAGTTGGAAAACAGAAATTAACAGTACTCATTTGCTGCTCACAGTGGTGGTATCCTACACCCTCTTAAGTCTCCAACGATACAAAAATGATTTGTTTTCAAAAAACAGGAGAGACTATGTCTCTCTGAACATTGCTTGCTGCACGTGCTTCTCCTTTCCTAAACAGGCTAAATTCTCTGTAGGAACTTTCTGTAACATCTTGGATTCCCATAGGGGACACCCAGCTGACTCCAGACTCTGTGCTGCCAATCATCTTTGAATTGAGACTCTGTCACTTCACGGGCCCCTGTTGGGACTCTGTTGCTTCATGGTTCCCTGTTGGGACCACTACTGGGTTTCAGCTACTGGGTTTCAGCTACTGGGTTTCACTACTGGCTTCCCTGTTGGGACCACTACTGGGTTTCAGCTTGGTCAGTCCTTGGTCCTCCCAAATCTGGGATGGTCTGGTCCCCCTACCCCTCTGGGGTCATCCTGGTCATCCACTCCAGGATGGTTTGGCCCATTCTGAAAACTAATTTACTTGATACTGGTATTACATATACATAGAAGTAATATATATTTGCTTTTTAAATTATAGGTACCCTTGATAGTGGTGAATTTTGTGGCAGTGCACTCACTAGTGGTGATTATTTTGTGGTAATCTATAACAAAGTAAATCAGGCACTGTTGGTGCATGGCTCACTGAGCAGGGACATGATATATTTAATGTGAGCAATCCAGGCTTTGGGCCAAGCTTCGGGGCCACAGGCACATAGGCAGATGTAGGAGCTGCAGCAAACCTAGAAGTTAGCCTTGAGAACAGATATACAAAACTGGGTCAGATAAAAGTATAAGAAATACTTTCTCAGCAGATATAAGCATTACCTAATGGCTAAGAGAGCGAGGCTTATTTAACCTATCAGCTTAAAGGTCAGACGCGTGGACAATGTCTTTTTACCAATTAAAAGTTACAGTTAGGCGCATGGACAGGTGCTTTTTACCAATACAGAGNCAAAGTAAAGAAATTTAGAGGAAGAAGCCTCCACATCCTTCTGTATTACAGAATCCCATGAAAGCATAGTGGAAATCTCTGTACAGCTGCGGGCCAGGTCATCCTTTATGACATGGTGAGGCTAGGGGCCATGAGGAAAGGTGATGGGCCATGGGCTGGTCAGGCCACCACAGGAATATTAATGTACTTAGGGCCATGACATTTATCATCAAACACAATTCCAGTGTCAAAACCTGTGATTAGTCTTTAAGTCATCTAAAGAATCCTACCTGGATTTTTTCCAACATTAGGCTGGGTTCATGTCTGTGGACTGAGTAGTTCATAAAAATAGGGTAATTGCTTCAATTATGTAGTTATTCTTTAGCTCCTGTTGGAATAGTCTCTCCAAAAGAAAATATGCTGTGGAAGGGATAAATACAAAATTATCCACTGTTCACCATGATGTGAGAAGATGATCTTGCATAAGCATAACAAAGGGAACAAGATATGCACATCTTGTCAACACAACAACAAATCTGGATCATGGATCATATCTCTTGTCTAAGACCGGGAAAACAAGACTGATTTGCAATGGCAGACAACTGTTGGCCACTGATTGTGAAATCCAGCTGGCTGGAAATACCCCATGCACGCGGCTGCATGTGCAGGAGGTGGGTTCGGTACATACTTTCCCATGGCTGGCCTACAAAAGCGAGCTTGCTTCTGGCGGAGATGGGGAGATTTGTCAGCATGGTCTTTCCCAGAGGTTATCCCATGATGCTCTGAGCCTACCAAACCCCTACTGTGATGCTGCTCCTAATGCTCCGCTTTGCAACAGTCACCCTGGGTTAGGTATGCTATGCTATAACTGTGTATGTGCTTGCTAGAGTTGCTTAGTGTTTTTATAGCAATTAAAACTCATTTCTTGCTTTGTTAAATTCTGTGGCAAAATTCTGTTTGAGAGGAATCCCTGTACCCTGCTACAGATTCACAAACAAAATATGAAATAGTCTGATCAGTTCTGATAAACAATCCTTGATTATCTCAGTATCAGCTTTTAAATAAAATAAATAAAAAAAGAAATTAAGTGTTTAAATACAATTGAGCATTGAGCACTCCGGGTGCTCTGGGTAAAATAATGCGTCGACCACAAATTGTTGATTTTCCAGTTAGGTGTTGAAACAGTGAGATTTTTCCTCAGATGAAAATGGGTCAAATATGTTACTTTTTTATGGCACGCACAGCCTGGCGACAGGGTTGCGCTGTGGTGATCCGGTGAGGGCAGAGCCGCCCCCCATACCTACCGCGGCTCACCTCCGTGGGCCCAAGCCGGCGCCGGGCTCTACAGCAGGAGTCTGAGCAGCGGCACAGCCCTGCCGGCTCACGCTGACTGAGGCGTCTGCGAGCCGGGAAGGCACCAAGAGTGCACGCCGCCTGTCGGCTGGCGGGGCAGCTGGCCAAAGGCTCCCCGGAACCACTGCGACGGCGCGTCGTGCTCGGTAGGGTCAGCATTCACAGCGCACCAGCAGAACCGTGGCGGGGCGTGGATTACGCTTGTTCGTCACCTCTTTCTCCTGACCGGAAGAGGACGGCGGTCGCCATGGCGAGCCGCGGGCAGGTGAGTGCTGTGCGCACGTGCTGCGCCGGCGCCTGGACGAAGGGGGGTGGGTGGGGAGCAGCGGCTGGTCCCGGAGGGGGTTCTTAGCCCCTCTCTTAGTGAAGTCTCAACCTGGCCACGTCTTTTGAGGCCGTCGGAAGGGGATTGGGGCCTCCCTGGAACTCGGGGATCGCCTCGAGTGTATTGGGAAGGGGCGGGGAAGGCCCGGTCAGGTTAGGCCTCGTGTAAGGCGGTTTTGGAGGCTTCTGTCGCTCTCCCTCTCTCTGTTGTCGTTTTAAGCGGCCGCGGGCCGACTTCGTCCTTCCCCGTTTGGTCAGCGCCTCACATGAGTCCAAGAGTCACCCGTATCCTTACATTATAGAGTACCCTTTGGTGGAGAGGAGCCCCTGTTTCATAACAGTTCTGAAGCCTAGTACTGGCGGAGGTAATACACTGAGGTATTACGAGAGTTCTCTGTTTCATTAGGACTCATGTAGAGCTCAGAGGATTCTCTGCATTAATATATCTTGCTTCGAAGTAATCTAACTAATCAGTGTTTAGCGTGATCAAGAGCTTCCCAGGGGAAGTTTGCAGATAGGAGCAAATAGAGGAGGAAGATGCCTCAAACTTACTGATCATAAGAGTTCAGAATAACCATAAAACTTAAGGTTTCACCAAGCATGTTGCTGATGACTCAAAAACTATTTGTAATAATAACTCTATTATTTGCGGAGGAGGCAGAAATATTATGGAGTAGAAATATTTCAGGCTGTCCTGTCCAAATAATGAAGTAAAATATCTTAAAATACATTATAGAAAAAAAAAATTATTTGCTGACTTTTAATTCTGTTGATTTACTTTCCATGTAGGGAATCCTGTGATTAAAGGCAACATGTTTCTGTTCAGTTGCTAATTACTAAGGACTCAGATGCTGAAAAAGAGTAGAGTCCGTGTTCTCTTTTACATGTGTGATGAGATTGGTTTAGCTAATTGCCAAGTCACATAGTAATTCATGTAAAAGTGACAAAAATTTTTACTTGAACATTCATAAGACTCATGCAGTTGAGAATACACTGATTCTCTTTCTAGAAAGATGTAATGCAGTAGAATATACTCAGCAGGACACAATCATAAATTACAGTAGAAATAATGAAATTGTCTAATCCACATGGTGAGCTGAGATTTGTATTTGTTCATAGTTTAAAGTTGTCCCTTAATAGCACTAAAGTTGTGGTAATATGTTAAAGAAGCAGTACTGAACTGTCTTCTTCCTCTTCCTAAAAACTTTCTGTGTGTGCAAAATTCTGAACGATTTATCTTAAAGTGTAGCCAAGTGACTAGCTGAGTGGAGGATGAGAACTTAGCCTGAAAACCTAAAAATGTGACATCTGTTAGAAGTAATAGCTTTCAGAGAAGCTTGCTGCTGCTCTCTATCACTGACAAATTTAAAGCAGAGGCAACACTTCCTGCAGCGCCCTGCTAGGATGTTTTTTGTTGCCTTTTAGGGGACATATTTATTTGCATCTTCAGCTCACAGATTGAGAGCGTGCTGATAAAGAATCATAGAATGGTTTGGGTAGAAAGGGACGTTTAAAGGTCACCTAGTTCAACCGCCTTGCAGTGAGCAGGGACTTCTTAAATAGATTAGGTTGCTCAGATCTGTCCAGCCTGACCTTGAGTGTCTCCAGGGATGGGGCTTCTACTACATCCTTGGGCAACCTGTGCAAGTGTTTCACCACCTTCAGCATAAAAAAAATTCCTCCTTGTATCTAGTCTAAATCTAGTACTAATAGACTAGTACTAATAAGGTCTCTTAAGAGCCTTCTCTTCCCCAGGCTGAACAACTCCAACCTTTGGCTTGTCCTTACAGAAGAGGTGCTTCTCTGATCATCTTTGTGGCCTTCCCTTGGATCTGCTTTAGCAGGTTATTGTCGAGGTCTTATGTTAGGGGCACCTGTTTTCACTTGAACTGAGCAACAAGTTAATCTTTTAAATTATAACCATAGCTAGAAGAAGAAAACAAAGCTTCACATGGAGAGAGATAGTTGTGTGCAGTGGAAGCTGGCAATCTGAGTCAAGTAAACTCTGAAGCCACAAAGGACACCTGCTTCTTCAAGGGCACAAGCTCCCTGCATGAACATCTCCAGTGCAGGTTCCTTTCTCCTCCCTGCAAGGAAGCCCTGCTGCTTCCCTGCCCCAAGGGCCACCCAGCTGCCCTGTAGCTGCCTGCCACAGGGTCAGGCTGTGCTATGCCCCTGCAGCCCAGGGGAGCTGGGGTACCACCTGCCTCTACATGCAGCACTCCAGGTGGGCCATGGCCAGCTGTTGGCAGGCACTGGTCTTGTAGCCACTGTTGTAGAGGCACTCTATGAACTGCTCCTTGAAGGTGCTGCACTCCCTCAAGTGATCATTTCTCAGTTACAGCCCTGTGTTCCTTTGCATCTTTGTAAGAAATTTTTGTAATAGTAATTGCGCGGAAACAATTGAAGATTATCATGAAGTACCTGGAATCGTGCCTTCTAGAGATGCCAAAACACAGTAGGAACTGCTAGAAACAAGTTGAGAAGATATCTCATTATCAAGATTTTATGTTTTTTTCTGATGTTTATCAGAGATGCTTGTCAGATACTCCTGTCAATCTCTTGACAAACACCGAAAAAGTCTGGTAAGGACTTCAGGATTTCTGTAATTCATTAGACTGTATGAATAAACAGCCAAAACCACATGACTATGAGCTGTGATTCTCTAGGTTTGCATTATGTGCATGCTAAGGTCTGTCATCTGTACGTTGTAAAACATACTTTTTTGAGTATTTGCTTTTACTGAAGTTTTTATTTGCTGATCTGGCAGTTATGTTTAGGGAAAGGCTGCTTTGTGTTGGTTTTGCCACACCACCTGTAGAAGATTATGCCCAGGATATACAGAGACATGAAGCCATAGTTTGAGGTCTTTCAAAATTGACATTTCTCACATTGGCTTTTAAGTATGAGAATACTTTCGGAATTTGTATTTCTGTCTCTTTTTTCATAATTGGAGAATAACCAGTCATGTAACCTTGGTTGTCCCTTCAGCTGACTTGACTTTTAGAGTTATTCCAGTTCTACTTGGTTTATTTGATAATGAGACAATAAATCTGTATCAGTGTATTTTCAGGATTATATTCCTGTCATGACAAATGATTAGGAGTGTAGTGCTAGTACACTCTACCATCTTAGAATAATTTGAAACACCTAGAACTGTCTAGGTTCTTTATTTCCTCATGTCTCCTTTGGCTCCAAACTAATTTATCCGTGTCTTAGATACTGATTCCATACCAAATTCTATACAAAACAGAAAGAACATGAAAGACCAACTTGCATGACTTAGGCTCTTAATTGCAGCATGTTCATTTTAACTAGGAATTCCACTAGCAATTATATTGATTGACTGCTGATTATATTGATGTTGTGTTGGCAGGTATTGAAGCTTTTTAAATTATTACACAGAACTCGGCAAGAAGTTTTTAAAAATGATACCAGAGCCCTTGAAGGTGAGATTCTTTTTTTGTGTGGTGCACGCTTGCCTATCTTTCTGTGGAACTTTCTCTCTGAATACACAGAAAGAGAATTCTTAACATAATCTTCCTTTAAATTATTCCCTTCCACATTTTAATCATTGTGAAAAATTTTTTGTCCGTAACCAGACTCCTTTAACTTGAAACAGAAAACTGGTTGTTAAACTCAAATTGTATTTTGTAGGCAAAACATCTCTCTGTATGGTTGCTCCTCAGGCTTTTTGAGTAAACCAACTTTAAATAGTGCCTTCTGTATGTTAATTATTTTTAAAGTTCAGAAAGTTAGGTAGGCAATCATATTTTATTCCTATATGAGTCAACTTAAAGTATGACATCACCTGGATTCCATGGAAGAATTCTATTAAAACTTCAGGTAGAGTGCACCAGGGAGGTGTTGTAAAGGAATTAGGATTCTGGGCTTCAAGGCAGTGACAAAGGCAAGATGCAACTTTTTTTCACACTCTAGGGTTTTTTTGTTTATTTAGCTGCAAGACAAAAGATAAATGAAGAATTCAGAAATAACCAAGATGAGACATCTGAGGAGAAGATAAAAGAGGTACTTCTTGGGTTTGGGTTTGTTTTTGCACTTTTTGTAATACTTATATGGGACATGTTTTACTTAAAGGATCTCTAAACTAAGCTAAATACTTACTGAGATATTGTGAGAGCCACATGAGTTCAAAAACATTTTTAAATGTATCTTTGTTTATAAATATATTGATACCTCCATTGGTATTAATAGTATATAATAGAATTTTATACATGCAAAAATACATGTGGAGAAACTATCACCTGGTAGTTCAATATGCTTCTTTTGAAGCTTGTAATGAAATTCTGGGAAAAAATGGTTTAGGTTGCTGTTTTCAGGTAAGTATTTTGTATACTTCGCTCATAATACCTATCTGAGCTGTAGTCACCTAAGTTGACCTGGCCTGTATAGACAAGCACAGAAAGATACAGACAAATTAAATAATCTGCTCAGTTACTAGCAGACATGAGAAATTATTTTGATTCCTGATCACAAATGAGGCATCATCTTTTGTGGGAGCCAAAAAACACCCAAACAATCATGAATATTTTCATACAGAGTAATTGTACTCCTAGGGTGGTTTTTTTTGGTTCTTTCCACAAGGTGCATTAAAAGGAGTGGAATGTTCCCTTAACTCAGTATAAAAATCACATTTACTAAGTGGCTATCTTAGCGCTTTTTACCGAGTAATTTTTCTGAAACATACTGAGGCCTGAAATGAAACTTAGGTATTTTAGTTATTTTTAGTTCTTAACACTCATAAAGAGTGAATAATGTGGTCCTTTCCATTCAGCCTTTTAATTGTATTTACATTGCCACTGGACACTAGTGGGAAGAATGTGCCTCTTTCTGTCCTCTGCAGAAGTAAATCTAAATCTTTTCATGATACCAGCTAGTTGACAGTTGCATAATTAGTTCTGAGCATTTAGAACGTCTAGCATTTCTGCTTGTTACCAGATCCATGTAGAAATACTTCTCTGTTTGTGTTCCCAGTGTCTGATCTGTTAAATTATATATTCTTTTTGTTATAGATATACAGGAGAAGTCATTGCTGTAGTTTTCAAATCTGCATTTGTTAGGGATGGCAGCCTACAAAATACACATATGTAACTTCTTAATGTGGGTTAATTGATAACTTGATTAAATGTGTGAGTGGAAGAAATTCTAGAGTTTCCTCACAACTACAACATTGTAGAATCTCTCATTAATTTTATTTATATATATGTATACACACTAAATAGACACAGATACAGAAGAAGGGAATTAAATGATATACAGGACTTACTTGGTCACTTGCATAAGAACAGGAGTGATAGTGTTCTGCTTTGGACAGCAGCTAAGAAAAATGAAAATTGACCAACCAAACATGCATTTTATTTTTATTTTTTTGCTAGAATAGAAAGCTGCAGTATCTTCTAATATAACATCAGATACTTAGTCTTGTAAGGAGGTAGGTGTAACTATATGCAGTACTAGAATGTGAGATGTGGCAGCTGAATCAACTGCAGTATTTTACTTCAGATCAGGAGTGCACTTTTAAAGTTGCCTTGATTATCTCTACTTCCTGTGATTTGGCTTGTTTTGTGAGGCAGTCTCAGAGCAAATGGCAGAATTCTCTGAAGGGGAAGGTGTGCTTTAGGTGCATGCAGCCTGGCTGCTGCTGGGCATTTGGTAGGGGAAACTGGATGATACCTTGTCCAAACCCTTAAAAGGGAAAGGGAAAAGGATAAATTGAGTGTAGATGTCAACTCTTGAGCTCTAACTCTTGCAAAGATCCACTTGTGTTTGTAGGCACTACTTCTTAGTCTAAGCGTGGCTCCCAAAGTGTCTCACTTGAGCGAATTCACTTATTTTCAGTACATGGGAAAAAGAATTAGATGTCTTTTAATTGCTCAGCAAAACTAGCAATAGTGCTTCTGTTTATCCTCTTAATGAGGGAAGGAATTCTAGGCCTTTTGCCAAATACTAATGCCTCTGCTAATCTTTAAGTAGTGCCTTGTTCCTGTACTGCTTTTCTGTGGAACTTCCATAGTCTTAATTCTTGTCATGTCTGCTTATTTCAAAAACAGATTAAAAAAACCCAGATTGCCCTTTCTCAAGAGGTAGTCAGATGTTACTGAGGCATTCAACAATGCCTTTGATCACTGTAAACTACATACTTGTTATGGTAGTTGCATTCTACCTTATTCATTTGGAGTTTTAATTGGGTTCGTATTTATACTGCTGTATGATGATAAGCAGGAGTGTTCCCTTCCTCTTCTCCTGTATGTCAAGGTACCTTATATATCAACCTGTAAATTATTGCAGGATCCCCAGACTAAAAGCTATGTATAGATAGTGTTTAACTAACTGAATGATAGAACTCNAGAGTAATTGTACTCCTAGGGTGGTTTTTTTTGGTTCTTTCCACAAGGTGCATTAAAAGGAGTGGAATGTTCCCTTAACTCAGTATAAAAATCACATTTACTAAGTGGCTATCTTAGCGCGCTTTTTACCGAGTAATTTTTCTGAAACATACTGAGGCCTGAAATGAAACTTAGGTATTTTAGTTATTTTTAGTTCTTAACACTCATAAAGAGTGAATAATGTGGTCCTTTCCATTCAGCCTTTTAATTGTATTTACATTGCCACTGGACACTAGTGGGAAGAATGTGCCTCTTTCTGTCCTCTGCAGAAGTAAATCTAAATCTTTTCATGATACCAGCTAGTTGACAGTTGCATAATTAGTTCTGAGCATTTAGAACTTCTAGCATTTCTGCTTGTTACCAGATCCATGTAGAAATACTTCTCTGTTTGTGTTCCCAGTGTCTGATCTGTTAAATTATATATTCTTTTTGTTATAGATATACAGGAGAAGTCATTGCTGTAGTTTTCAAATCTGCATTTGTTAGGAATGGCAGCCTACAAAATACACATATGTAACTTCTTAATGTGGGTTAATTGATAACTTGNGCTCGTTCCTCTACCACCACTTGCAGCAGCTCCTGGGTTCATGGGAGCAGGCTGCCATCACTCGCTGCTCCGGGGTCTGCTGGCGCCCGGTGGGACGTGCACCGCTTCCGGCACTGGTGGTCCCCTGCTTCCGTTGCTGGGGCCGCCCCCTACCACTTCTGCAGCCAGCGCAGCTCCACGCTGGGCCAGCACCGCCAGGCAGGTGTGCGGGTTGCTGTGCCAACCCACCA
>VWZO01006126.1:0-12646 GCA_013396975.1 Bucco capensis
CCTTCCAGCTCTGATTGTTCTATGATTCTATATTTTTAAAGGCATTTCCAATACAGATAGTAAAATACTAAGTTGTTTGTAAGAATCCTTGTTATGACCACAACCTTTTTCACAACAGACAAATAAGAACTGATCAGAAGAGTAAGATCATGAGAATGGAGAATATAAAGGGATCCCAAAATAGTTCATCTTTGTATTGCTTAATAAAACAAAGGATGACAAAGACTATACATTAAACTATACATCCCCTTCTACAATGATATTACTAGCTCAGTGAATGAGTGGAGAGCAATGGATGTTATCTTGACTTCGGCAAGTCTTTTGACAGTTTCTCACATAACATTCTCAAATGATGAAGTATGGCCTACATAAATGGACAATGAAGTGGACTGAAAACCAGCTGAACTGCTGGGCTCAAAGGGTTGTGATCAGCCCAGTAAATCCAGCTGGAAACCAGTCACTGGTAGTGTACCCCAGGGACTGAAACAGAGGACAATACATCTTCATTAATGACATGGATGATAGAACAGATTGCACCCTCAACATACTCAAAGACAATACAGAACTGTGAGGAGTGGTTGATAGACCAGATGGTTGTGAGGGACTTTGACAAGCTGGAGAAATGGGCCAACAGATATCTCATAAATGGTAACTGGTTCAACAATGGTAACTGGAAAGCCCTGCACCTGGGGAGGAACAAACCCATTCACCAGGACAAGCTGGATGGAAGGCAGTTTTGCAAAACAGACATGGAGGTCATACTGGACAACAAGTCAAACATGACACAGTAATGCACTCTTGCAACAAAGACTAACAGAATCCTGGGTCTGCATTAGGAAAAATACTGTCAGCAGGTCAAGGGAGGTGACTGCTCCCCCCTACTTAGTGGGACATATTGGAGTAGTCCAGTGAAGGGCCACTAAGATGATTAGGGGATTGGCACATCTGTCATGAGTAGAGGCTGGAAGAGCTGGGACTTAAGCCAGGAGAAGGTTCAGTGGAGGTCTTACCAAGAGGTATAAATTATGTGATGGGAGCAAGGAAGATGGAGCCAAGCTCTTAACAGACGTGCTCAGTAACAGGACAAAAGGCAATGGGCACAAACTGAAATACAGTAAACTCCATTTAAGCATAAGGAAAACACTTTTTTACAGTGAGGGTGGTCAAAAGGTGGCATAAGTTTCCCAGAGAGGCTATAGAGACACCATCCTTGGAGATATTCAAAACCTGACATTGCAAAGCAACCTGCTTTAGCTGACCCTGCTTTGAGAAAAACAGTTGCAGTGGAGAGCCTTTCCAAGCTCAGCAATGCTGCAATTCTGTGTAAACATCAAAATGGCTACTAGAAGGAGAATCTTGACACAAACATGGAAGCAAATTAGCTAGGAAAAACACAGGGCAGAATTACAATATTAATTACTTTGGAACAGCTTTTCAGAAAAAGCAGAGGATGGCAGAATGCCAATTAGATGGGTTTTAGATGAAGCTGACAAATTTGTGAAGGGGAGTACAAGACATAATTGCCTGTGTTATCTAAACAACTTCAGGTCTTTCTCAACCAAGAGAAAGACAACTTCATACCTCACATCTGCAGCTACCACGAAATACTACTTCACTGAATATGTACACAATTGAGCACTCATTATTACAGTCTCCACAGATGTGCAGTGATCTTTCAGCAGTGAACCCTGTCCTGTATTAAATGACATACAGTCTTCAGGTAATTATGAGTTTCACATTTAAATAGCATGCTAAGTTTTGTTTCTTCAAGCAAAATTAACCAGAAACTTTTAACTAATGAGTATTTTTAAAACAAAGAGCAAAATATACATACACCTGAGTCTCTGTCTCAGGTGACATCTTCAGTGTTCACAGAGAATGACAAGATCTCAGTGTGACAACTTACAAAGCCTCCAGAAGCCAAATTGCTTCTAAGTACTCATATTAAGTAATTGTGACTAGGGCCATTAAAGTTATCTTAGCCCTTATCTTTTTTACCTTAGAATAATTTTAACTAGCATACCTTGGTGTTATGGTTTGAGTGAAATAATGAGACTTGTGGATTGGAAAAGGCAAAATAACTTTAACTATTCTAGTGAAAAGCAGTAACAGCAGACAAACATATACAAATATAGATGAAGAGCCGGCACCAAGATCTAAACCTTCCACTTGCCCTTCTGGTCGCTACGTTACCGTAGTTGAACTCAGGGGGAGGGGAAAGCTGGAATTTGGAGGCTGGACTCAGAAGCGAGAAGCAGCAAAGCTGGGCCCAAAGCAGAGTTGCAAGTGAAGCGAAGAAGAGAGTGCAGAGGGAACTGCTCCTTAAATTTATACTGAGCATGATGTATATGAAATGGAATACTCGGTCAGTTTGGGGTCACCTGTCTTGCCTGTTCCTTCCCTATAGGTGCAGGCTCTCACCCTGCACCCCCCTGACTTCCCAGTGGAATCACAAAGGGCTTACATTCCAGTCCTTAGCTGTAACCCAAACATTTTAGGCCTAAGCTATTAGAAGCTGGCGATGTTTTGAATACATACTGCCAGCTTTCAGAGAAATGCAGTCGTTTTAAAGGAACCTTGGTTAGAAGCAATACCGTCTTAGCAGAATCAATTCTGCTCTGGCCCGAACAAGGACACTTGGGAAGAAGTGTTAATGACTTCTACTGGCGTGAAAGAAACCAAGATCAAACAACCCCCACTCCCCCAACAAGACCACAAAAAAAAAAGAACAATATCCCCAAAACACCAAAGTCCAAAATTTCTATTAGGATATTTTAAATGACTGTATTTAGTATGATTTCAGCAATCAGAGATAAACCCCTCAACTAATAAGCAAGAGCTAAAAGATGTTAATTTTCAAACCTAACCTTGTAGAAGCTGAAACGTTCAGAGCAGGCTATGGATCTCCATGCTTACCATATTTGAATTTAAAACTCTGATAAAACATTTCAAAAGTGCTTAAGTATCTACCATAATGCATGTTTCCATGAGGCGTAAGTGGATACTCTAGTTACACATGATGTGTTACTTATTCTTGCTAAATCAGAGCAGTACTTCTGCCAAATACTTCTTTTGATAACATCCTGCATGGAAAATATGTCAAAAAAAGCAGCTATAGAATAGATATAAGCCAAAACTCACTGCAAGTCAGAAGAAAAAGGACCTTGGGGGAAAAGAGCTATATTTAACTGCTAAGAAGCTATGGGACAACTATATTTCTACTGTGAAAACAAGGTGATCAGTGGTTCTTGAGTGTTTCTGTGTGAGCATTTAGCCAGAAGAGAATATGAAATCTTTCATGAGAAGCTCTTGTTCCTATAATCCTTGTATGGGTAGGATGTGCTCATTAGCCTTCTGGCAGTCATCCTAGGAGAAGGACAACTCTAATTCCAAACCCAGGCAGATGGTGCTCCTTTAGCCCTGTGAGGCCTTCCATCTAAGAGAAGGACACTCTAACAAAACCTACGTCCTAAGGACTTCGCTGCCAGCATCCAAGCTTGCTAGGCCCTGGCAGATGAACCTTAGGACTAAAGGGTGGGTCCAGCTCTGCACATGCTGTGTCTCATCTAAAAAAAATCCATTGCGCAGGCTCGAGGGTGCTATCCGCTATCCTCTTTTTATCAGCACGCTTGGAAAAGGCGCTGATGAGGAGCGTGGGTGGAACCCTCCCTGGATCTTCATTCGCAAAGCCTAGCCATACATGAATAAACTGCTACTTATCATCCATGCTTGGCACTTCTAATATTTAAGACAAAATTACTTAAAATCAATATGAAGCTATTAAATATAATATACTTAATCACTTTGATCTGTAATATGGCCATTCTATGAGACAGAAAATTAGACAACTTTCCTGTATGCATAAACAGATAGATGTTAATTAGGACATGAAAAACATCAGTTTGGGCAGAATGGAAGAAATAAGATTTACCTTGACCTGTATGCAATGTTCTCAAATAATATGTTATTTTATTGCTTTTGAAAATGTTAGTTAAGGAACAAAATTGATAAAAAGCAAGTAAAAACTGCATGCCACTGTCATAGTTTTTTACTGAATTACCAATAACACACACACTGGGAAAGATTGGTGTTGAAAAATTACTGCCTGCTAAAAGGGATTTAGTACAAACCAGAACACACAGTATAAAAGAAAATTGATCACTACTTACAGAGTGCTATAAATGAACACAGTGCTTTACAGATAAACATTAACAGGGTTCCTTCCCCTTAAGAGCACATAATTGAACTCAAATGGGATCCTCTGAATGACAATTAAGGATTGTGAAAATGAGCAGAGGCATTGTTATTGCAAAGATGAATACAGAAAGAAACAAGAGAGACTTGCATACTCCCTGCTTGATTTCCTGCAAACCCTATAATTCCCACATTGCTATTGTTCTGATGGCTGTATGAATTTATTCAAAGGAAAGATTACATACCTGTAATTTAAAAGGTGGCAATTGACTATTAGAAGTACCAGATTTGGTATTCCTTTTATTAATACAGAACAGTTAAAGAAAAGGTAAGAATTCTATAATTGATGTGGCTGACTGCATACAGTATGGCATTATTTTTCATCTCAGGACAAATGAACATAGTTACAGCATGCATTTTGTTCAGCTTCTGGTTGTGGTGGAACAGACTGAAAGCTGTTTGACATAGCCAAGGAGATCAACATAGAGGAGATGACAAATGGCCACCAGCTGTGTAGAGTACAATACAAATGCAGCACACAAAAACCAGAAGAAAAACAATCAGAAATAAATGGCATGAAGGAGGAAACTGAGAAAGTCTTTTCAAAGAGGAATTTTCATAGAATCATAGAACAACCCAAGTTGGAAGGGACCCACAAGGATCATCAAGTCCAACTCCCATTACGCAGAGGACAAAACCCCAAGGTCACACGAGGTGACTAAGGGCATTGTCCAAGCATCCCAAACTCCACAAGATTTGGAGCC
The DNA here is from genome assembly GCA_013396975.1 of Bucco capensis. NCBI lineage: Eukaryota > Metazoa > Chordata > Aves > Piciformes > Bucconidae > Bucco > Bucco capensis. Next base: position 4,959 of record VWZO01006126.1, read on the forward strand.
ATGACCACCTCCCTGGGGAGCCTGTTCCAATGCTCCACCACCCTCTGGGTGAACAACTTTTTTCTAACATCCAGCCTGAATTTCCCCCGGGACAGCTTCATACCATTCCCCCATGTCCTGTCACTGTCCACTAAAGAGAAGAGCTTAGACCCCACTCCTCCCTCTCTGGTAAGGAGATTATAAACTGCTGAGATCTCCCCTCAGTCTTCTTCTCCAGATTGAACAGGCCAAGTGATTTCAGCCTTTCTTCATATGACTTCCCCTCCAAGCCCCTAACTATCTTCGTGGCTCTCTTCTGTACGCTCTCCAGCAACTTCATGTCTCTCCTGTATTGTGGAGCCCAGAACTGCACACAATACTCCAGGTGAGGCTGCACCAGTGCCGAGTAAAGTGGGACTATCACTTCTCTCACTCGGCTAGTGATGGAGTGCTTGATGCACCCCAGGATCTGGTTGGCCCTCTTGGCTGCTGAGGCACACTGTTGACCCATCTTCATTTTTACTAGCTATTATTACTCCCAGATCCCTCTCAGCTGTGCTGCATTCCAGTATAACATCCCCCAGAAAGTAGGTGGTTTTTGGGTTACCCCCCTCCAAAATGTAAAACCCAGCACTTACTCTTGTTAAATTATCATTTTACTAAATAAAATTAAGTTAAATTAATTAATTAAATTCATTAAATTAAGTTAAATTAAAATTTCATTTTCATTTTAATGGACTTCTCTCAAGAGTTTTGAGACAGTTCAGTGTAATTCACAGAATGAAACTACATGTGAAAGTTTAAAAGTAACCCATAATAGGGCAGCTGGGGATATTCTTCTGTCACTCACAGCCTTGTAAAAGTAACAAACTCAAGAGCTAGGTGAGGCACTTGTAAAGACAAGCCAGGAACATTTTGGTGCAGATGCTGCAATTAAAAAAAAATTTTACAAATCACACCAGGTACTTTTTACAGCTTTAGGAATTTAAAGCTACTCCCTAGTCCAGCATCTGCTTAGAATGCATCTAAGCACAGAGATTATAGATGGTGATCAGAGACTTTCTAATCAATTACATAAGAAGTGATAAATTGAAAGATTTCTTGAAGAGTTAGTTAGATATTAAATTTGGAAGAAAACTTGGGGGGAGCAAATGACCTACTTGTTAATATGCGTGACCACACCTAAAGAAAGCCTCTCAAATACTTTAAGGTATGAGAGAAGAAATGTAAAGCATAGGTAAAATAGAACCATCAAACCAACAGAGCAGGCCTGAGTGACCAAGTTGCCAAGTTGTTTGAGAAATACTTGAATAAAAGCAGTTTTGGGCTTTGTTGGGTTTTTTTGACAAACAGGAAAACCACCTGAAATAATCAAGCAAGAAAATAAATATTGAAAATGCAACAGAAAATACTACTACTTTTCTGGTCAAACCAATTTAATTTAAAAGTTAATGTTTAGCTTTCCACAGAGACAAGAGAGATGTCTGATTTTTTTTTTCGGACAATCATTATAAAGTATTCTTAACTACAAATCAAAAGGTTGAGTTTCAAATGTTATTCTTTGACATAAGAGGGAAACCACCTATTTTTAAATATCCTCATTTCTTGTCTGTGACATCAGGGAAAAAGTGTTCACCCACATGTACAGTGTACAGGAACAAGCTGACCACCTAAAAGGAAAAAGAACACTGCTGTGGGCACATCCAAAACTGTGCAGTGTTGTCACTTACAGCACAGAAGGCAAAAATTGAAGTGAAAATTATCTATACAGTCATAAAATTTAGTTAATATACCTCTTGTTAATTGTTTATAGAACTTCACAAGAGAAATTAATTTTTCCCTCTAACACCCAAAAGTATTGCACATTTTTTGGCCAAAAATGGAAAATATATATGTATGAAGAGAAACAACAAAAATTCATCCTTAGTTGTCTTAAGAGATAAATTAAAACACAAATAGTACTCCATATTTTCTCTCAGAACAAAGGAACATCTGAAAGGGGTGGAAAGGGACAAACAACCTGAGATTAGGCAATTAATGCTTTTACAGTGCACCTTCATAAGCATTTATTCTGTTAGTGAGAATTCATGTTTCTGTAAGAATTTCTAGTTTTGCAAGTAGGAATTCAACACCATGAGATGCATATTTAACTACATAGATGGGCAAAATAAAGCTGTAAAGCAGGAGCAAATCTGCATTATTGAAACATGAGACTATAAGTAAGAATAATGCTCTTAACTTGCAACATCATAGCACTCAGAACAGCATCTAAACATCAAATGTCATTAATGCTGTTACTTTAATCCTTTTCATCTGAAGTAGATCCTGAAATAATACAAAACTAGGGGAAAAGTTGGAGTGCTATTTTAAAAGGATTTTCAGTAACCCACATTATACATAATAGAAAATAGACAGTACAAGAAGCGACTTAGAGGTGCCACTAAACCAATTCTATTACTCATTTGCTTGAAAGAGAAAACCCACATTTTTTGGTCTATAACTCCAGGTTGTCTAATACCACCATAGAATTTCAACCATAACCTGAAATAATTCCCTCAATGTATAAATATTGAAGTAGATATGAACTATTTGTTCTTTTGATAAAATGCAGTTGGCAGGCTGGTAGAAATTTAACCATTTAGGGATTAAAAACTAGTTAATACACAACAGTAATGAAAGCAATGCTGGCATTTGAAATGTTTTTATAGTCTACTGCTGCTTCTTTTAAAAAAAGAAAACATGAAATGTAAGGAAGGTTTCACTGGCTTTTACACAGAATACTTGAGCAGAACACAATACTTTTCCTAGAAGTAAATCACTGAGACAAAGAAGTGCATTGAAATTAACCACTGAGAGCAATACATATATTTAGAGGGATAAACACTGAAAATGCCATTTCTTTATGCTATTTAAGCATGTAATAAAAGCAGGCTAAACATTTCCACTTCAGTCATAGAATCTGTTTTTACAACACATTACAAAAAGAGAATCTAATTCTATCTTTTCATTGTAACAGATGCAAAATTAGGGAAAATCCATCCTTTATTTATTTATTACAGGACTACTCATATATGAAACTTAATTTCATTCTTAAGTTCAAACCTAAAAAGGGTGGTTTGACAAAAAGGAGATTTAATGTTAACAATCTCGAATCAGCCACAGTGAGAGACAGTTTTCAGACAAATCTCGAAAACAGACTTGAAAATCATCCTATAGATTCTACAGATGCCTCTCCTGAAATACTTTGGCATCATATTAAAAACAGCATTCTGCAGTCCTCTGAAGAATTCCTTGGGTTCTCTGTTAAGAAAAACAAGGACTGGTTTGATGAAAACAATCAAGAGATCCAGGAATTGTTGAGGAAGAAGAGATCTGTTCACCAAACACATCTTGCATTACCATCCTGTCATGTAAGAAAAGTAGCTTTCTGTCTTGCATGCAGTAAGCTCCAACAGAAACTCCGTGATATCCAGAACAAGTGGTGGATCAATTTAGCTGAAAAAACTCAATTATGCACAGATATGGGTGATAATAAAAGATTTTATGAGGCCTTGAAAATGGCACATGGGCCTACTTACTGGGTTCAAAGCCCCTTATTTAGTGCAGATGGTCAAACGCTTCTAACAGATCAAACCTCTATTTTAAATCGATGGTCAGAACACTTTCAGACTCTGTTCAGTACTAGCCGTGTTGTTCAAGATTCAGCAATTCAGTCTATTTAACAGCAACCGGTGAAGAATGAATTGGATAATACCCCTACTCTGGAAGAAACTCTTATGGCCATACAGCAGGTGAGAATCAGCAAGGCAGCTCAGGTCGATGGAATTCCTCCTGAAGTCTGGAAATAAGGGGGTCATGCACTCCATACTAAATTTCATGAGTTTGTGGTACGCTGTTGGGAATTAGGCAAACTACCATCAGACCTTCATGACACAGTCATCATCACTTTGTATAAGAAGAAAGGAGCTAAATCAGACTGTTCCAATTACCATGGGATCACTTTGCCCTCCATTGCTGGTAAAATTCTAGCAAGAATACTCTTGAACAGACTAATCCCGGCTATAGCAGAAGGAATTTTACCTGAAAGCCAATGTGGTTTTAGAGCCAACAGGAGTACCACAGACATGATATTTGTTCTAAGACAACTGCAAGAGAAATGTAGGGAACAGAACAAAGGTCTCTATGTAACCTATGTTGATCTCACCAAGGCTTTTGATACTGTGAGCAGAAATGGTCTATGGCAGATTTTGGAACATTTAGGTTGTCCCCCCAAGTTTCTTAAAATGATTATCCTATTACATGAGAATCAGCATGGCCAAGTCAGATATGGCGATGCACTTTCTGAGCCCTTTCTAATAACTAATGGCGTGAAACAAGGCTGTGTTCTTGCACCAACTCTATTCACACTCTTTTTCAGCATGATGCTCCAAAGGGCCATGGCAGAATTNTTTATATGGTTCCGAATCATGGTCATCTATCGCCACCACCTACGTCTCTTGGAATGCTTCCATCAGTGCTGCCTCTGTACAATCCTAAACATCCATTGGACAGATTATGTGACTAATACATCTGTCCTAGAACAAGCAGCAATTTCAAGCATTGAGGCCAGGCTGCTGAAAACGCAGCTGCGTTGGGCAGGTCAAATCCCCAGGATGAAAAACTACCACCTCCCTAAAATTATGCTTTATGGTGAACTTGCCACTGACTGTCGCAAGAGAGGAGCCCTGAAGAGGAGATACAAGGACTCCCTGAAACAACATCTCAGCCTTGGCCATATTGATCACCTTAACTGGTCTACTCTGGCCTCCAATCAGGAGGTCTGGAGACACACTATTTTTAATGCCACAGATGTTTTTGAGAAGGCACGCAGGATCACTCTTGAGGAGAAAAGACAGCACAGAAAGAATCGTGTCTTGCAGATTATACCTCCTAAGGAGTCCTTCTGCTGTGCCTTTTGCAACTGCTCTTGTCTATCCCGCATTGGCCTTTTCAGCCATCAGCGCGCTTGTAAAAAGCGCTGATGAAGAACGTGGATGGAGCCCTCCCCAGATCTTCGTTTGCGAAGCCTGGCCATGATGATTCATATATACTGGCTTCAGGTGACAGTTACATTATGCAAAATTCTCACTTGTAAGAGTCTTGACAGAAGCCTCACTAGTCACTTTAGTGGGACATTTATAAGAAATTTCTTTAATAGATCATTAACACTACCTCATAAACTAAGTGGTTGATTTGAAAAGGGTATAAGGGAAACTGCAAGCATTTTTCCTGATGGACGATTTAAAGCTAAGAATGGAGAAATAAGGCTGACAGTAATAAATTAATAATCTTTTTTAACCCGAGATATTTCAGAAAAAAAATATTCCAAATAGAAAGGTAAAAATACCAGAAGCAAATATTTTGTCATCAAAACTTAAAGACACTGATGCTAGACAATGATGATTGTTTCTAAACCTGAGAAGACACAATGGAAGAAACCTAATACTAGTTCAATATTAGACTGTGAGATTACACAAACAGAAATACGCAGAGTTTAATGAGAGTCCACAATAGTGTAGAAAAGCTGGAATCTAAAGAGATTCCTACAAAAGTTTAGACCAGCTTCCTGATTTTTTCCAATTGCATCATGGCCAAAAGAATTCTTAGGAAGACCAAGTGGCCATTAGAGAATCTGCCTGTTCCAGGTAAGCTCCTGAGACACTATGGAATGTACAATGAATTATTTGTGAATTCAGTGGAATTACCATGCGCTCGGAACCATGCCTCCCAGAAGTATCTCACTCTGGTGAGACCTCACTTGGAGTACTGTGGCCAGTGCTGGAGCGCCCAGGACAAGAAAGATATGGATGTGCTGGAGCTTGTCCAGAGAAGGGCCATGAGGGTGATCAGAGGCTGGAGCACCTCTCCTATGAGGACAGGCAAAGAGAGTTGCGATTATTCAGTCTGGAGAAGAGAAGGCTCTCAGGAGACCTTATCGTGGCCTTCCAGGATCTGCAGGGACCTACAGGAGGGCTGGGGAAGGACTTTTGAGGATGTCAGGTGGTGACAGGACTAGGGAGAATGGACACAAGCTTGAGGAGGGGAGATTTAGGTTGGAGGTTAGGAAGAAGTTCTTCCCCATGAGGGTGGTGAGACACTGGCCCAGGTTGCCCACAGAGGTGGTGGCAGCCCCATGCCTGGAAGTTTTGCAGGCCAGGCTGGCTGGGGCTGTGAGCAAGCTGCTCTAGTGGGAGGAGTTCCTGCCCATGGCAAGGGGGTTGGAACTAGATGATCTTTAAGGTCCCTTCCAACCCTGACAATTCTGTGATTCGATGAAGATAACCCAATATTCCTACCGTTTAAAACTGAGATTTTACTTAACACAAGCATCTCACTCTCTGACATTTTGAATACAAACAGCACAGCACATCCGTTTCAATTCAAGAACAATCTTCTCAACATAAAAGCAGTCTTTTCAAATAGCTACACAAATCATCCATATCTACATTTTACTGGAAGTAAATAATTTTTAAAATTAAATCAACACAGACCATTTTAATCTTTTAGCAAATGGATCTATATACTATGCAGAATATTATTATTTGTATCTCAAAAACCATAATATTTTGTTATTTTCTTGGAAAAACATTTGCCTTACTTTCATCTCTTATGTGCTACTTGGAAAACAGTGAAAATACATAATTTTTTATTTATTTATTTTTTATGTCATAGCACAACTTTGCTGCTGTTCCAATATCAAAACCATTGTATTGGAGAGATTTCTCAGGAAATTTAATTTCTAGAAGTAATGCCACATTCAGCTTTGGTTGAATGCTAAATTCCGCTGTTCTGGCTGGATTATTGACAATAATGCTATCTATAGTGCTGTGTACTCTAACTTTACAGCATCTTTTTCCATTTGAAGCTTAACATGCTGCCACTGTAATAAGACTTTCTGTCAACATACTTGAAGCACACATTTGTCCAAGTTTGAGTCAAAATAAGGTATTCTATGCCATAGAGGTCATATTCAGTCCTTAAGGCTTTGATATCGAGCATGGGCCTTGGGGTTGCTTGTATGAGGCCTAAGACCAAGCAAATCGAGGCTTAATTATGCTAATTAGCAGCTAATTAACAACTAGTAGCTATAAGGAGAGGTCTGGGTCACTATCCAGACAGGAGGTTGAGTACCTGACTCTTGTGAAGATCAGCAGCTCAGCTCTGTTCCTACAAGACTCTACCTATTCTGCCTTCAAGAGTTCCCGAGTTCCAGGATCCAGCCTCCTGAGCCTGAGTCCCAGCTGCTGCTGGAGTCCTCCTGCTACAGCATCAATGGTGAGGTAGTTAGTTACCATCAAGGGGGGTTTGGTTCTGCCATTGGTTTCGTATGTATATATACTCTTCATTTTCTTATTGTTATTTTCATTACAGTAGTTTCAGTTTCATTTCCAATTCACAAGTCTCTCTCTCTCTGCAAATTTTGCCTTTTCCTCCCTGGAGTGGGGGAAAGGGGGTACTAGAGAATATCTGTCGTTGGGTTGGTGGTTGACTCAGCCCTAATCCTTAACATTGTATCATCTCCTACATGGTTATAATACTTTTAGATAAAAAACCCCCACTTTTTACCCCCACTCATTATAATTATTTTTCAAGCTAGCTTTAGAACCATTAAAATTAAATGGGAAATGTAGTTTTGTGAAATCTTCAATTTTTAGAGTAATACTGAAACA
>VWZO01006147.1:0-35059 GCA_013396975.1 Bucco capensis
TTATGTGGTGTGTTTTGTTTGGGTTTTTTGGTTTGGTTTGGGGTTTGGTTTTTTGTTGGGTTTTTTTTTTTCTGATTCTGTTTTGTGATTTTGTTCGAAATGGCATTGAGCTAGAGTGATGAGCATCATGCAGCATGTGGGGCAAGGTGGTGCCTGGTGAGAGCACCCTACAGGCAGGGGAGACAGGATCACTACATCCTGCTTTCACATGGGTCACACTGGCCACAGTCCATAGGGATGCTGAGGTGCCACTCAAGGTGTCATCTGCTTCCCAGGCTCACAGCATCACTAGGAAGAGCCAGCAGAGGCTGGCTGCAGCTCCCTTCTGCTGTTGCTCCACTTGCTGCTCTCTCTCTCTGGATGTAATGTAATGTAAACATACATATCAATGTAACGAGACATGCCCCATTTTATATTGCTGAAGATACCTATTTATGTAATGCTTTAAGAGAGTTTCTTCTTTGATTGCACAAGGATTGGAAGTATTCTTCAGGAGATAGTCAGGATGTGCCAATGTTAATTGAAACTTCTAATTTAGTCTTTTTTTTTCTGGGTAGGTACTGCCCACTTTTCCAAGGTCTTTCCTTTCATGGTGTGACTGGAGCATATGCTGGCACAGGCTGGTGATGGTATTTACTTCTCCAGTTTTCTTGTAGCTGAGCCTTGATAGACAGGGCTAGTATCTGCACTTGGGGGACAATGGAGTGTCCTTTATTTCTGCCCTCTTTGACTGCACAAAGTGTCCTTGCACTTTAGGGCAGAATCCTGGAATTCTAGAGTGATAGTTTATTTCTAACTGTTTCAAAGTAGACTTCTGGAGGCACAGCAATCCTTTCTTGTACCATAATGACCAGTGGAGTCACACACTGCGCTGTCAGCTGCTGGTGCCCTCTGTCAAATGACCAAGTGCCTGGAAACTGGCTAATGTGGCAGGGGACCAGCACTGCCAGGCTGCAACCGTGCGTGTGGCCCCAGGGCGGTGGGGATGGGGCCTGCTGCAGGCTCTGGGCATGGCCAGCAGCCTGAATCCTGCCAGTCAATGGGGGTACAGGGTGGGTCTGGAGGAGAGGGGCTCGAGGCTGTAGCCCCTGTGCCCACCCACAGCCACTCACCTGCTCCAGGCAACAAGGAGGTACTGGCTCATTCTCTGGCAGGAGAGCCTGCACTTGTAAGTCAAAAAAGTCAATACCTGCACCATGCGCACAACTACAGCAAATTTATCCAAAGCTGCTCTCTGTGCCTGGTATTTTGTGTTCTGTGGCAGTTCAATGCTGTTTTTACTTGTTAACACGTCTCTGTAATAAAAAGAGTTCTCTATATTGATATATTTCATTTTCTTTGTAATAAGCTCATTGCTGGTGCCTTTTTGCCTGGGGAGGACTCTCAGCCCACAGTAGTATTCATGAGAGTAACAAAGCTTAATGTCTGCAACTGCTCGTTTCACTGTCGCTGAGAAAAGTCATGGAGCAACCACCACAGGGTCACCAAGAGAGGAGAACAAGTTGCCTTCAGCCTGGGCAAGAAAGACTGACAGGTGCCCTAATGTGTTTCCCTGGGCCTGGTGCCAAGGCAAGGGCAAAGCTCTCGCTTTCCTATGCCTGACATGGACAAACCTCTGCCCTGCCTTGGTGGGACTTCACTGCTGCTGCACTGTGAACCTTTGTCCTCTGCAAGATGTGCAGTGAAGGCAACCTGTACACCTAGCATTTTATTATGGTTGCAGTTGTATTGTGGGTGCACCATCATCATCATGGCTAGGCTTTGCAAACGAAGATTTAAGGAGGGCTCTACCCACATTTTTTACAAGCGTGCGCTGGTGGCAGGATGCACCACTGAGGTCTTTCCAGCTACCTTTCAGAAGTATTTTGCCCCTATTAATAGCATCTGAGGCCAAATTCTGCTTTCTAGAGAAGGACCATAGTTGGCTTGTTTCCATTGCTCCTTTTATTGTTGTTGTTGTTGTTAAGTTGTAACTGAGTACATTGAATAATGAAAATTGAGACCTACAATGTTACGATGTTATTGAGAGTGGAGAGCAGTGACATCAGCTGCCTTGGCAGTAAGATGCAGTGGAGGATGCCCTGGAGACAACCCAGACCTCACCATACAGGACTGAAGGTCGTTTAGTCTTGTAACTAAAAAAAGGACCCTGCCTGGCACTGTGATACAGACAAACCCAATCCCACTGCACCAGAGGAGATGAAAATACTCTTTTTTCCTAGTTTGCTCTGTGCTTGGGTCCCCTGCGAGCTCTGGGCCTGTGCTGTGCCATGGGACAGATCCTCATGCTTGGTGTTCAGCTCTTTTTTGTATTCTTAAAAGCTGCTGTTTTTCCAAGCCCAATAAAAGCAGCATCTCCTTTGTTACACACTGCTCTAGGTGTGTATTTGGCTTTCGTTTCGGTTACCTGCATGACAAGTGTTACGCAATGTGATGAATATTAGCCTTTGAAGATGTCAGGAGTAAGAGGGTCAATTTTCAGTGACCAAGGCTCTATGTTGGGTCATTCACAGGCTGTTTTTCACAGGCAGATTTTGCTGTTAATCACATCTGAACTGTTAATTCATTCACACATCAATTGACTTATCTTTTCATATATGCCTCTTTGGGTCTTTTAAATAGAATTTCATTTGATTAATGTATTTCTCAAAGCAAGGACCTAATAAAGGCCGGTGTCCTCCTCCTTTTGGTGTTGTTCTCTTTATCTTTATGAGCAGTTGTAAATCCTTTCTGCTGGAACTTCTTTCTGAAACTGACCTGTGCTCTCCCAACCATAAAACCCACTCATCAGCTTTTAATGCAAGGCGCAGATGTGAATACTGCACAGGGTCAAGATTTTATTCACTCTGAGACAAGCCGAAGAGCTTGGAGGGAAAAAAAAGGAGAATAAAACCTGATCAGTCCACAAATAGCTGGCAATGCCTTCTGTGTAATTACCCAGCAGCAGGAGGTATGCCAAAGCCCCGCAAGCTGAAAGCACAGTATCCTTCGCAGTATAAAAACCCTTGCCCAAGAGGAGCAGCATCGCTTTTAGTCATCTGCAGAGAACTTGGTCCCACCCCTCTGAGTCACAATTAATGTGTCATTTTCAAAGTTCACCCTTAATTGACATTTGAAAATCCACCACTGGTCCTGGGCTGCAGAGCCATTGCAGGTGCTTGTCAGCATGTCAGCCCCAGTACCCCCTGCCAGACTTCACTTGGCTATCAGCATCCCCATGGACATTTGGGAGCTGCTGCTCCAAACATGTCATGGGGTGATAAGCAAATTAATTGTTTATTATGAAACTCCTTTTAATTTAGTTTAGTTTCTTCACAATAAGCATTCAATTTAGAAGTGGCAACACTTTTCAGCAGGAAGGACTTGCTGGGAGGTCTAAGAGGGCTGCAGAGCTGCCAGGCACATTTTTCTGTGGGTCTCTGCAGACTCCTGGCCCAGGCAGTCTGCTGGGCTCCCTTCCTGGGCCTCTGCAGTAACAAATACAGCAGGACCTTATCTGACAACCTCCAGCAGTCGAGCCAGTAGAGTTGTTTGGGGATGTGGGGACAGTGGCTGTGGCCTGGCTGCTGCAGGACATCCTCCAATAAGCAGAAACCAAGGGAGAAATCAATCTTTGGGAGTTTTGGTTTAGTTTCTTGGGGTTTTTTTTTCTGAAAATGACTCACATCAAGAAGCCAAAAAATCGCTCTGTGCTTTAAAGCAGTTTGTTTGCCTTTGCTTTAGAATAGCCAATGGGAAGTTTTAAAAAGAGAAGAACTGTTCCATGTCCCAAAGCAATAATGAGTTGCTTTAAACACAGCCTGGGTCAGTGGTTTGCCTTCCCTGAGGCCCTGGGATTGCTGCACACAGACACAGCTGCACTGGCAGCAGCTTCCCTGTTTGTCCAGTTGGGTCAGGGTTTGAGCTCTATCAACCCTCTGAGGCTGCAGGGAGAGGAGGGAGATGCTCTGCAGGCTGGATTATCTCAGCAGATGTGGAGGGACCTCAGTCAGCAGCAGAGCCCAAACTCACTCTAGAGTACTGTGTTCAAATTTGGGCCCCTCAGTACAAGAAGGACACAAAAGCATTAGAGTGTGTCCAATAGGGCTAGTGAGGGCTCTGGAGAATAAGTCTGACGAGGGAACTGAGGGAACTGGGGTTGGTTAGTCTGGAGAAGAGGAGGCTCAGGGGAGACCTTATCTCTACAACTCCCTGCAAGGAGGTTGGAGTGAGGTGGGGGTAGGTCTCTTCTACAGGGTTAACAGTGAGAGGACAAGAGGAAATGGCTTCAAATTGCAGCAGGGGAGGTTTAGATTAGATATAAGGAGAAATTTCTTTACTGTGATGTCTAAAATTCTGGAAAATAGGCACTTGGCACAAAGTTAATAGAGAAAGATAGAGTTACCTTTAATTGGAAGCTTCCATACCTTCGAGATCTTGTACACGGACACGTGCACCTGCCCCAAGGGATTACACCTTTTATACATTTTATTAGTAATTAACACATTGATATCTACAGCCAACCCTGGCACTAGGTTTTCCAATAGCCCACCCCGGTGGTCTTCAGCTCAGCCCCTTGGAGAGGGCCCACGTGGGGCCTGGCCCTCTTCTGCTGTTTTGTCTTCAGGCTATCTGCAGGTGGCTTCTACAAAACATCACATCCTTGGCAAGGCATGGGAAAGTCCAAGACAGTACCTTAGAAACAGGCCTAGTAGCTCATAATATGTGAACAATCCAGGAAGCTTCACATAATTCTAAAAGTCCTAAAAATCTACAGAACACACTTAAATCTTTAGGCATGAAGGGAAAGGTTTGTTAAGCCTTGGCCCAGGCTGCCCAGGGAGGTGCTGGAGTCACCATCCCTGGAGGGGTTTAAGAAATATTCAGATGCTCTACTTAGGGCCATGATTTAGTGGTATGTTAGTGATAGGTATGGTTGGACTTGATGATCTTAGTGGTCTCTTCCAATCTTAGTGGTTCTATGATTCTGTGACCCCTCAGCATTGTCACTGGGCCAGTGCACCGTGAGTGATGCTGCGCTGAGCCAGGAGGGTGCTGAGGTGTGCTGGCACACACAGCCTGGGCCACACACACATTTATTATCCTTCTGCGTTGCCCTAAGGGCTCAGAATCTGTCAGACTGTCCCGTGAGTGATGACATCTCACAGCACTGACTTACCCCAACCAAAAAACAGCCACAGGCCTAGGAGCCACCAGGACACTGACAGTTCCATGGGTCTGATGCCTGTGGACTCCTTAAACATGGAGCAGACAATGGCCCAAGATTGCCCCTTACACGACCCTAGTGCTGAAGAAGTGCCAGCTGTGAGAAGGTTGAGTGGGATGACAGGCCTGAAGCCACATGGCCTGATAATGAGCACATTTATTTTTATTGTGAAAGTCCTTCAAATTTAGTTCAATTTCTCTATTTTGCGCAACATAGGTTTTTGCCACCCCCTCCAAAACAGACTCATACAGACTCCAGACCTCACCTGGAGCCTGAAGAGCTCTGGGCTGCTGCTGCCCCACTGACCTCTCTGGTACCAGTACCATGCTCAGTGCTGCTGCAGGGCAGCCCGAGGAGCACCTGAGGTGCTGAAGAAGGTGGTGATGGGTTTTCACAGCTCACTGCTCCTCTCCTGCCCAACTCAGCAGCCCAGATCCCTACGGGAGCATGACGAAACTGCATACAGCTGGCCTGGGAGTGCAGCAACACAGTGCCCAGCAGGAGGCTTCGGGGGGTGGGTGATTTTATTTTACTGTGTGTGCACACACCAGCTTCACACAGAACTCACCCTTACTGTTGGAAACAGCCTGGAGATGGGGAATAAGGCTGGCAGCAAATATTGTCAGCACGTGTTGATGAGCAGGGCAGGTTCACCGTGTAGCTGCTCTCTGACCAGGAGACTCGTGACCTCTCCAATCCAGCTCAGCAGCTCCAAGCCCGGCTGCTCTGAGGGAGGATGCCCCCAGCTTCTCTTCTTTACCTGTCCTTTCTGGGGCAGCTCCTGACTGCCCCTGCAGCTCACCTATACCTGCCCAAGGAGCAGCAGGGAAGGGGCAGGGGCCACTTGCACAGGACATTACTCCTCAGGAAATTCTGTCTGTAGCACCCGTACACGATGTGCCAGGCAAGGAGCATTCAGAGCGGAGGAGGAAATGCAGCCTCACTGGAAGGATGCTAGAGCTGCCAGAAACTTGGTTGTTCAGTGATGGGGGTTGCATGTTTCTCGCTACTGTTGAAGTTCTCAGCGCACTTGGCACCTCCTGTGTCCCTCCTGCCTTCAGCAAACAGCAGCAAGCACAGTTTGGAGCTGCTCTGCCCTCAGCGTGTGCTGGTCTCCAGCTCGTCCAGCAGCCACAGACCTCAGCGGGGTCACGCTGACTCCTGTGCTTTCCACATCAGCCAGCTCTGGGGTTTGCTCTTTACCTGTAATTGCTGCCACCTCCCAGATGTCAAGGAGATGGTGAGCAGGGCCTCATGTGCTCCATGTCCCATCCCTGTCGGAGCAGAGTGACCGCAGGGGCACAGTGTAGTGGCACAGGGTTGGGATGAGTCCACAGGGCTGCGGCACCAGGGAGGGGCCATGGTGTGCAGGGCATGGAGCAAGAGATGCTGGAACTGTGGGAGGATGGAGATCCTGAGGGGCGATGTGCTGGGGGGGAGGTGTTTCTCTAAGCCTCCACAGCAACAATGAGGTTTGATGTGTGATTCCAGGAATCTTCGGAAGTTCTGCTTCTCACAGACTCCGACAGAGGCTGTGGAAGCACTTCTCCATAAACTCCCGAAAATATAAGGAAAGTAAGTAACACTGCAGCTTTTATTGGTTCAAAGCATCTCCTGATTAAGCCAATTGCAGGCTATTTTTGGTGGCCCAACTCTTGATTTATAGATGTAGAAACCAAGTAATGCTCCTGACAGTGGCCAAGAAAATGTCTGGTGTAAAAAAATGCTCTCTAAATCAAGAGCACTCAGCTGGCTAATCGTGCAGCGAGTTGGGCCAGAGAGAAGTGCAGAGCTTAGAACTAAGACTCTGATCTTGCAAGAAGTCCTGTGTGGGTGGATTCCTCAGCCTTTATTGGGCTCTGTGCAGCACATCCATTTAAGATGTCAGTGCTCCACTAAGTACATTTCAAGCCTAAATTTACCATATAGATGTGTCTACTGAAGTGTGCCTTTAACCTCTCCAAATTCTTCCTCTGGGAAGTCCTCACTGAGGCTCAGCCTCGAGCTCTGAAACTTCTTGTTTTGGTATCTTTTTTGGTATGTTTTGTATAAAAAACTACAAAGTTTTACTTATGCTAGAAAACAATTTTCTGGCTCAGATGAAATCAATATGTTTTCTCTAAAAGAGCAAATGATGCACCTGTGGGTTGGGACACCAGAACTGTTGGGATGGTGCCTCAGTGCTTGTTCCAATCTGTAATCACTTAATATGAGTGCTAATGGGAAAGGAGAACACTGTTTTTCCCTGAAAGACTCTTCTTTTCATAGAATCATAGAATGGTTTCAGCTGGAAGGAACCTCTGGAGGTCATCTAGTTCAACCCCCCTGCAGTGGGCAGGGACATCCCCAACTAGATCAGGTTGCTCAGAGCCCTGGCAAGCCTCACCTGCAATGCCTCCAGGGATGGGAACTCAACCACCTCCCTGGGCAACCTGTTCCAGTGTTCCACCACCCTCGTGGTAAGGAAATTTTTCCTAATATCAAGTCTAAATCTACTCATCTCCAATTTAAAGGCATCCGGCCCTGGAAAAATGACAGCCCCGAAAGGTAACTTCAGAGGAACAAGGAGTCAGGAAAAAGGGGAAAAAGAAAACCAACCTCAAGCTGCTGCTTCAGCTTGGTGCCACCCAGACACAGGACCCCTGCATGGGTCTGGGCAAAGGAGTGGGGTGGGACCAGCCCCTGGCGGATGCTACTTGGGAGATGCTGCTCGTGAGGCTGTGTGAAAACGCAGGTTGCAAGGCTCCTGTTTAAGAGGAAGCTGTTCTGTGAGAGTTCTTCTTGTTCAAGAAAAGGAAGACACCTGAAAAGCAAATGATACTGTACAACATTCCAGCTACAGAGCTGAGAGCGATAGGAAAACTGACATGGTGGGGGGAAAGATGTGGACAGATGGACAGAGCCAGAGTTGTGTCTGCAGTGTCTATAACTAAGCAGAAGAGTGTTAAACATGAGAACACATCTAAAACCCACAGGCTATAACCATGTCTCTGAGAGAGGCAGAGCCAGGAGGAATATGCTCGACCCCTCCTGCAAACCCACTGTCCTGAGCCACATTGCGGGAGGTCTGGATGCATCCCCAGGGAGCTGGAATGGATCTGGGGTGGGATGGGATGGCTGCAGTGTGTGCAGTGCTGAAAGAAGAAAAAACCACACTTGTATTCTTGGGAGTTTTACCTCAGGGAAACTTTATGAACACTGCAATAATCTATGGTTTTACATGGCAAGCAGCTCCTAGGCCTGACGTCAGGGGTCCTGACAGGCTGCACCAGGACAACCTGATCCTGGCTGTGCTACTCCTGTGGCTCTGGCAGCAGGGTTTGTGCCCACAGCCCTCTACCAGCACAACCCCACACCTATGAGCACTTCAGGGATGGTCCCAGAGCCCAGCTGCACGTACATAGAAGGAAAAACCAGCATGGGCACAGAGGTGACAAATGACTTTAGAATGACACAGTGAAATAGGTTTCTAGCAAGCTGCTTCCTCCCATTGTTCACAATGTCAGACTTAAGTCCCAACTCAGATTCCTCTCCTCCCCCAGGTTCCAGCTCTGTCCCACAGGGTCTGTGCTGGGCAATGGGGGTAGATGTAGCAGCTACCATGTCCAACAGGACCATGGGTGCCAGCACTGCAGTGTCCACATCAGCTTGGGGGGTGCCACCACAAGCCACCCGTGTCCACAGAAGCCCAGGTGCTTCCCAAGCCAGTAGCCTTAATGGGTCCTCAAAGCACAGCCCAAAGAAGGGAATTCATTTTGGGAAATATTGGCCTTCTCTGGAAGAACCACTGGCCTGATGCCTCTGGGACAAAGCCACCAAAAGGGCAGGCCCAGGATGACTGGGCACTGAAGGCAGGTGGGTCCACTGCTGGGCTGCTGGAGAGGCTTCCCAGCAACCACAGCCATGCCAGGCTGGCCAGGACACCTCTCTCCTGCCTTCAGCCTTGCAGACCAACCTGCTCTTAGACACCTGACCAGCAAACCACAATGTGCTCTGTTTGGGTGCTGCTCACATCTCTCTTAGGGTGCAGCAGAAAGGGCTCCTGTGGCTCCCAGAAGCCCTGAGGTGATGCTGTGTGTCACACAGTTCAGGCATGGATGGAGATCACTGGTTTGTGCTGGTTTATTTAAAGCACTTGCCTGTGCTGCTGTTGGAAGCAGGAGTACAGGAGTGAGCAGCAGGGACACCACCAAAACCCGAGGGAGCAGAAGCACCATTGACACGACACGTCTGTGTCTGGAGAAGACCAGAAGTACATTCAGCAATTAAGCAGAGAGGTGCTGGATGCAAACACAGGGCAAAGTCAGGAGCTGGCACCGTGGCAGCAACCTGCCAGCAAACCTGCACCAGGCAGGACATGGAGCGGCTCGAGAGTGTGAAGCACCCGGGAAGCAGCTAACGGGGATGTTTGGCCACTGCTTTGGGAATGTTCCCAGCACCCAAGGAAATGGGGGAGCTGCCTTTGGGCTGGCGGGAGGAAGCAGGGAAGCTGCTCCTTGCCTACTGACAGGTAAATGCTACAGCTCAGGAACAGAGCCTGGCGTCAACTGGAACCACAGACTCTGCTGTACTCTGCTGTTAACAGGGTACAAGGAGTGGTCCTGGCTAGGAGAAACCTTCCAGGACCAAAGGCCATCACCTACACAGCCACTGCTGAGGGAAAGAGATTGGATTGGAAATTAATGTAACAGGTACCCTCTAAAAATAATGGTGTGCTTTGACCATATTCAGCAAGGTTCACTTCCTCTCCACCTCTCTGCTGGCCCATCAGAATAACCACAGGACAGGGGCTTCTGGTAGGCCCACGGGATGTGGATCTGGTGGGACAGTGGTTCATGCAGGAACAGGAGGAGGAGGAGGAGCACCTGCCACCTCCTTCTCTCAGCCATGCTCTCAGAGGCTGTTGACCTGACCACCACTGCCTGGAAAGCTGAGCTGCAGGCAGGGGATACAGCCCCACGCAGGCAAAGCTCCTGGCACAGCCACTCTGGTTCCCCAGGATAGGGGCATGCTGACGCAGGGAGATGAAGACACGTCCTGCAGAGCTGAGCACAATGGTCCCCCAGTCCCTGTCCTCCTGCCGTAGCACAAGCCGCGTTTCCAGTTACATACTCTGTGCTCCTACACACTGACACACACACTAGAGCTTATGGAGCGAGGGAAACCTAACATAAACGAATGAGCTTCTCACAGTAAGGAGGGGGCAACCCGAACTCCAGGCATTCCATCCCTGCATCCAAGCATGGGCAGTCAGCCCCTTGCATTTTGACTCCGATGTCTGTCCAGGGTCACCCTTGCCAAGGTGTGTTTCCCAACAAGTGAGCAGGGAAATGGCTGCTCCTGTCCCCCGTGGTCCCTTTGCAGCCCCTCAGTGCTCACCCAGCCTTGCAAACACTGCCGGTCCCTGCAAGGGCACACACAAGCATCCCTCAGAGCCTGCATGGAGAAGGGCTGGGAACAGTTCAACCCACACATCTGGGGAGGGTCTGTTCTCCATCATTAGCTCCCTCTCTTCTAATTTCTTGAGCCACTTTTGACAGCATGCTCTGAAATTATCGTCCTGTAAGAGCTGCTCTCCAGGGCCACTGGAACTGGGAAAGTCTTTGCTGTGACACCTCTGTTTCACAGGCGCAGAAGATTTCCAGGGTCTAGTTGGGCTGATGTGGTTGCAACATCTGGAAGAAGAGAACAATCATGCTCTAGGTAGCACTGGAAGTTCATCAGCGATGGCAAAACTGCACCCAGAGCCAGCCCAGACCTTGACATCACTGTTTGCACAGTGCTGATGTACCCTGAGCACTGCAGTGAGAAGGCTCAGGACAGGGAGCACAGGCTGATTTACTCCACCCTGACATACTAGCCCCCAACAAAGACAATGGCCCAACTCCAGGCACCATCTTCCCTTCTGCAAGAGTCTCCTACAGGAAGGGCATTTCTCCTCGTCTTTCTTTTGAGATTCCAAGTGCTTCCACTGGACTCCCACCACCCCATAAATGCTGAATTGGTGTTACATGTGTGGTTTTGGTTTATTATTCGATTTATTGTCATAAACACATACCTCAGCTCTCATCACCTGGGATCCTGCCTTGTGGTGATGAAGAACTTTGTATAAGGAAGTAGATGAAAACAGAAAAAAACCGACAATTAATGTAATAAGCAACTTCAAACTCAGATTCACAAACCTAACTAGCAAGCTGGGCAACAGTCAGGTCAGGGCTATACTGAAAAATGTAAGCAAACTTGCTATCAACACTAGCAGACAACATTTATCACTTCCATGCACACCTGCTCACACTTTTGGTAGCAGCTAGTAATTTTTAAAAGTGAGAAGCTGAAGCTTATTTGAGCAGGTAGGATTAACATGGAAATCTGCTGCCACAAAGCAGGATGCTTGCAGCTCCAAGCCCTGTCATCCCAGCTAGCCTGAAGGCTTTGGAGACTGAGCTGTCACTTCATCACCTTATACCTCTCTGTGGAGAAGCTATAATTGCACATATACTGTGTGTAGGACCATCCACTCTCTGGTCTCACACCTCTGATCAGCTACTGTGATCGAATTTGCCCTTCTCCTCCTCCTCCTCCTCCTCTCTCCCATGAGCTATTTCAGCTCCTCACAAAGGCTGGGCAGCGAGTGCAATGTGCACTATGCTGGCTCAGAGCCAGAGATGAGGAAAGGAATCTGTAGATGTGTTTATTACTTAGCAGATTCACATTTAACTTATCAAGTCTGTACCTGGCTCACATTCTACACTTTGTGCTCTTTGTTTAGTGTCAGCATTTTAGCTGAGACCCATCTCCTGCCCACCATTACGACAGGCAGGAAAGGCTGGAGCTGGGGCTTCCCGAGGAGGCTGGGAAGCACTCTGTGCTGCAGGGCCGCTCAGCTTACATGCTAGCCTCCTACAGCCAGGCTTACTTGCTTGTTCTTCGGGAAGCTGTCTCAAAGAACTTTGTCCTAGAGGCCACCCTGCAAAAAGAACGAGAGGTAACTCCAATGAACTCATAAGGCAATTTGCTAATTAGATCTCATCGGTGCTAGGGAAAAGAGCAGTAACATTAGCAGACACTGAAGAAGATAACCTTCTAATGATGTCTCTTCTGCCAAGGCAGCAGCTGTGCTGCCAGCTCCACCCCCTGCTCCCAAAGTCCTTGATCCCTTGTAGCCACACTGCCTAGTCCATGCTCTCACTTACAATCCTACATGCTGGTTTATGGTCTCTCCTTCAGCTTTTGTGTGCTTCGTGTTCAGCTTCCAGCTGTTCTCGTAGAACAAGTTCTAACAAGTGATGCAAGGAAGCAAAGGCAAGGCCTGATCCTGCCCTGTGGCTGTGGAGCTGGACCAAGGAGCAAACAGGAGGATTCAGATCAGCAGCACAGCTTTCCCAGGGCTCTCCACAGGCCAGCATAAAGCCAGCTCAGGAGGTCTCCCAGGGCAGGGGATTGCTGCTGGAGACCATCACTGGTGGGCTGCACGGCTTCCAGGGTGCACGCGCACTTCAGTTCACCACACAGGTTTTGCAGCTCATGTCACTAGGGGCAGGGTGAGGCCACAACACACTCCTGGGCTGTGGCAGAGGGTGAGGGGTGTTGGGGCAGACTTCACGGCTGAAGGTTACACCCTTCCCACCAATGGGTCCTGGCTGATGGGCTGACACTCCCCCTGCATTTATTCACCTTTTTTGCTTTCTTTTAATTCCCACTGATGCCAGCAGGATTTGTCTCTTTAAAAGCTGAAAGGGAGATCTGATGATGATGCTGAACACCACTCAGTTTCCTTGAGATCCAAGCTGGATCTTGCCCTTCCCCAGGAAGCATCTCATTTGAGACCCTTGCTTAGCGCCAGGCACGAAAGGGCTCTCCAGCTTCACTGACACCAGAAACAGCAGAGAAGGTGATGGGGCAAAGCTCAGCTCCAGGGCTGCACTGGAGAAGGTTCAGAGCTTTGTTCTTGCTGCCTATGTTTGCCTTTGCAATGGCCACACTCCCCTCCCAGGCCGTGCCCACCACACAGCTTTCCAACATCCTGCTCAAACTCAGACATGTTCCCATGTTGAAGGGGATATCCAGGGCCTTCAGCCATTGCATGTCACCAGCGCTGGAAACCAATATGGTATTTCTCCTCGTCTCCTCAAACTCATCATAGGTGACCCCAGCTCCTGCTCCTGCCAGGCTGACCTTGTCCCCCCACATGCTCCCCAAGCTCCTAGGGGCTGGCAGCTCCCTCGCGCTGAGGTGCCCACCCAGTGTACTGCGTGCCCATCGAGGGCTGCTGGCTTACACAGATGAAGGCATCTCCTCTGCTGTTGCTGTTATCAGATCTGGCCTCTGCTCCAGCCTCGGAGGCACAGGAGTCCTGGAGGGTGGGTCTGGAGGTCTGACAGGGGGACGCGTTATCACGGGCTTGTCACCATAGGCTCGTGGCTTAGGGACACTGTCGCACTCGCCTGCAAGGTGGAAGGTTATGAACACTGGAGTATGAAGGTTTGGAGCAGGGCTAGGTGTGTATGAAGAGGCATTAAACAAGTTTGTGGTCTAAGATCCGTCTATCTGTCTATTCTGTCTGCCCCAACATCCTCTCTCTGACAACGGCCAATAGCCAGAATTTAGGGAAACAGTCCCAGGAAAAGGCAGTTCCCATTCTGCCTGCCCCAGCACAGCCTTCCTGGAGCCAGGAAGAGGAGCTGATGCTGGACCCTGTGATGGCAAACTTACTGCAAAGATGACATTGCCTGGAAATGACAAGTTTTCTTTACCACCACCTGTGCAGTGCAGCTCCTCGAGAGCAAGAGGAACAGCGCAACAACCAACAGAAACACAGAACCATTGAGGTTGAAAGAGACCTCTAAGATCATCAAGTCCAACCATACCTACCACTACCATACCACTAAACCATGCCCCTAAGTAAGCATCTAAATGTTTCTTAAACCCCTCCAGGGATGGTGACTCCAGCACCTCCCTGGGCAGCCTGGGCCAAGACTTAATAATCCTCTCAGTAAAAAAAATTCTCCTTATATCTAAGCCCAACTGCAGGCTAGTGCCACTGCTTCCCCAAACTTTTACCTCTCTCCCAGCTTTCTGCTCTGCTCACAGGAGTTCTTGCCTCGGCTGCTTTTCTTCCTCAAGATCAAGCAAACCTTGCTACACAAGGCTGTACCAAACCCTCAGGTTGCTGTTCCTTTCCCATGTCTCAATCTGTTCTGCTCTTCCAACCCCTCTTCCTGAGCTACATCAAGGGCCCAAGTCAAGGAGTCCACCAGCCATCCCAGCTGTCCCGGTACATGATGCACAGAGGGGCTCCAGAGCGTCCTCCACAGAGGGGAGGGCTGGCTCAGGCACCTTGAGCTCTTCCCAGGAGAAGACCATCATTCCTTCTGCCTTGCCTTGGCTGGGACTCTGACATGAGCCATGGCCCCAGGCATGTGCTCACCTTCTCTGCCATAGATGCCTGGCCGGGGAGCTGGTCTCCTGGCCTGCAGCGTGGAGGTCCTCAGGGCAGGGCTGGCCACCACCCCATTGGCAGCCTTGCTGACGGGCTTCAACCCTCCATCCTGCAGCCTGGCCACCAGCTTCCCCACCTCTGCCTCGGGCCGGCCCTCGGCAGCAGGACGTCCTGGCTCGTCCACCCCGGGCCGGGATGCGGGCAGGCGGCTGCGGAGCAGTGGCTTGGGGACCTCCACACTGACACTGCTGCTGCCATTCGGGGTCTGGCTGTGCTGGTCTGCTGAGGAGCCAAGGGGACAGTGAGGCATCAGGTTAGAATCACAGAATATTCATGGCTGGAAATGACCTCTCAGATCACCGAGTCCAACCAAAAAAAAAAAACCACCACCACAAAAAAACCCACACAACCCCTGCTCTAGAGCATGTCCTGGAGCACCACATCTACATGTTTCTTAAACACCTCCAGGGATGGAGACTCAATCACCTCCCTGGGAAGGCTGTTACAGTGTTTCACCACTCTTTCTCTAAAGAATTTCTTCCTAATAGCCAATCTAACCCCACCCTGTCTCAACTTCAAACCATTCCCTTCGGTTCTGTCATTAGTTACTAAGGAGAAGAGGCCAACCCCCACCTCTCTACAACCTCCTTTCAGGTAGTTGTAGAGGACAATGAGATCCCCCCTTCAGCCTCCTCTTCTCCAAACTAAAGATGCCCAGCTCCCTCAGCCTCTCCTCATATGACTTGTTCTCTAAACCCCTCACAAGCTTGGTAGCTCTCCTCTGGACATGCTCCAGCATCTCAATGTCCTTCCTATAATGACTGACTATAATGACATACTGGTTTGGGCTGAAGGGATCTTCAAAGATCATCTAGCTCAACCCCCTTGCAGTCAGCAGGGACATCTCTGTGGAGATCAGGTTGCTCATAGCTCCAAACAACCTGACCTGGGATGGTTCCAGGGATGGGACATCTACCACCTATCCGGACTACCTGGGACAGGGTTTCACCACCCTCAGCATAAAACATTTATTCCTTAGATCTAGACTAAATCTCCCTCTTTTAGTTTCAAAACATCACCCCTTGTCCTGTCACAACAGGACCTGCTATAAAGTCTGCACCCATTTTTCTTCTAGGCCCTTTAAGTACTGAAAGGCTCCAAGAAGATCTCCCCAGCTCTCTCAGCCTGTCCTCACAGCAGAGGGGTTTCAGTCCTCACATCATTTCATGTCCTCCTCTGGACCTGCTCAGAGGACAACACCCACTACAGAGCTCTCGCTGAAGCTGCACAGTTTCTGTGGTACCCAAGGACAAGCTTGTGGCACACGATGGACAGACCCTCACCCTGAACAGAGCACAGTGAGTGGTTCACACAGATGCTGAGGAATAAAACCCTGAAACAATGCTGAACATCACTGATGAGTTTCTCTTAAATTTCCAGTACTCTTGCTCATGAGCAGCTCTTCACCAGCTACTATGTCCCTCCACAAATCACCCATCTCATCCCTTGTGCTGTGCTGTACAATGCAGAGCACTGCTATAGAACTGGCTGCACCCTGCAGCCTTGGTGCAGTCAAACGCTAATGCTTCTGCTACCAGCTCAGAGAAACATTTAAATTCAAGGCCACCTCTAACTACAGGACCATTCTTGTGATTTTAAACAGCAATTTGAATCAATCATGTTTTGCTGGTGCCAAAAAGTACACTTGTAGCATTAAGCCTAAAATATCCTCAAAGGTCTGAAAACTGTAACAGAGAAGAAGACTTTTCATCTCATTGGTGAGGATGTGATCTAGAGCACAGCTTGCAATGACAATTAAAGCAAATTGGGTGCAAGGAGGAACACAATTTTCAATTGATGTGCATTAGCATTGCCTTACCATTGACTGAATTTAACAGCAGAGTTCTACTTGGTCTAGAAAACCCTGCTACTGGGTGCTGAAAGAGTGCTTCAGTGCTCAAGCTTTGGATGTGAAATGGCAATGGCTGGGCCAGCCCTGCAGAGCCTCTTGAGACTGATGCTCTGGAGCAGCAGGACTCCAGCAGCACACTCCCACTGTCCCACCAACTCTGGTCTTCAGATGCATTTCCATCACTTTGCATTTTTGCCTCTGAGGCTGCAAAACCTCCCCACTAGGTCTCTCCTACACAAGAACCAGCCTTAGTTTAGCTAACAGAGAACCCTACAAGCAGCAGAAAAAAGAAATCCCCATGCAGTTGGAGTTGTGAAGTTGGAGTTGCAACCTGTCTCTGAGTACTTTTCTGCTCTCCTTTCTTACTGACCAACAGACCTCACTGTCTGCTCTGTTCCCACCCTGGGAAGTGCAGTCCTGCTATTGTTACCTCCGTTGCTCCTGGAATGCTGTTAAAGGAAACAGGAGAGGTGAGAGGCAGGTAAGGTGTCAGGAACAACTGGACCAACCTCCACTTTCTTCCACAGAAGCACCAAAGAAGACAGGTCTTTCCCTCAGAGGCCGTTTGGAAATGGTGATGGGTTTGTGCCGCCGGGCAGTCACCCTGGGAGGGGGCACCGGGGGTGCACTGGTGTCTTCTGGGGGGCCAGAATAGATCTGTAAAGACAGACACATTTGGATGACCCTCCTATCCCATCAGGTTGAACAACATCTTCAGAGGCTCATCTTGTTAACTGGGTGTCACTAAAAGGCACCTTGCAGCAGAGGATGGAGTCAGGAGCTTGAGCCAGCCCAGGAGTGCAGACCCAGCTCCTGCCTCCTGCTGCCTTGGCCAAGGGCTGCCCTGCTCCTCTCTGCTCTCCAGCATGCTCCAAAGCTGTCTGTGGTCCGAGTCCCCTCTGACTGACCAGGAGGGCTGGAAAAGCTGAGGCTGCTCCAAACCACCCCAACAGGGTGTGCTTCAGCCCTGCCACCCTCCAGCTCTTCAAGCCTCCCTGGAGAGGAGAGCGCTGGCTGCTCTCAGAGTAAGCACCAGGGCTAGAGAGGGGCTGGAGAAGGGCTGATTCTTTGGTGATGGCTCTACAGA
Source organism: Bucco capensis (assembly GCA_013396975.1). Classification (NCBI taxonomy): domain Eukaryota; kingdom Metazoa; phylum Chordata; class Aves; order Piciformes; family Bucconidae; genus Bucco; species Bucco capensis. Next base: position 17,645 of record VWZO01006147.1, read on the forward strand.
CATGTTCTGCTGTGGCCTTTCCTGCTCTGCACCTTGCACGCCCACCACAGCAACTGCATAGCTGAACTGCTGCAGTGCAGCAAAATCACCAATACAGATCAAGTGCAAACAAAATTATTCTGGAGCAGATGAAGGAAAGTTTGAAGCTGACAAAGTCTAAGAAACATCAAGTTTTCCACACCAGGGAGGCAATAGGATCAATGGAAAGCACCTGCACTAACCACCGCATTGTTCTAGGTTTAATGCTAAACATCCCATCAGCTCTTGGCTTACAGAGAAGTGTGTGGCACTAGGAAGTTATCCTGAATGAAATACTGGCATAAAAACAATGCTGCTAAGGAGTATTATCTCCTTTTCTCACTGGTCATTCAGCACCTGTTTGGTTGGGTTTAATTTAGAAGTTCTTATTTATGTCAGTGGGGCTTTTTAAGAGCTGAAAAAGAACTGAGCTCCCTCTCAGTCTCCTCAAGACCTGAAACACCACATTAAGGAATAATCCCAACTGCTCTTGGTTTTCCTCTTGGATATTACTTGAATTTATATCAAGCTTTAAAGAGTGGGTTACCCTGGACAGGGTGGCACAGGCTGCTAAGACCTGAGGCTGTAATGCCTGTCCTGGGAGAACGTGGAGTGGTCCCTTCCTGGCTGTTGGCAGGAGCCAGCACAAGCCCAGAGGAGAAGAGCTGGTGCCAGACCTCCTGATGAGCAGAGTCACTGCTCCCTTGGGGCATGCTTTGCTGGGAAGAAAAATATTATTGTATCGCCCAGAAAAAGATTTTTTTTTAATTATGTAATTCAAACAAAAAGCATATTTCTTCTCCCAGCCAAAGAGCAGTTCTAGGAAACCAAGGTGGGGGCTGAGAGAGAAAAACACATCCCCACTTTAATCCTCTTGATCCCAAACAGCTGGTAACTCTGGTGAGACCTCATCTGGAATACTGGGTCCAGTTCTGGAGCCCTCAATACAGAAAGGNTATGATTCTATGTGCCAGGACAAGGGTGGCACCACAGCCAGGTGCCCCACACCTCTCTTAGCTGGACAGTGCAGGGGCAAGGTTGGACCTGAACTGACTCAGCCTCATCTGCTCAGGCTTTTGGCATAAACATCCTGTGCTGGAGCTCAGGCTTTGCTCCTGACTTGATCTGCCCTACTCTGCAAGAAGAGAGGAGGACCAGCACAACCAGAGCAAGGATTCAGGCAAGCTCCAAACCCTAATTTGGTCACTTCAGCTGCTGGCACAAAGTGGCTGCCAATGCTTAATGCCAGCAGAGGCTCTGCCCTTTGTAAGGGCAGAACGTTTTCTCCACTCCAGAATACAAGATGTGGTGTGTTCCCCACAGCTGGAATTCAGAAGAATTTGCTGTGACATTAACAGTCTGTGATTTAAAAGCTGCAGCTCATGCATTACTAAAATAGCAAAGGACTACCTGCATCAGGGCAATGTTTTGGAAACATCAACTTCATTCCTATCTATTGACCAATATGACAAGAGCCAGGTTGGGTGGACCGTGGGCAATGTGGCCTGGTGGGTGGCATCCCTGCCCATGGAAGAGGGCTTGGGACTAGATGATCTTTAAGGTTCCTTCCAACCCAAACTATTCCATGATTCCATGTTTTTTATGATTACTTTATAAAGTATTAAGATCCCCACAGATGCTTACATAGGTACCACTGATGAGACCATGCTAAAACCCACTGCAAACTACTCTTAAGACATGGGTGCAGTTTCTGCTTCCAAATGAAAATCCAAGTTAAACAACCAGAAGGTACAAAGATATTGACAGATCCTCATATTGAGAAGGTTTGTACAGTGGAAAAGATGTTTCCACAGCAATCCACCTATTTAATTTAACCACGGCACCAAAATGTAAGCTGTGGAAACAATAATTATGCACAAGAACTTCAGGAATAGTTACTCTGTCCTTAAAGTCTTCATATTGCGCCACGTAAACCACATCCCTCTCCTCCTGCAGACTCATTTAAAGTGTTTACTCGTGTGTGAGCTGAAGACACACTCAGCACTGACGCTCGACTTCCCAGCTCAATTTAATAAATGTTACTAACTTAACCTTATTGCTGAAGAAATTAAAAGCAAGCAAAGAGATGTCTGGCTTAATTAAAGATGTAATTCCAGCTCTGGGAGGTGGCAGTGTCAACAGTGTGTTGACAGCCTCCACTGTGAGCTGTACGAGAGGGGAGAACGGAGGCTCACTTCTGGACTGAGTTGTGCCAGGATTCCAACACACAACTCTCTCTTTTGCTGTGGGAACTTATTAAGAGCATTCACAGAGACCTACAAGGCAATTGGCTTGTGATTTTAATGATCTTCTTGTGTAGGTACTCCAAAGCCTCTCTGAGATCGTTCATCCCATTTCTCTAGTTTCGGACCCTGGCACCACTTTTGACCACCACCCATCTGCTCCCTGTTTGGTTGCTCCAATTCCACATCCACTTCTGTGAAAACCCTGCTATTCCAGCCTCAGTCTCCTCTTCCTGTCCAAAAAGAGAGCAGCACTTCTGCTTGTGTGCTGTTCTGTCTGCTGGGAGCGCTCCCCATACTCCCAACAGCAAGAAATGTCCTTTAACTGATGGCTTCAGACTTTCCCTTCCTCTAAGACAGAAGAGACTGTTTGGACACTCTGTAACATTAAGTATTATGAAGAGCTCTCAAATCTACTTTCCTTCTGTGACAAGGTGACCCACCTAGTTGACCAAGGGAAGCCGGTGGATGTAATCTTTTTGGGCTTCAGTAAAGCATTTGATGCTGCTGCTCACAGTATCCTTTTGGACAAAATGTCCATAGTGCAGCTGGATAAACATGTCATGGGATGGGTGAGCAACATGGGTCAGGCACAGAGAGTTCTGATGAATGGGGTTCCATCAGGCTGGTGTCCAGTGACTAGTGGGGTTCTGCAGGGCTCCAGCCCTGCAACCTCTTCATAAACCACCTCGGCATAGGACTTGAAGAGATAGTAAGTAAGTTTGGGGATGATACAAAACTGGGAGGAGTTGTCAACTCCCTTGAGGGCAGGGAGGCCTTGCAGAGGGACCTAGACAAATTAGAGCTCTGGGCAACCAACAATGGCATGAAGTAACAAGGGCAAGTGCCAGACTCTGCACCTGGGATGGGGCGACCCCGCATGTGTGTACAGACTAAGGCAGGAGAGGCTGGAGAGCAGTACTGTGGAAAGGCACCTGGGAGTCCTGGTCAAAAGCAGATTGAACGTGAGTCAGCAGTGTGCTCTGGCAGCCAGGAGGGTCCTGGGGTGTGTTAGGAACAGCATTGCCAGCCAGTCAAGGGAGGTAACCGTCCCGCACTGGTGCAGCCACACCTTGAGTACTGTGGGCAGTTCTGGGCACAACACGATATGAAAGCTATCAAGATATTAGAGTGTCCAGAGGAGGGCTAGGAAAATGGTGAAGGGTCTGGAAAGAAAACATTATGAGGAGTGGCTTAGGTCACTTGGTTTGTTCAGCCTGGAAAAGAGGAGACTCAGGAGAGACCTCATTGCCATCTTCAACATCCTCACAAGGGGAAGCAGAGGGATAGGCACCCACCTCTTCACTCTTGTGAACAGTGACTGGACTAGAGGAAATGGAATGAAGTTGAGTCAGGGAAGGTTTAGGGTAGATATCAGGAGAAGGTTTTTCTCCCAGAGTGGTAGGGCTCTGGAACAGCATCTCTAGGGAAGTGGGTCATGGAACCAAGCCTGTGACTCTTGGGGTGTGCAGTGTAGAACTATGAACCCATAAGGATATGGGTCCCTTCCAACTCAAACTGTGCTATGATTCTGTGAGCTGAAGGACCAAACTTGATCCTCAGAACATAGTGCTATTATCAGGACACCACCCTGGTCTCTCTGTGCTGATCAGCAGCAGAATAGTCTGCTTGCCATCAGGAGACTAAGGGCCATATGACACAAAGCAGTTGTCTACATGTGAATCTTCAGCACCTACCACAGCAGACTCAGCCAGGCTGTGCCTTTAGGCAATACTCTTGGACACAAACATTCAGCAAAGATCCCATGGGAGGCAAGTGCTGCTGAAGCCGTGCAGAGAGTCCTGCCCCAAAGCAGCAGGCACTGGTGCCTGCTTCCATCTGCCCTGACAGCTCCACCCAGGCAGCAGCTTCCCTGCCCAGCTCTGCACCTGCACCTCCAGCTGAACCTGCACCTGAACAGATCATATGCTCAGTTGAATTAGTGCCATCAGCCTTTCAATACTGGGAAAAAAAAGTTCATTAATAGTTCTCATAGTGTCTCATCTTGGACTGTGTCCACTGAAACCAGTTTTGATCTGGCCTAGCTCCTGCCTTCAGTAAAGGAGAGCATAAAGTCCTATAATGTCCAGAATTCCTTAGGATGGTGTGGGGTTTTTTTTCAATAAAGACTCCTAACCAAAAAAAAAAAAAGTAAAAACTCTAAACTCAGGGTTTCCTTCTGAACTAGAATCATAGAACCACAGAATAGTTCTGATTCTTAATGATTCAATGATTCTTAATTTCTAGCTTAAGGCAGCAGTGAGAAACATCCCTACTACACTTTTTGCTTCCTTCTGAAGCATTTCAGAACAGCACATTACATTCACAAATCACAAATACAGAAAAAGGAGCCAGAGCTCTTCAGTGTTGCCACAGCAACAGTTTTCACCAACATGATGGAGCAGTTAGGAGCTATGTGGAGGCTGTGGGGCTGCCACGTCTCCACCCATACCTTCTCAAAGTGCTCAATGAGGATCTCAACAACTATGTTTTGGAACTTGATGTTCATCATGGCTGCCACGGTGTCCTCCTGGGCTCGCATGAGGGTAGGTCCAAATATCACCCCCATGTTTGATGGTGACATCAGATTCTCTCGACTGTGCTCACACACGCTGCATGGAGCAGGGAAAGAAGGAACAGGGTTTAGTTTGTTTTTTCGAACAGATCTTATCCCAAGCAATAAAAAAAGACAGTAAGAACCAGTCATTCAATTGTCTTCATTTTTGTTTCAGCAGAATTTCTTTCCCAGCCCTACCAGGATAGAACATGTGTCTGGCTATGACATGCGTGCTTGGCTAGGACAACTGTTTGGGAGAGCAGCATGCTGACAGCATTTTTATTTGATCCCTTCCCACTCCCAGCTCCTCTTTTAACTCCAAAATCAAAAGTCATCTGCACAACACACACACAAAAGGAATCATCAGAATATCCTACTAATCCAGAACTGAATTCTGGCTTTAAGCTTTCCTCTCTCTGAAGGAGGAGGACTGAATAGAGGGAGCACAATACAGAGGTTTGAAGTAAAACTCTACCCAGCATTTTCCTTGTGACAGAATGGTTGTTTTCAGAAGACAGAGCTCTCTCCGTCCAGCAGCATTCAGGCTCTGGGGGAGGTGCAAGCCCACAGAGCAGCTCCAATTGAAGCCCCAACCATCTAGGTGGGCACTGCCTGCTTCTGGATGAGGATCAGAGGACAGATACTCTGATGCTGACAGGTAATGAATGAATCCTGGGTTTGCCCTGCTGCTCTGGTGGTAAAGGGGTTTCTGTCAGCATGAAGGGGAGAGGGAAAAGAATAAACAACTGAAGAAATAAACACTGATCACAGGTGCACTGTTAGCTCCCTCAGACCAGCCATGCTCAGCTCTACCAATTAGGCAGAAAGGTTTCTAAAAACCACACAAGCATGGGCATGGATGGCTGCAACTGGACTGCAGGCAAGATGTCCCACTTAGTGCTCCTTAACTCACAGAGGAGCCACAGCACCGAGGGCTGAGCACTCACCCTCGAGCCTTGGCATGGCAATCCCACCCCAGCTGTGCTTGCTTCTCAACAGTCCAGTTTTGAAAACAGCTTCTCCAAAGGTCTAAAGCAAGCTCTGTCATAAGAAAGCCACTACTTCTGCAAGCCCTGGTCCTTCCTGACCTGCACACAGATTGCTCCCTTGCTTCAGAGCTTCAGCTGGCTTATCATAAGGCTCTCCCTGCTGCATCCCTATCCCTCTCCAAGGGTGGGGAGGGCAGAGCCTCCATAAGGAGCCTTCACATTCGCTGTGACAAGGAGGCAGGAAAACACTCATTTCCCAGTGCAGTGCTGGTACCATTATTATCAAGTCACAGCTTTTGTTGGTGGCTGACTGGCAAAAGCGCATGGAAGCAGCCCTGCTCAGTGCCACCAAGCATCTAACACACTCAGATGGGAGCAGAGACTGACAGGCTTCAGTGTCTGTGCTGCTCTAAGGGCTCAGGACATTGGGTCTGTAGAGCTAGAGACAAACCCAAAGCACACTCCATGTTCAGCCCATGGGCACAGGTCTACTTCCAAACCCTAGACCTAATGTTCTTTTTAAGTGGAGTGAGAGGTGGCCATTTACAGCTCTGCTGTCAGAGTGAATTTTCATTTTAAAATTAGTTCCTGCCTAGTGCTTGTCAGAAAGGGAATGAAGGTGGCAATTAGAAAGAGAAGACTCACATCACAGCAGGGAGCAAGGGTACTCACACCATTTGTGCAGTTCAAAGGTAAATCCCGAGGGGGACTGTGATGGATACAGCTTTGCAAATCTGCCATAAAACTGATTCCATTATTGCCCTTACTTAGGTTTTAGAGGGGAAAAAAGAAAAGCCTGCTTACTTGACGAGGTGTTGTATGAGGAGCTCTAACATCTCCCTGTTCTTGTCAGGTAGTTTATAGACCAGTGCATGAATAGCTCCCAGCCTGTAATCCAGGTTCTCAGATTCTGGAAAGAAGCAACATAAAGAAAAGTTTGTGCCCACCACTTTCAGAGTAAATATGTAAGAGAAAGATAAAGCCAAAGAAAACCTGTGGGAGCTGTTCCTGCTGCCGTGCAGGGCTGGCTGGTCAAACCCAGGGTGGGAAGCAGAAAGAAAGGGAGATTACATAGCAACAAGGTAATCATTGTGAGAAACAAAATCAAGTGGGAAAGGAGATATGAAGCTTGAAAGGGAACTCAGGGTCACACTCTGCCTCTGAGCCCAGCTGGGGTGGGTATGGCTGCCCGACACACACCACCACTGCTGGGCAACACTCAGCCTCTCTGCCTGGTGTCTGCTCAGAACCAGAGCTGTGCCACTGAACAACGCAGGAACAAACCCTGCAGGGAAAAGAAATGGAGTCCCTGACCCAAACAGGTCACCCTTGGAGGCATAAATAATCAAGAAACAATAAAATACTCAGTGTGAAAAGAATAGGGTGGGATCTTGATAGCTGGGAAGCTCAATGGTGCAAGTTTCCAAGGGAGGGTAAGGAAGGAATGATGGTTTTACTCATACCCAGCCATCACAGGTTTAACTAGTTCTGAGACTAATATATCTTGGGCTTGAGTACAATCAGTAGGTGGTGGAAAATTTTCCTTTCCAAGACAGAACAAGCGTGATTAACTCCCTAGAGGTCCAAACTGAGGAGAGGTGGGTGCTCTTCAGGAAGGTATGAGGGTGTGAAGGATACTCTTATCCAAAGTTTTTTGGAGTGTGTCATACACCTCCAAATGCCAGTGCTCTCACACTTGGGGAGATGACCAGCTCCCTGGATCCCTCTAGTCCCCATCTCAGCACACTCTGAGGATGCAGCCAGTCCAGAATTACTGTGGCTTATTTGAAATGGCCATACCAACAGGACAGCTGAGGACTGGCTAGTTTAGCACAGGCAATGCCTTGGCAGTACACCCATGTTACTTTGGTTAATCTCTGTTAATAGTGGCTGTTGCTCAGTTCTGAGAGCTGCAGTAGAAAAATTGTCTTTTATGTACTGGTAGACACTGTGGATTCAACATGCCAGGACAAATTTCATGACCTAAAGGGAACACCTATCTATCTGTGCAGCAACAGCACATCCCATTCCCTCATAGGTTTTAAAATAAATACATTAATACTATAGAGAAACAATTTTTCTGGGACATCTGTGCTGGTTTCAGGTTAGTTGACATCCCCTGGCTCTCCGGACCCTTCAAAAGCATGAAAACCTGCAAGAGGGAAGAGCACTGCTATAGCAAAGGGCTTGTGCACCTCCCTTGCACAACGAAGCACCCAGAAGAGAGGGTCACTCCTCTCTCTGCAGGAGTAAGTGACTGGACACCCCTTGTTGGGTTAGCAGAGCTCTGCCAAGTGATTCTGGGGAGGGCAAGGAAGCTGCAGGACTTACTGGCAGCCTGGACCAACTCTTTGTGGAGCTTGTAGGTCATGACAGGTTCAGACAGGTTCCTGCAATAACCAGAAAGAAAAGTGAGCTCTGGCAGGACAGCATGACCCACTTGCAACTGACTACGAAACTTTCCCTCCAGCACCACTGGTTCCCAGTGGTATCTCCCCTCTCTGTCACTCCTTTGCCCTTTCCAGCAGCTAGATGTTAACCTCTGGCAGTTCCCTCTCCATTTTGCCTGGATCAGCCCCGAGCTCCTTTGCCCACTTAGAACAGGTATGACCTGCAGAGCTACCTGAGATAAAACTTCAGGGAGCTGGTAATTGTCTTGATGTCCCAATCGCCACTTTGGAGATCCACGTCCCCTGGGCACTTTGGATCTGGAGGAAGAATAAAATGTCTCTATAATAAGGTCCATTTTGAGGCTGTTAATAAATATGCTCTCAAGATAAGCACAGCTACAGCAGCACACGAAGAAGCTGCTGATTCTCATGGCTGGTAAAAGCAGAACAAAAGTTCCAGTGTCAGTACTTTGGAAAGGAAGAAAAAGGCAACATTTAAGCAGGAGTGAAAAGTCAGTGAGGGCAGATTCTCTAGTGTTTTGTTTTCTCCCAGAACAGCCAAGACTGGCAGAAATGACACTTTCTGATATCCAAAGCAAGCCAGAGCCCAGATACAATCTCTCCTTTACAGCTACTCCCCTGAAGGTTCTTCTGGAAACATTCCCTCTCACTGCACAGAGAGGAGGGAGCTCAGAGGATGAGGCACAGCAGTGTGGAAGTAAACTTTGTGCTTGCCTACCCTCACTGAACAGCCACGTCACTTGTGTGGTACAATGAAGTAGAGGACATGGCTGGAGGATGGGCCAGCTGGGCTAAAGAAATAAACTGCATCATTTATTAAAAAAAAGAAATAGGACTAGAAAAAAAAATCTCTTTCTCCTTGCTGAAGTTCAGGAATAAACCCTTCTGCAGGAGTTACTTCTGTGCTGTTGGACTTTCCACCCTGAGTTCACATGCAGTGGGGTGGCAAGTAGTCAACCAGACCAATGCATATAAATAAAAGGAGAAGCCACTTATTGGTGGGGTATGGAGGAGAAAACCACAGAGCTGCTCACAGGGAGGGTGAGAATCAAGCAATAAAAACTTGGCCTAAGTAATTAGTCATCAGGGAAGTGTAACCAGAGATCTGTCTGGAGTGGTAGCTCCATGGGAACTGGGTACAGCCATATGTCAGTACAAACCGGCAGCTTTAATGAACAACAGTAGTAAAAGCAATATTAAACAATAGCAAAACCCAAGAGTGAAGCCCTTTGGAAGCTACAGGAATACCAGATGTCTGTGCAGGTTGTTGGCATGAGCCTGAGGCATGCAGGTATCAATATATATGCACTTTCTGCCCTGACCTCCAGCCCCTTGGGCATGGATGGGGAAAACAGCTCAGCCTTTGAGACTGACCCTTGGGGCTTGCCTAAGGGCTTGCAGCCTGCCCTGGCCCATGTGTACCATAGGGCAGTGGTATGGTGACCAGCCAGGTCCCAGCCTGGGCATGGAGCAACATTGTGAGCCCTACAACCTGCTGCAGGGAGTTTCATCGTTTCTTGTATAAAAATTACCTGCCAGCTTACAGGATTGTGTGAAAGACAGGACTCGGTGCACAGAAATGCTTACAGCAGAAAAGCATACATGGAATTATCAATGTTTACACCAGGAATACATGCATTGACCTATGATGTATATATTGCACACAGTGAGGAATTCCAGTCCTGGCTATAAACCTGAGAGCAGGGTAACAGCCTCCCTCTGAGGCTACCTGCCCAGTATAGCACTCACCAAGGAAAAGGTCCCCCTGAGCTCATCTGTGGGAACCAGCTCAGGAGGTGACTGTGCCAGACCTATGGGACACAGCACCTCCCTATGCCTAGCACAGGGGGAGGAGTTCCCTGGCATCAGTGCTGCAGGAGGAGAGGGTGAGGGCTCATCTCTCCTTGGCTGATATGCTGCACCCCAGGCCTGCAGCAGGAATGTGTCCCCAGTACGGGACTCCAAAATGCCCCAGTTTTTTTCAGACACAATGACAGAAGGCTTGGTCCCAACTGCTTCAGGATCACTGCCTCCCTTCCTGCTGCTGCGGCTGCCTTAACCTACAATGCAGGTTGCACCACCAACATGTAAATGCAGTTTGAAGGGAGAAGCACTAGAGCAGGATGAGAAAAAAACCTGGAAAACGAGGGCAAGATGTGCCTCAGAGGGGCCTCAGGGACCAAAACCCACTCTGGGCATTTCTCCATGTGAAACCTTATCCTCTGTCCCACTTAAACAATACAAACCCAGGAAAATCTAGTTGCATGGAATAATTAATTCTTACCAAAAAAGGCATTCAGCAACTTCTGCACCTGAATGTTGCTGCCAACAGTCCGGTAGACACCCTCTGTAGTAATCCCTAAGAAGGAGAAAGCCAGAGCATCAAGCCAAAGTATTCCCTAGCAGTGGGAAGTCCACAAGCCCCATCTAGTGGAAATCTTCTCCTGGTTGTCAGGGCGCTGGCTCCATAGAAACGCTTCGTTCTGCCTCAGGAACTCCCCGGGTCTGTCCCCCCCGCACCCTGGGCTGACCCCAGCACAGCCAGGACAGGGACCTTCTGCTGGAATCATGTCCTGGTCAGCCCAGCACAGCCATCACGTGGAACAGGCTCGGGCTGCAAGCTCTACCTGCCTAAATACACCAAGTATGGAAACAGTGCTGCTTTAGTAGCAGTTCGTTCAAATTGTCTGAGTGCTAGGAAGATGCTGAGGGGCCTGGAGCATCTCTCCGAAGAGGAAAGGCTGAGAGCCCTGGGGCTGGTTAGACTGGAGAAGAGCAGAGCCAGAGGGGATCTGCTCAATGGTGAGCAAGAGCTACAGGATAGCGGCAGAGGCTGGGGTCAGAAAATGGACACACACTGGAACCCAGGAGGTTTCAGCTGAACATAAGGAATTCTTTCCTGTGAGGGTGCCACAGCACTAGCCCAGGCTGCCCAGAGAGGTTGTGGAGTCTCCTCTGGAGAGATTCCAAACCCACCTAGACATGATCCTGGGAAATCTGCTCTGGGTGATCCCCAGAGGTGCCTTCCAATCCCCACCATGCTGAGATTCTGTCACATAAGGCAAATACATTTAAGCAGACTCACTGAAAACAGCAGCCAACGTTAGGAGAGACTGTCTCATCACCCTGCTCCTCTTCACTTCAGCAGGGCTTGGCCAGCCATGTTCCCCAAATCTTTGGAAATGAAACCACCAACATTCCCTGCAGCAGTTGGGATGCAGCTGCTCTGGAGTGATTTATCTTCATCCCATAGCCCACACCAGTGAGGTACACTGGTATAGAGCATCTCAGGAGAGACCAGAGGGTGAGCTACCACCCACCAGCCTGCTCCTGTCCTGCTGCTTTTAACACAGTGTGTCTGGATATCCCATATCCCAGTTAACCCCTTCATGTCCCCACAGCACAGAAACACTTCTAGGCTTGTTCTCCTTCTGACTAGCAATGAGTTTTGTCAGAGCCAAAGATGAGAAACCAATGAATGAAAATAGGATGAAAGTGGGAATTCAATCCTAACTGAATTTGGTATAACAATATTCTCAACCATGCAGGATTTCTGCTCCTCTGACACAGAGTCTTCTGTTAAAGTCTCATTTCATTGACTAACAGCAGAAAATACAATAAAACTGAAGGCCACAGAAACCAGTGCCAGAAGAGCAGCACCTCCCTGATGCCAGGGCAGGCATCTTACCTTTCGTTTCCACTGCGTTGATGCACTTCCGCACAAACTTGAAGCCGACCTCGTTCAGCTCCACTGTTCCAAAGCAGAGCAGCAGCGTTAGCTTCCTGAGAACAGCACACAGCTCCCCACAGAAAGTCCCTGGGAAAGCTCAGCTCCAGCTTGGCACACTAAGCTGCACTGACCCAGCACACAGCCAGGGTCACACATGCATCAGTACAGCCCCCCCCATGAAAACACAGGCATTCCTTACATCCTGATGAGGAATTACCAGTTCCATATATTCTCTGTTAACCCTGAATTTATTCTGAGTTCCAGCACTGCTCCCTGTCCCCTTTCTGTCTTTAATCATAAAAGCATAAATCAGAGTCCTGCTGTATGTTAGTTTGTGTCTGATAAGGAGTTGATCAGTCATTTCCAGAATGTTGCAAAGCTGGCAGTTAAAGCTCTTCTGCATCACAGGATTGTGTGATTTCTGCTTATCTCCCTCACTGGATTAAAAAGCACAAACAATACAGATTGATATGCTGAGTAAAGCTGAACACAGAATTTTGTTCCAGCCAATTACCCACAGACTGTCTCCATGCTTGTCTTACAGGCATCATAGATTCACAGAGCTGTTTTGGTTGGAAGAAACCCGTTAAGATCACCAAATCCACCAGGTAGAAAGTCAGGATATTTTCTTCTGTACATATATTTCAGCTTCTGTAAATCACACTACTACTTCTGCTAATTTTTCTGGGACATCTGGAAGGTTTGTCCAAGGTATCATGGGAAATATCTTCCTGTTCAGTGCAAGCATTTCTAGTGATTTTCTCCTCAATGACCATGCTGTTGTTGGTTTGGAATTTTGGGGGTTTGGGTTACCTGGGAGGAGTGGAGGGGTTTGGGTTTTTGTTTTTCTTTTTTAATGTAAAACAACATCTTACTGAAAAAAAACCCCAACCAACCCAACCAGAGGACACCTCTGGACCAACAGCACAGGCTGTGCTGGTGAATCCTATGAAATCACTGTATTTTCAGCAAATTGTTTATAATGATTCTCTTTTCTCTGAGCAACAGCAACAAAAAGCTCAGATGTATCTTAGACCTAATGCAGGAATGAGTAGAGACCCTGAAGCAGAGATGCGCTTGGTATTTGGTAACGAGTGGTATGATATGGCTGGAAGTCTTTCTAGCTCTAATCTATTAAAAATAGAGTCTATTTACTTTTGTGGAACACTGAGGTGCATTCCTTCCAGGCATGTCATGCAAACACAGTCAAACAACAGGTTTCGTGCTTATTCCTCTGATAATGTTACCTCTACGCTCGTTAGAGTCAGCTAATTAAAGTGCTGATAAAAGTAAGCTCTAAGGTACAGAATGCAAGTCTTCACCCAGCTAGTGAAGCCCCAGAGTTTTCCAGTCCACCTTGATTTGTGAAAGGGGAGACACAGACAAAGTGGTAGATGAGGTTGCCAGGGGACTAAATGCCACATCTATTTCCCTATAATAGTCTTTGCTAAGGGAAATGCCCTCAGAATCTCTCACTCATGTTTTACCCCTGTTATTTTGGGGTTTAGAGGTGCAAACCGAACTCTGCATCTGGCTAAGTAAAAACTACACATTGCAAATCACTTTTCCTGTCTGCAACACATTCTCATCTGGCCTCAGGATCAGACACTCTGAGGGAAAGGGAAGAATACACAGGGAAAATAGCCTACTCAGCAGAAACTGAGGATGTGTGTATCTGCTAGGAAATATGCTGCCTGACCTCAGGACAGCTTTGACAGCTCAGGGGAATAACAGCAGAAAAGACTCACTTTCTTCCTGTTTCGTGATGGGACTGTGGTAGATCTGGAGAAGGGGAAGGGATGGTGGAGGAAGAAACAAAACCGTAACACAATATGATTCGGGGTTTATTTTCACAAGGAAATGCAGCACCCCATAACTCACCCACAGCCAATGCCCCAAAGAAATGTCATTTTACAGTTAAGCAAGATACCATCATCTACATAATAAATGAGTTTTTTGCTGACTTCCTTCATAGGAGCACCTATGTCTAGGAACAGGTCTCCCAAAAACTGCACAGGAAATTTTGTTTGTCCTTTAGGTGCCTTCTGCAGATAGCAGAAGGACAGTCTGGCACGGTGGGGTTGTGAGTTTTTTGTTTCTGTGCTTGCTTTTAAAAATGCAAGTGTGAAGACACTCCTTCAGCCCATACAAAAACACATTTTGTATTTTTTTATGAATAACAAACAGCAGGTGCTCTTCTTGATGGAAAATCCCAAATCCAATACATAAGCCCCAGATACTCCCCAAGTGACTTGCTGCCCAGCACAGCACACTGCCCCACGACCTTTCCTCTTTAAACAAGTATGAGAAAAGTGCTGCACAGGCTGCCTGTGTCCCACCTCTCCGCTCCCACATCCCACCTCCCCATCAGCTGCCACTCAGCCCTGAGCTCCCTCACTGCCAAGCCTTGTCATGGAGCCCACTGAGGGAAAGCAGCTCTCCAAAGGCCAGGGGAGCTGCCAGCAAGGGCTTTTCCCACACTGCACATCACATCCTCCATTTAGACGAAATCTGGTGAAATGCAGGAGGCTGTGGTTGGCTTGGACTGAAGGAAGGAAACACCAGCAGGCAGGGAAAGGTGGCTGAAGGCTGATGTAGGGTAGCTGCTCCCATGTACCAGACTTTCCAAATGCTACTCAGAGTGGGGACAGACAACAAAAAAAACACCTCAGGGAGGTTGGGGAGCGAGCTGTGAGCAACAGGAGTATGAAACATTCCAGAGCCAGGAAGGCCACAGTTCTTGGCACAACTGCGGAATGCACCAGCGCTTTAAAGGGGGGAAACAAATTTCCCCGGAGGCACGATGCCCTATTTCGGCTGTGCAGTGGCTGAGCCGATGCCTGCATTGCTGTAAAGGGGAGCTGTGTCCCTGCTCCTCCCCTGAGCTGCCGGCAGAGGACACTGCTCGGCAGCACACGCACGCTGGGATACAGCAGCTCCCGGAGCACTTACCGGCTCCTTCCCGTCCATGGCTTCCATCCACAGCCTTCGATTGGCTTCTGAGAGCGCTTGCAGCGTGATGGTCCCGGACCTGCGCAGAGATCACCCAGGGGCAGGCAGGAAAATGAAGCAAAATTTAGTTTTAATCAACAGCAAAGAGGGATTTCATCCAGGTCTGCAGGGTTTGGGGGCCAGCTGAACATGAAGCAAGCACCTCACCTTTCATTCGTTTCAATGTCAAAACAAAACCTTTTGTCTATAGAGTCTGTCTTCCTCCTTACACAGGATTTCAGTGTCAGGTCTAAGGTGCCCTAGGAGAGAAAATGAAAGCCAAGGTTAAAGGAAAGAAACACAGAAGAAGGTTTTGGGTTCCTCAGCACAACACTGCCAGGCTACCCGCAGGAGCCCCTACCTTTTTTGATGGCAAAAAAGACAGAGCCCAAAGGCTTTGTAAGCCAGGCTACCTCTCCTCAGCCACAGAATGTTCTAGACCTCATAGCAGTACCCATAGTACTCATAGCACAAACAAGTGCTAAATATCTCAGTGACAAGCAACATGCCACTGCAAAGCAGGAACACTGCTAGGAAAAAACTTCATGAGGCAGTAGCTTGGTCTTGGAGGTCAGGACCATGCTTGTCTGTTTTCTGACACAGCTGGGTCCTAATTTTTATCAGGGCTGATCAGCTCTACCAATTATCCATATCATGCATGGTCCAAACAGCTTTACACAAAATACCTTGCTGAGAAAGAATGTTAACTGACCAAACCTAGAGCAGATGCACTCTGATACACCCCAGCACTGCACAGCTGAGCATTTGTGTCCCTCAACAATGAGGCATAAACTGACTCTGCAGCACAGTCAACTGGTAAGGTGGTAGTGAGACCTCCACGACTCTGCAGGAACTCTGAAGAGAGATCCAGGAGACCTCACAACCAATGAGACCCTAGGGTCAAGTCTGCAAACCTGGAACACGTTCATCACCCTGACCATCATCTGAGACCTCTGGCAGAGGTGGATCAAGCAAACCCAGGACACCTCAGTGGCAAAACCAGCCTCCTCCAAGGTTACAACCACACCATAACGATCATCTCCTGGCTCTGTTTCATGTGTGTGCTGGTTGTTGGGGGTTTTTAAGCACAGCTTGCAACCATGGCCTCTGAAGCTCTGTGACCAGCTGTGACCTGAAGGTGCAGATCACCAGACTGCAAGAGCTTGGGAAAGGGACTGATTTACATCTTTATAAGCCTTTACCCGCATTAATTGCCATTACTAGACATGTTTACAGCAGAGATGACAATAGATCTCTCCAGTCAATGTTTTGGACGTTTCTTTGCCAAGGTTTCTACCAAGGGCTTCCAAAAATACTTTTATTTGTGCAACTTGCAGAGTGCTGTCAGAAAGCAGACCATGAGATCACTAACTGGAGAACAGCATGCCTGGCTGGGAAGTCCCCCGGGGACGTCACTCCATGGCAGAGGAAGGTGGGTGGTGGACTCAGCTGGACGCATTTGCTGTGCTCCATCATCCATGCCTGCACCCTCCCACCCCTCCTCTGTCACGCTGAGGAAATGCAGGGAACTCCCAGACACACTAGGGAAAACCAAAGCTTTTTGTGACAGGAGCAGTCAGTTCCCCATATCATAGAGTCACAGAATGGTTTAGAAGGGAACTTAAAAGACCATCTAGTTCCAAACCCTTGCTATGGGCACTCACTAGAGCAGGTGCCTTATTGAAGATTAGAGCTGCAACTGCTGCCCTCTCTTCCTCTCCCAGCACCATTCCTACTCACACGTATCACGTTCTAAGAACAGAAATCAAAATCACAAACCAGTGACTGTGTGAACACACACAGGCAGAAGAATACTGCTTTTGGAAGCACTCATCTAGTGACTTGAGTAACTCAAGTACTTGCAATCCCTGTCAGAGGCCTATATGCAAACCAGGTTGCAGGTTCACCACCCATTTGCCGGGATAAACATAAAATTAGATTGTCTGGAGAGGAAGAAATCTCACACTAACCTGCAAGTCACCACTGCCCAAGTAACACTCAACATTAAAGGAACCTTTAATCTCCACTGTCAAACCCTGCAGGGTTTGGGTCATTTGGGAGAGAGGGAGGTGAAATTTCTCTTCACGGAGCTGCTTCCTTCAGGTCACACCAAACCACCCATGTGGCCAGGCAGGGAGGGGACATGAAGCCCACGCCTCTGCTCCATGGCCAGGAGCCCTTCCACAGCCAGCACATCTGGAGGACTGGTGCTGCCAGACAACTGCTCCTGACTGCAGGGCTGGTATCTGCTGCCCTGGACATGGCACCTCTGTGTCTATTTGCTTAAGGAAGAGATGACGTGGGTGGACTGAAGGTGAGACTTGATGCAGTGCCAAGTGGTGTCCTTCAGGGCTCTGTACTGGGACCTGGACTGTTTAGTATTTGTATAAACGATATGGCCAGCAGCATTGAGTGCACCAGCAGCAAGTGTGCAGATGACACCAAGCTATGGGGTGCTGGGGATAAGTTGGAGGGG
>VWZO01006173.1:8737-19023 GCA_013396975.1 Bucco capensis
TCTAGACTTCCTTTTGCTTCCAACATACTTGAAAAATCTCTTCTTGTTATCCTTGACCTCTCTTGCCAGGTTAAGTTCTAAGGAGGGCTTAGCTCTCCTTGTTGCCTCCCTACACCCTCTGACAACCTCCCTGTATTCTTCCCGAGTGGCTTGCCCATTCTTCCATGTACTATATATTCCTTTCTTAAGCCTAATCTTATCCAGTAGTTCCCTACTCAACCATGCAGGTCTCCTGATGCTCTTACTAGATTTCCTACTCTTTGGGATGCATTGATCTTGAGCCTGGAGGAAAAGGTGCTTGAATACTAGGCAGCTTGCTTGGGCCCCCTTACCTTCTAGAGCCCTGTCCCACGGGACTTTATTAAGCAGTTCCCTGAGAAGGCCAAAGTTGGCCTCAGTGTGCTATAAACTCTAATAGTTTTACTGTTCTGATTTTAATTACTCATGGTCAACCCTGCAGTGGCTTCTTGGCACATCAGATTGAGATTCTTTTAAATGGTTAGAAAGAATTTTGAAGAACCATGTCTTTTCTTTCCAAATGAGTATACAAATGAATCATTATATAATCCAGTATATAATAATTCAAAATAATAAGTTTTAAAAGAATGAAACATATGGTGTGAGCCTGCACACTGCTAGTCATACCAAGAAATAGTCTTCTATGGATAGTCTTTAAGTAATCTTAGTGCTTTTTAATAAAGGATACTAATGTATGCATTTTTTTTCTTGAACTTGAGCTCAGTAAGTTGATGTTTAAATAGAGTGACTTACTTGAGAAATGTGTCGACAGCTGTATAAAACATTCATGTGAGAAAAACTGAATTAGCCATTATGTTTTGGTTTAAAAGTTCTTATTTTACTGCATTTTATTTCTTTATAAATTCAGTCTTTAATATAGATTCTTTTATGGGATGCTGTATACGCTTCTTGATTGGTATTTGTGTGTTTGTGAACTGTACCTCTATCACCTTTTGAGGAAAAATGCTCTTACAGCTACACTAAAAAAGGTAAGAGCCACTGACATCTAGATTGTTTTCTTGTTTCCCTGATAGGATGTTTATAATATATTAGAAGTTTTGAGTTCCCCACGTTGCTAAACAAAAATACTTCACAATATCTTAACAGAACAAACCCAGGACCCTGAAGAATAATTATTTATAATTTATTGTATCATATAAAGTATTTGTTACTGCCTAGCATGCACATACCAAACGCATGTAGGAGAACAGAAAAAAATAATTACTGTGTATGATTACGATGTGTGCAAAAGTTTTAATAGGGAATAATGTATTTATATCACTTATCTAGGCAGTGCTTGCTAGAAAGCTATAAAGTAGTATAATATTGTACGTTTTTCAGGTATTTAGAAACAAAGATTTACTCTTAACTGTATCTCTTGAAAAAGCATAGCATCTTCAGATGTGTTTTGTGAGAACAATTGGAGAGATTTCAGCATAAACCTTGAAACTGATGCTTTAGAATAAAAGGCATGAATTCTTGATCTTTAATCATGCCTATAAGTCCTTTTTCCATGGAGACAGAGAGGCTAACAAGAAAGGCCACTGTTAGGAATGACTTTCAAAGAAGAATGATCATAGATACCTAATCTTTTTTTTTCCTGCTCTATGACATTGCTTTTGCCAACCTCACTTGAGGACAAAAAGGAAGATGAACTTCTGAGGAATACTATTCTTTATTGAGTGGAAGAAGAAATATTACTCTTTGAAATACAGTATTTTATCTAGAAGCAACAGAACAGAATAATGAATAGTGAAAATATGAATTAAGTACAACATTATTGCTATACAGATTCTAGTTACAAGCAAATGATGAACTTAACCCACAGATCATCCATGGTGAGTTGTGTCTGATACACAAAGGAGAGAACTGTAGGCTAAGGGACTATCAGAACGTACTCTAAGTCCTTCTGGCAGTGTTATATCTGTGCTATGAAGTATCTGGTCATTATCATCCATTAGGTAGCTTCCAAACTGAAATGATTTATTTATTTCATAAGATGTTACAAATAACTTACAGGTTTTCTTCAAAGGGCCATAACTATTAATGAAAAAAAATGCATCATGCATAATTTAGGATCACTTGATAAATTATTAGGGGCAAAAGTATTTTCAAAATTGGGATGGAAGCGAACACGGAGGATTACAAAACAATTAGCAAAGTCCCTGCTGGCCTGTGTCTTTTAGGGGGTGGATACCTTTTAGGGGATGGACACTTCAGTTGTGTGACTGGCATGGTGTGTCTGATTGTTAGAAAAGGATCACTCTTTAGTGATTGGTTCATAAGGGCAGAGAACTTGGACTCCAGCATACACACAAGGAAAATGGAATTAAGATCTATGTCATGTGAAGTGAATCAGGAACTGTGGAGAGGCCTGAAAAAGAGAACAGAGGCATTTTGAGGGAAATATTTTTAAAAATAAATTGCCAGGAAAGCATTGTATTGTGTCAGAGGAAGGTCTAGTCTTACAGTGGCAATCTGTCCACAGACATCTTTTTCCAAGATACTAGGTCTTGATCTGCTCAAAGAAAAGTTACTTCTAAACTTAACCATTAGCACAAGTAGAATTCATGCACCTCAGTTCAACAGCAGCCTTTTAAAGAGCCAGAAGATCAAAAAATGTTGTTTAATGCAAAGCGCTGATGTGTCATTTCCAAGGCCTTACTTCGTCTGAATGGGCAGTGCCTATTGGGACTGCTGGATTGTGCCTAATCTCTGTTTCTAAATTATTGAGAGGAGTAGGGGTAAGCCCAAGAAACTTTTAAGATTGTGAGACAGATTTTTGTTCTAAATACTCCCTTATAGCACTCTACATCAAAACCTGTCACCTTTAAGTGTGTTATTCTTAGATCTTCTTTTTGCTTATTCATCTGTAGCCCACATCTGGACTAGCTGCACTGAACCAGATTCGAGTTAGAAGAATTAACATCTCCAGTGACTTTGACACAGATACTGCAAATAAGTTCATCTTTCTTACAGATGTGATAATTTTTTTACATAAGTATTGAAACTGGATTTACTGTTACTTGTAAATTGAATCAAATATGTTGCTTAAATTGCAAAAGCAGCTCAATTCCTTTTGCAAATAATTTACACAAGCAAAATAGTTATAAAATACTTAACTCTATCTCTGGATAGTTACAGCATTGTCTTGCTTGGAAAAAATAAGGAAGATACAGGTGGGATAGCCATTTTTAAAAACTGACCTTTAGGGGGTATTTTAATGATCAGAGGATGATATCAGTGCAGAAGTGGCCATCTGGTGACTAATCTTTATGCAGCTGGAGAGTCTGATCTGGCATTTATAGTGTTGCATTTCTAATAGGAATTCTCCTTAAATGCAATTTTCAGGTTCTTAGCAGCCATAGAGACAAGGTCTTGTAAAGCTGGAACAAAATGGAAACACAAGTAGAAAGACATTTAGAATGGTTTTCAAAACTATAAGGCTAAAATACATGCAAACAGCAACAGAAAAGCTATTGGCAAGCAGGATGGAAAAGATACCAGATGACATGTGTTTTCCCCAGATTTATGGGGAAATTGATACTGATACTTTATCTTGTAGTTTATGAAGATGGCAGAAAACTGACAGAATCTGTCAGGACAGCAAGGGTAGGAAAGCAGAGAAAGATGCTGCCTGTGTGTGTCTTCCCTTACTAAGGTTTCTTCTATACCAAGGCACTAAGATGACTTTCAGGTAGCAGTATGGAAGCTTTTCTCCACTGCTTACACCCTGTAAGCTGTTGGTCTTTTGTAAGGGGATGAGAGTTAACAGACAGCAAAAGGGAGAAAGGAAACATCAAAGTGAGTATTAAAAGATTAAAAATAGTTCTAAGCAAAGGAAAAGAGAAAAGGTAAAGAGAGCTGAGAAAGAAAAATGGAACTGGGAAGGACATTAATAAGCTATGTCAGAATATGGAGAGAAAAACACAGGACTAAAGTGTTCAAATACTATTTTATGATTTCCCATCTAAGCATTCCTGTTTATGCACTTTAAAACATCTAGGTGAGTGTGTAAGTTGATTTCTTCATGTGTGACTCACCACTGCTTCATAAGCAATAAAAGACTGTGTGAGGAGCTTTGTGATGTAACCTCTCAGATGGGACTTGTTTTCAGCCTACCCATTTTTATTGTAATCCAAGATACTTAAATATACCCTAGATACTAGGTAATGTTTTTTGTTCCGTTATGTATTCTGTTATGGCATGAGCACACTGAAAATGCAATGAGGTTGTAAGATGCCAAATGCAATCCTGTTCTTCTTTTCCTACCATGGTGTAGTACAGCCCTTGTCTCACTGGAGTCTGGGTGCAAGTGAGGAGTGCCAATAAGGTGGGTACAAGGTTCCTAGGGACTGCTAATGCTTACTTGGTTCTAACGAGTTGGAAGTTTTGCTATGGATGTCATGCACATGGAACAACATAACACCCCCCCACACAAGACTTTGTGTTGCTGGACATACACCTCTTGCTTCTACTAACAATTTGCCACTTTACTGCTTTGGGGGGTGAACCCCTGGAAAAGAGGAAATGGCAGAGAAGTCCTCACTGAAGTTGGAGTTACGCAATCTAATACCTACAAGGTACACTAAATGGATGTTGTCAGTTCAGTGAATTTATTTTGCATTTTGGAATTGGTGTAGGTGACATGACTAAAAAACTGTGGTGACAGAGAAAGATAGAAATAAGTGCAAGCTAAATGACCAACTGGTGTCACTATAAGCATGTTTTCTTTGCATTTTGACAGGGATTTATCTTGACTGATCTAATAATCTTGAAATAACCTATCCTGGTTTGCTTCTTGAGACACTTGAGTGGTGTCTGAATGCTGTTTTTTGTTGTCAAAACAAAACACACAAAAATCCCCAAAGCAAAACAAAATGCCAAAACCCCTAAACCACCACAAAAAACCAAGAGGCCATCCCTACTTTACTGGCAGCCCTCCCTCTCTTGATAGTATCTGCTGCATGTGACAGTTCTGCCCTCACTGGCAGTTTCTGTGTTGGGCTAGTTGTGGCAACTCAGCGGCTCTGAAACTTTTGCAAGGGTGCCAAAGGGAGAAAGTGTGAACAAAAGATGAGCAACAGCAAGTTAACTCTGAAAACTACAGTTCCAAGTGCATTGTGAAGTATGTGCTGTTAATGGAGACAGTATCTTGTTACATTTGTTACTGCTGGACTTTTGCAGTGTTACTTTGTAACTGATTTTAACAGTGCAAATTAAAAGTTCAACTTGCCTTGCACTAACTCAAGTGCCTTAAGTTTATGCAGATATTTAAATATTGAAAATACCCATTGTTCAGCCCTACAATTTCTTGTATATGGGTGTATACCTTTCTTTCCATATAGACCTTTCTGGACTGTAGGAAGGGCATTGCATGTGAGAAGGATTCCTTAATTTTGGGGAAGTATGCTAAACTTACCTCTTTGTGGTCATAATATGTGAATTCAAGCAATACTGAAGAACAATGGCATTTTCCTGTTACGTAATTGGAAATGGCTGAGATGGTTGCCTTGTCAGCCTGAGCTTTTACAGCCATGACTGCGTAGTGCAGTCCTTGTCTCACTGAAGTCTGGGTGCAAGTGAGGGATACCCATAACATGGCTACACAGTTCCTAGGGACCTTGTGGTTCTAACAAGCTATTAAAAACTCTCTAGATAATAGTGCTAGTGATTGCTTTCCGTTACTCTAATATACATTCCGTAATCATTTGCATTCATTTTCAACAGGCTCTTCTGTCCTTTTCAACTCAGTGGAAAGTGTGACACATTTTCTTCAATTCCATGAGATAGTAATGGTATGTAAAGAGGAGTTTCTGCCATGCCCCGCAATTGAAAAGCACTGGAGTTTCTACAAAGGATGTGAAGATTTTGGGTTCTGAGGACTTCTTGAGTGCTAACGTGTTTTTCTTCACCATCACATAAAAGTAGAAATTTGAGCTTTTAGAACTAAATGTTTTGGTATTGTCATTTTGTCAGGTTGTTTGCCCAGCACTGCAAATGGATTGAAAGATTGTTTGCGTAAATGAGGAACAGGGAGTACTTCGTAGCAGGTGAAGAAAACTGTCAATATTGAATTTTGTGCTCTAAGATTAAGAACTGGGGAAGCAGAGAAATGACTGTTATACAGTATTGGTCCTTGTGAATTATATTCCTGGTTGATAACTTTATGTGAAATTCCACTGATTTCAGTGGCTGCCCATGCTTGATGGGGCTGCATAGGTATGAACACTGATAGTCACCTTCCTACACTGAAATCTAGAACCACTCTGCCTGAAGATACACTATTAGAAACAGCTGCTCACGTTTGTGTAATAACATGAGCTGTTAGGTTAGGTGAAAAGTCAAGATTGGCAGCTTTGAAAATCACCAGCAGCTTTGCTTTAAGTGGCGTGGGTATATACAAACATTTGAGAAGGGGGTGGGTGCTGGGAGAGGTTAAAAGAGGAATGTTAGCCATTGGAAGTGCTCAGGGAAATTCTGTTCGTGTTCCAGCCAAGTTTTTCTGATATGCAGAAAATATGCTGGCATATGGCAGGAAATGCTGTTAGCCTTTTTGTGGAACACAAATTTTTCCATCTAACAACATGTTAAATATTCATCCTGATCTCTGGGGGATTTCTGTTTAGGTTTACAATGTGTGAATCTGCCTCAGTAGCATATTTATAACATGTTTGACTGCCATGAGAGTTATCTGCATTCAAATGGCATTCTTGTTCTTTCATTCACTGGATTATAAGTAAATGAAATAATAGCACCAACTACTCCTAACTCCAGTGAATGGGATGAGAAATATCTCCTGTCGATACATAACAACCTGAGCTAGCTATTTGGAGTGCAAAGAGCTGTTCTGCAGAGATTTGGTTAGCATCTCTTTAAACAGAAGGTGGCTTAGGGAAGAAAGAGAGGTCTGATGTGCCGAGAGTTAATACTATGCCCTAGGATGGATGAGCAATCATAGCCTGATGGGATGTAAGGATAAAGAAATGCAGACTGCCTGTAAGTTAAAAAAGTTAAAGGCTACTGAGTGACAGGATTTTCGTGAAGGTCACTTTCCACAAAGAAAGAAAATGGAGTGGTCTCACAGCTGCAGCAGCAAAACAAACCCGAAGGCATATTGGTTTAAAGGAAATATTCATTCAAATACTACACTTCCACTTTCACTGAAAGGTGGAAGTGACAAAGTGAAAGTGTAAAAGTGACTGTTAAAGTGACTACTGAATTAATCACGTTTGTTTGATGTTTTTTCTTTGTTACAAGATGTCTAATAAAATTAATGTATAAAACCTGGAGGATTTGACAGTAATACTTTTAGTCCATTATATTAATATGATTATATGGCCTAAAGCAATCCTAAGTAAGTGTCAAAAAGTCTGATTTGACTCAAACTGGGCAAAGATGTTGAAATGCAAAGCGTTACATGAAAATACCAGTCTCTTACACTATGTGTAAAAGTAAGCCACCAGGGTGGTTTTTTTTCAATATTTGTTATATATAAGCATCTTAAGAAAGGTGTTAGCTTGATAACATATGTTTTAATATGACTAGCAAATATAGGATTCTACTTCCCAAATCTTCTTACAACTGTGAATCTTCCCTATTCTCCCTACTGGAATATTTTTCTTAATGTAAAGATCCATTAACAGATGGCAATAGAGTGTTTTGTTTTCTCTGTTTAAATTTATGCTGTCAAAGTTTACTTCTGCATAAAAATATAAGCTGTTACCACAGGTCAAAGGTAGGCAGCTCTTAGTGATCCAAACTGAACCAGAGTAATAAAGCTTCTGCTCGCAAGTAACACTTAACAACAGTTAGCCCTCCCAGTCCCTCCTGTTTCTTTTGCGAGTCAGTTCTTTTATTTAGTAAACCCCTTTTTTGCTCCCAGGCTGTGATTTAGCACATATTTTGTGTGATACAGGGTAAAGTAAAAGACATAAAATGCAAAGAGTACAAAACCCCTGGCATTCTGCCTGCTGTTAATATTCAGATGGGGAATAAGAAGAGAAAGAGATGATGCAGTCAACAAAAGCCACAAATTCAGATTCATAGTTTCGCTATTTATTTATTGGGAGTGAAAACAATCAGTGGGAAGATTAATACCAGTGAGAAAGAATGCAAGGCACAAAACAAAAGAATGAGAGGAAGATAAGCAGCTGGGAGGCAGACAATGCAACCATCTTTCGGCAGAAAAGACAGACAGACAAGGATAGAGCTTATTTCACTCTAGGCAGAGTAAAAAAGCTGAACTCTAACCAGCAAAAGCAGTAAAGGTAAGAGAAATGTCAGTCAAAAGCCAGCTTTGGAAAGGTGTTCAAAGCACTGTAGGGCTCAAGTACACTTTGGGTTTTTGGTGGTGGAAATGCAACTAAGGAGAGGGGTGGCAGAAGCAATACTAGGCTAATGTTTTTAGCCAAAGGAATTTGGGTTGAGTCTTGAAGTAGTTGCATTTGGCAAGTGTTTTGTCATTATGATAAACGCAGACCTTTTTTCTGGTTTGGGGGTGGGGGTTTTTGGGTGTTGTTTTTGTGTGTGTGTGTGGTTTTTTTAACCTTAATATTAACTGGAGAAGAACGACTCTTGTTTAAATTTTAAGAAAACAACTGACCAACCTGATCTCTTTCTATGATCAGGTGACCCACCTGGTGGATGAGGGGAAGGCTGTGGATGTGGTCTATTTGGACTTCAGCAAGGCCTTTGACACTGTCTCCCATAATATACTCTTGGATAAGCTGGTAGCCTATGGCTTGGACAAGCGTACCCTCTTCTGGATTAGGAGCTGGCTGGAGGATCGGGCTCAGAGAGTGCTGGTGAATGGGGCTGTGTCCAGCTGGCGACCGGTCACCAGTGGTGTTCCCCAGGGGTCTGTGTTGGGTCCAGTCCTGTTTAACATCTTTATTGATGATTTAGATGAGGGGGTTGAGTCTATTATCAGCAAATNGGGAGCTGGGGTTGTTTAGCCTGGAGAAGAGGAGGCTCAGAGGAGACCTCATCGCTGTCTATAACTACCTGAAGGGAAGTTCTAGCCAGGTGGGGGGCTGGTCTCTTCTCTCAGGCACTCAGCAATAGGACAAGGGGGCACAGGCTCAAGCTCTGCCGGGGGAAATTTAGGTTGAAGATCAGAAAAATGTTCTTTACAGAGAGAGTAATCAGGCATTGGAATGGCCTGCCCGGAGAGGTGGTGGATTCACCATCCCTGGAGATTTTTAAATGAAGATTGGATGTGGCACTGAGTGCCATGATCTAGTAAATGGATTAGAGTTGACAGAGGGTTGGACTTGATGATCTCGGAGGTCTTTCCAGCCCAATCGATTCTGTGATTCTGTGAACTGCATATGTGAGATTCAGGCCAGTAGTCAAGTAACCAGCTGGGTAGGAAATCATGTAGATGATCTGGAATTTGAATGAAGTTTCTAGCCATTTCAAGAAAATAAGCCTAAACATGACATGAAGAAGGGAATAACATCTTTCAAAGATGGAAAAGGATTTGAAGAACTCTGAAGATTTTCAAATATATGGCATTTCGGGCTAGAGTTATTTTGTTTGTTGAGAGAAGTGTGCATTGCTGGAGCTAAGGCTTTGCTTTTGTCTCTGGGAGAAAAGTTTTACTACTCACACCAGTTTTATAGCAGAGTAACCTGCAGGTGTGTGGCCCAGCAGGTGTGTCCTTTTGACTTAATGTTTCTGTGGAAGGAGCTTGGGCATGTAGTTACGTATCACTCGGTAACAGTGGCTTAAGCAAATAGCAGCCTTCAGCTGAGCTGTCACAGCTACACCCAGCTGCAAGGTCTGCACTGCCAGAGCAGTGGATCCTCTCTGCACTGGCAGCGTCTTTCAGATTTCTCACTGAGTCCCATGCATCAGGTGTGCAGGCCCTCCGAGACCAGAGACTAGCAGCTCAGCCTGGCCTTGAAACACCAGCCTTAGCCTGAAGTCATAGAATCATAGAATGGTTTGGGTTGGAAGGGACCTCTGAAGGTCATCTAGTTCAACCCCCCTGCAGTGGGTAGGGACATCCCCAACTAGATCAGGTTGCCCACGGCCCTGTCAAGCCTCATCTTGAATGCCTCCAGGGATGGGGGGGCCTCAACCACCTCCCTGGGCAACCTGTTCCAGTGTTCCACCACCCTTGTGGCGAGGAACTTTTTCCGAATGTCCAGTTTAAATCTACTCCTCTCCAATTTAAAACCATTGCCCCTTGCCCTTTCACTACAGGCCTTTGCAAACAGGTCCTCTCCAGCCTTCTTCTAAGTTCCCTTTAGGTACTAGAA
>VWZO01006186.1:0-12528 GCA_013396975.1 Bucco capensis
TCTATGATTCTATGATTCTATGATTCAATTGAATTTGATCCCCCCTCATGAGGCAAGGCTATTTCCTCTCCTACCTTCTTACAGTAACTCAGATTTGGCTATGTATGCCCTCATTTTAGTATCTAAATTAAAAATATTGCTCATAATCAGGTTATATGGCATTTATTCTGAAGAGCAAGAGATACTGATACAGCTAAAAATTCAATATAAACACCCTGTGGATGTAAGCCATGACATTTATAGGCTGGATTAATAAGCACTAAGAGGAATTTCTGATGTAGTGCACATGCCTCTCCCTTCAGTCGAAAGGCAATTATTTTAATGCCATGATTTGAAAATGTGATGTGTCCTTGAAAACCCTAGCAGACACACAGCTTTATCAAAAAAGCTTCCAAATCCTGAAAGGACAATTTCAAGTGTGTCTCTGGTTTTAAGATAAGAGAACATCTAGGAGGAGTGTATGGGCTGGCCAGGAGATAAGCAGGCTGAGACAAACAGCAGATTTATGCAGGATGGATCTGAGCCCTCCTTAGGCAAACAGAAAGGCTCAGGGAGATTCACTACAGAGCTCCTGCTTCAGCCAGTCTCTAGTTGAAACCAGCACCACTCGCTCTGCCATCAGTGGAGAACAATACTGTCAGCTGAGCATCATTCCACTCCCAGTTCATCTTGTCACCTACTTCTTGACATTTTCCAGGTACTTCAAACAACACTGAAGAAAGAAAATTGTTGAGTATCTCAACTTTCTCCATATCCTGGGTAACCAAGTCTCCTCTTTCCTCTCAGAGAGGGCCCACCTTTCCCCCTAGTCTTACTTCTATCACCAACATATCTATCAAAGGAAGAAGCTCACAGCACTCACCTTTTCTATATGGCATGCAACACATTTGAGGGACCTGTCAGTTAATTAAGCAGCTGTAAATCAAGCTCTATAGCCTAGTGCAGTTGCATACAATCAGTTCTGCAAATGAGACACCATTCTGAGCCAACATCTTCCACTACAGCCCAATAGGAGGGAAAAAGTTAAAAATAATCCTAGCACTGTAAGGCCTTCCATCTAAGAGAAGGACACTCTAATAAAACCTCCGTCCTAAAGACTTCACTGCCAGCATCCAAGCTTGCTAGGCCCTGGCAGATGAACCTTAGGACTAAAGGGTGGGTCCAGCTCTGCGCATGCTGTGTCTCACCTAAAAAAATCCCTAGTGCAGGCTTGAGGGTGCTATCTGCTATCCTCTTTTTATCAGCACACTTGTAAAAGGCGCTGAGGAGGAGCGTGGGTGGAGCCCTCCCTGGAGCTTCGTTCGCCAAGCCTAGCCATACAATCCTAGCACAGTGTGTGGTGGATGAGACAAGAAGGATTAGTTTCTGTATATGCCATATGGGAACATAGTCCCCATTTAGGATGGCTCACTTTTCCTATCTCAGCCTCAGATGGAAAACAAGATGGGGAAATAATATTTCCAAGTACTTACAGAAAAGGTTTCCCCTGCTCCCGTTTTGATGGGGAAGAGGAAGGAAAAAGAGAGATCACCCAGCAAGCAGTGAGCAAAACCCTCCCCTGCCCAACAACCCTTACCCAGTTGACATGCAGCTTTGCCTTTATAAACAGACAATTCCTCCACACACTGAGAAGTGACAACCACAGCAGTAAGTTAGAAAACATATTTAAAAAAAAACACCAAAACCAACAACCACCACCAAATGCACTCAAGCTAAATAGTTAACAAGGTTAGGCAAGATCATTAAACAGTTCTCCCTTTCCTTTTGCTGTCAGCCAAAATCAAACTTTCTTTTTCTTCCCCTCTTCTTTATTTTAAATAAGACAGAAGTGTGGTGCTGTTCTAGTACAAGTCAGGGAGCTGGAAACTCGAAGTTGATTTTGTTTCTCCTTTCATGCCCAAGGTGCCCAAGTGGCCAAGAAGACCAGCAGGATCCTGGCTTGGATCAGGAATAGTGTGGTGNTGTTTTGTTTATTTTTTGGTTGGACTCGGTGATCTGAGAGGTCATTTACAGCCATGAATATTCTGTGATTCTTCTTCACTTTCTCGGACTTCTTGTTCATTTTCCCCATCTGTAAAATGGGGCAAATAACAATGAGAAACTACTACACAATGTTACAGAAATTATTCAATCCATAGCTGTATAGTCCTTTGAATATGCAAGTAAAATGCCAAACATTATTATGAAATGATGATACGACACATTTTCTCCCTCCAGCTATACAGAGGAAGAAAAAAGTCATGCAAACAGCCAACTGTATTCCTAATGGGATGTACTACTCAGAAAGTGGGACACCTTGAAACAGATTGGACAATCTTCTTCCAGCTCACAAAGATTATTCCCAATAAATAAATCTCACAGGATTATAAATGCAAGAAAAGAAACATATCATTTGTTCCTGCAGACAAAATAAGCTTGTCTAAACAAACAGGGAAAATAAACATTTTCAGTCTTGAAGAGAGCAAGAAGAATTCCTCAGAGAAGTAAAATGAAATTAGATTTAAAAGCTTTGTGGTGCATGAATATATGTTTTCTGAATATAAATTAGATTTTAAAGCTTTGTGGGGTATGAATGTATGTTTTCTGAATATAAAGGAACTCTCAGGACTGAGAAAGTCAACTAAACAAAAAGAATCAAACAGGAGGGAGGCAGGGAAATGCAGTGTGCCACAGAAAGATCACATGCTAGATAAACAGGGCAGTAATGCTAACTATTTATGGATAACTACAACTCCCTCTCTGCAGAGATTTATGTACATTAGAGAGCTACCAGCAGTACTGTGGGGGAGTAGAATGTTACCCAAACCACATCACATGCAATGTGAAGAGCAGAAGCATAACATTCTGCTTTCTGCAGGCAGCAATACTGCCTCAGAAACAACCAACCAGAGAAATCCTGCCTCCTTCCAGTCCCACCGACTGCCTGCCAGAGTGGCACTCTCCTTCCTCATCCCCTCCTGCCTGAGGACCATTGCTCAGCTGACAGGTTTACATGGGACAGGGGGTGTCACTCACACAAGACAAAGGTTCACTCACAGAACTGGGAGGAGTGGCTGACACTGCAGGAGGCTGTGCTGCCAGCCAGTGTGACTTGGACAGGCTAAGAGTTGGGCAGAGAAAAACCTCATGAAATTCAACAAGGGCACGTGTAGGGTGATGCACCTGGGGAGGAATAACCTCATGGACCAGTACAGGTTAGGGGCTGATCTGCTGAAAAACAGCTCAGTGGAACAAGCCCTGGGTGTCCTGGTGGATAGGAGGATGCCCATTGGCCCTTGGGGCCAAGAAGGCCAATGGCATCCTGGGGTGCAGCAAGAAGAGTGTGGCCAGCAGGACAAGGGAGGTTCTCCTCCCCCTCTACTCTGCCCTGGGTGAAGCCACATCTGGAGTATTGTGTTCAGTTCTGGTCTCCCCTGTTTAAGATAGCCAGGGAACTTCTGGAGAAGGTACAGAGAAGGGACACTAAAATGATGAGGGGACTTTAGAACCTCTCTTGTGGGGAAAGGCTGAGAGAGCTGGGGCTAGTTAGCCTGGAGCAGAGCAAACTGAGCTGGGGAATCTTATCAATGCTTACCAATAATTAAAGGGTGGGTGTCAGGAGGATGGGGCAGGCTGTTTTCTGTGGTACCTTGTGACAGGACTAGAGGCAATGGGAAAAAACTAGCACATAGGAAGCTCCATCTGAACATGAGGAGGATTTTTTTTCCTTTGAGAGAGAGAGGGTGGTGGAGCAGTGGCCCAGGCTGCCCAGGGAGGTGCTGGAGTCTCCATCTCTGGAGATATTCTAAATCCACCTGGACCCCATCCTGCACAAGCTGCTCTAGGTGATCCTGCTCGGGCAGGGGGTTTGGACTAGATGATCTCCAGAGGCCCGTTCCAACCCCTAATATTCTGTGATTCTGTTATAAAGAAGTAGACTGGTAGTTTCAACTCTTACCAAACCCAGCAGCAAATCACATCAAAACTGACCTTTGCTCAGTATACCCATGCCTTTGAAGGTCTCAATACTGATCTGTGACCATACTGGCTTATGGCAGCAGGAGGTCTGGGCAATGGCAAGGCAACACCTTTCCTACAAATGAGGAGTTTTCCCTTGCACTGGACCCTTTGCTGTGCAGCAGTTTCAGGTAACAGGTCAATATGAAGACAATAGCCCTGCCCTACACACTCTGAAGCTGTGGGAGCTGTGCTCTGCCCCACTCCCATGCTCTGACCCCTCCAGCACACAGACCACAACCCCCCTTGCTCCAGCAGCCAGGCAGAAGTGGGGCTGGAGGTGGCCTGGGGACCTTCCATACCCCAACCACGAGCAAGTGTTACACCTCCCATAAACATGCAGAGCAGCCACAGGCTCTGGAAATGTTTTGAATGATTAATATTTGGAGCACGTTTCATTTTAACACAACTATTAAAAGCCCAAGAAAAGCTGTATGTGGGCTTGACCTTGCAGGACAAGTCATCAAGTGCTAATAAATGCAATAATGAGCCACACACAGAAACAGAGTGGTATTTCTTTCCCTCCCATACTCAACATGACATTGGGGGAAAACCCCAAACAACAAATGCTGTTTTTTCCCTTTGCACAGATGCACTGTAACAGGGTGGACTTGGACATGTGCCTTCAGTGTTGCATCTGCACACTCTGTCTCATCTTTTGACATTCAGACAATCTGACACCACCAAGTGCAGCCCTGAACTAAAAGCAGCCCCAAAACCTGGTGAAGCACACTGAAGATGTACCTGAAAACCTGCAGGGATTTTGCTAGGAAACAGCAGCAACAGCAGGAAGTATGACTGAATCTGGCTCCACACACAGAGCCAGGGTTCTGTGGCTTCATGGCACCACACTAAAGTAGCTCTCTCTGTTAAAGCTTATTTTAAAAGCCTTCTTTAGCTTTTCTGGATTATTCACACATGCTGCCTTACTGTAGGCCATGGCTGGACTGTCAGCAACACTGCTTGCTAGGGAGGGAACAATGGGATAGGAATCCATTCCTCTAGGACTAAGAGAGGCAGCAGGCAGAGGCACTTGCTTTCCACTCAAAACACATCAGTGTATTCTGTGTGGTGAGACTGGAGCTTGGACATCCACGCTGAACCTCAGGCAACACAACGATTTCCTGTGTTCCTCCCCCTGGCTGGGAGAAGCCAGCAGTTCAGGCATGGAAATTCCTTACCATCTTGTTAGGAGAAGTTCTTCTTGATCAGTTTAATGGGGAAAGCAAGCAGCAGCTGAAGAATTCAGTGCCAGCTTTCTGGACCAACTGCTGAGGGCAACAGGTATAACTCAAACAGTACGCCTCCAAATAGCAGAAATATGCCAGTACCAGAGCTATGACAATGGAGAAAGGAGGAGTCAACACCTACTGCTATGGCCTAGGATGGACATGGACACACAGCCCTCCCCAGAACAACAGCACAAGTGATAAAGCAAATTTAGGTCCAAAACTTCTGCTGCTCCCAGAGAGGGGAAAACAGCACAGCATCTGTAAAGTGAAAAGAGGTAGACACTTCCAGCAAGGGCAAGACATTTGCATGGCGATGGCGGCAGACTGAAAGTCTCCAAACACACATCCATCAGAACATGGCTGCTAGCCATCACAGCTGACTCAAATCCAGCTGGAGTGCAGGGCAGCTGGAGTGTAATGCCAGAAACTCTGATAAGCAACAATAAAACTGAAGAAATGGGACCAGGATGGGAGACAATAGGTGATAACTGCTCCTGGAGTCAGCAGACCTCTGATTAAAAACCCAGGCAATAAAAGCATTTGCCACTGGAGTTGAGGGTTCCTGACAAACAAAGAGGAACATCCTCTTTCCATGTCCAGCACGAGACCTTGGGCAGCTTGTGAATCCCAGAGAGATCACACATGGTGATTTAGCGTGGGAAGGGTCAGAGATCCAAGAGGAGGCACTCCAAAGGCTATGGAGAGGGAAATGGAGTAAAAAGGAAATAACATTTCAAGTAAGACACCAGTCCTCACATAGCACGGGTCTGCAGCAAGGCCAGGGACACAAGACAGCACTAGGGAGCAGCAATGACCAAAGCCAGGAAAGCTGTAAGCCTTCAGTGGCAGCACACCAGTGTTCCCAGGCAGCAGAGGAGGTGCTTGCTGCCCTTTCAAAAGCCCAAAGACTGCGAGCAGACCTGTGAGTACAAAGCAAGCACCCCCTTGAGTCACAGGCTTTAAACACTCTAGAAACAGCAGCCCCTGCTGACCTTATCAGCTGGCCTCAGGGTGGCATATCGGAGTGTGAATGGAAACAGGAGGGGGATCCATTCCAAGGGCGAATAGTCTTGTTTTGCTTTACTGTGTTTTCACATCAACTTGCTCCAACAATCTGAAAGCTTTTGGGAGACTGTGTTAAGTGATGATTATCCTTTAAAAGATCCTAAATAAATGGATGTCTATACAAGCAGAAGCAGTATGACATCCTACTACAACTCCTGTTGGAAGCCATATACAGCACATTTTTAATGACATTTGAAATAAAAGCATGAAGGAGCTGTTTTGTAAGGTATCAAGCAAAAAAAACCCCAGCAGGTAAGTAGATAATAGACATTGGTGATGCAGTGAGTTAAATTACTCACCCAGGGTAGCAGACTTAATGCTGATCTCTACTGTCACTCTTGAGCAAACACCGCTGATCCATATAAATTTATGACACTGAAAAGAGACAAATAAAGAATTTAATCAATCATTGCAAAGTCTGAGGCAACTTAACAGTGATAGAAAAGTTGATTTTCAATGAGACAGGATACAGGAAGTACAGAACAGCATTAAAAAAAACCCACCAATACCAAGAGATTAAAGGATGACAACTGAACTACAAAGGGGAAGTGAGCTTGTTTATTCCAAATAATTCCCAGCAACATGATCTCTCCACATTTCAACATTATACTGTTGGCCTGTGCCTGCTCTCCTCATCCCCAGCTGATCATGTGTGTAATAACACAACAGGAAAGAGGTGACTGATGCTTTGCAAGGCTTCCTGCTCACTATTGTGACCTCCAAAAATCCCAACCAAGCACCCCATGGTGTTGAACATCTACAGATCAGACCTTGAAGTGAAGCCAGTGGAAGTCAGAGCACCCCATAAGCACTGAACCAACCCTACAGCTCACTCCCAACAGCTATTCCTGAGTCTCTTTACTATGACTATTTTAGTAAATCAAAGATGTTGTCTGTTACTGTGGTTTGACAGAAAGTTTTAGTCACAGATTGTGGTCAAAATAAGAGCTATTTGGTGTGGGAAGCTTGACAAAATTGTTCTGGGAGAAGGTTCTGGGTAAACTTTGAATCTGAAATGCAAAAGTGAAGTTTGGGGAATAAAACTCCAGACCAATAACATAAAACTTCTAAATCTAGGCAATTACATGAGCTCCCATAAGAAGAGACTTAGGAATCAGTAATTCATATATAAGCACCCAGTAGGAAGCTGGTAGAAAGTCTGAAACAACCAGGAACACTCCAGTGTAACCTCACCATGGCTGGCACGCTGAGATGGTTCTTTCCAAACAAAAATCTAGACAAGAGCAAGAACAGATCTTGCCAAATTGACATAAATTTAGGACAAGCAAGTAATATTATCAGAAAACAAAGCAGCAGCTCAAATAAAAAAAAAAAAAAAAGAGAGCTAAAGAGACACAGACTAACTAGTGTTGATTTGGGGCAACAAAGACCAGCTGCAAATATCCAGAAGGTGCAAAATAGACCAGAGGGAATTTAGCCTGTGCATGACTGGGAGATGAGCACACACACAAAAAAAGCAAGCAAGCTGTAATTTCAGGTTTAGGTACTAAAAAATATAATAGATGGTCTCAGGGTAAGCAAATGATTGGGTGCTCACTGCTTCTCAGAGCAGTTTTGTAGGCTGGATTGAACAAAAATACCAAGGAAAAAAAATGACAGGGACAATATGAGTCTGTGCAAGCAGTCTCCATCATGGAACAGAGGTTTCAGGCTATTGCAACAGCCTAATTATGTACTGAGCCCTGTACAACACAGGAGAAAAACATCTATCAGAGGGAAAAAGAGACAAAACCTGGTAGGCGGGGTGGTGGTGGGGAATATTTGAAGTTTCCACAAAGGCTACTGCAGAATGTCATGAATGAAACCACACAGCTAGGGGAAAAAACTTAGTTAATAGGTTATTTTAAGTCTGCTTAAAGTAATACCAAGGGTTGAAATGGGAAATCTATAATTAGAGCTTCTTTCCTTCATACCAAATAGCCAACTCCAGCTGAGGCTCACAAATTGACAGGATCTTTGGGATTCCCAGTGCCTGGGCTGCCAGGACCCACAGGCAGCAGTTGGGCAGTAGGAAAGATGTGGAGCACAGTGTGCCTCGCTGTGTGGGGCGGGCTGGCTGGCTGGCCAGCCAGCTGCCTGCTTTTCTAGCTGGTATGCCCCTCTTGACACCTGCTTCAGAGGCAGGCAAGAGTCCTGCCCCAATTTCCTCCTCATCTTCTCCAGCACAGGAAAGTCCTCCTGTGAGCTTTTTAGAAGAAAGCTCCTTCCTGGCCCCACCAGGTCTGTCTCCTTCCATCAATGCAGAATTTAAGGACGGAGGAGTCACACTCTCCACAAGTGCTGAATTCTGATTGATTTGCTCTTCCTCAGCACCACCACAGATATTCCCAAGCTTCTCTACCATGACTATTTTGGTAAATCAAAGACGTTCATTGTTACTGTGGTTTCACAGAAAGTTTATTCATTTCCCTCTCAACAAAGTTACACATACCCAGCCCACACCTCAGGCAAGCTCTAGGGCCGCTCGCTGCCTCATGAGGAAAGGAAAACTTGCCTGCATTCCACTCAAGTGAACTAACTGCCTGAGACCCTATCTCCTGTGTTGTCACCAGAAGGATTCAGTTTTGTTTCAAAGGCTGCTAGGGAAGTGATCTACATTCCCTCCCCTGCCTTGCTTCCTTCCTTCCTCAAACTCAACATAATTTTTACTAATTCACTTCCTCAGAAATCTCAGACTCCAATTCTAGAGCTAAGGAACACACCCTCACCTCTGCAGACTGTTTTCAGAAGTAATTCCTATAGGGCTGGATGTGACTTTCACCCCAGTATTTCTCCTAGCTGAACAGAGCACAGGACACAGACATCCTGGGAGCTTTATTTACCGTGCCACCTACATTAGGATGCCAGGAAGGCTAATAGCCCCCAGGGGAAGACTGGAGCTCAGTGACAGTGGGTGAAAACTAGGAACTGTTGGACTTCTGGGACATGGTAGAGTTCTTCTGGTTTAGCTGGAAGGGTAAATTTATCATCCAAAACCAGCAACCAAGGGAAGAGTTGCTCTTGTATCACTAATAGTAACAGTACTACAAAGCCCTTATCAGAGGGCACACAGG
Organism: Bucco capensis; assembly: GCA_013396975.1. Classification (NCBI taxonomy): domain Eukaryota; kingdom Metazoa; phylum Chordata; class Aves; order Piciformes; family Bucconidae; genus Bucco; species Bucco capensis. The sequence continues at coordinate 9,368 of VWZO01006186.1, forward strand.
TATCTGGGGGACAGAAGTTCTTCAGTCTTGCTAACAAGAGCTAAGCTCTCCACTAAGTTCAATTTCAGTATCAAAAAACCCAATCTCCTTTAAAACCACACTCATAATCAAGTGTCAACTTTTAGGAGTGATCATTTAAGAAGTGCAGGACTAGGCAAACCAGGTGAGATAAAAGCAAATTGTTTTTTTGGCTTTTTGTGTGAGAACATCACAAAATGTAGATGCCCTGGAGGAACTTAACAGTATCCTCACAGAAAAACAAAAACCAAACCCACAATAACAGTACTGCAAGATAAACATAAACAAAGACAAAAGAGAACTTCACCATGTGAGATTTTTTGTCCTTTCCAGACTATAATCTCTGAACCAGGAAGAAAATACAAATACTAATCCTACAATCTTGCATGTTCAGCAATAATATTTTTACTTTTCCAATTAAAGGTTTTCTATCATAGCCACCCAATTTTATTCCAAAGTAATAAAGCATGATTGCATGCAATCACACACTGCATGAATTTAAACAGGACACAACCCTATGCCAAAAGACCAGACAAATTCATGTGTTGCACTGAATTTAGAGGCACGGCTTACCAAAAAAGCTGCAGCACTATTTCTTTGCTTTGTCCCAGGAATATTTTTGGAAGAATGCAAAAGTACTGCAAGCAAATAATCTAGTTTATGTCTGTTCATTACTAAGTAAAAATAAATATCTGTTTTGCCTAATCATTCCTGATCAAGAAAAGCAGGGCTTTGATTTACCAGACCTGAAAGAGCCTCTCCTCTCTACTAAGAGCTGTTTCTGTAACATGGGACCCAAGCAGTCACACACAGCTTAATTCAAATAACTCCTTCCTACACACTTGCTTCATGTCTGCATGTTTGTGTTTCAATTAAAAATCGACTATGACATTCTTCATTTCTGAAAGAAAATAGGGCAATACATTCCACAGGCAACAGGCCTCAAAGAAGTTGGTATTTAAATATCTCCCACCACTCCCTCTGACCCCAAGGCACTTTATGAACTACACACAATTGTAGTTCACCTCCTGAATTGGAGGTGAGGGCCAGCCTTGCTCAATTAAGATCTTTGGTAATTGGACCACTGACACCTTGAGAACATGGTCAAACTGGTGGGAAAGCCATTCTTGCAGCATTAAGGAATCACATGGGAAGGAGAGACCTGGGCAGAAGGCTGCTGATGACTGCATCAGTTGGACAGCAAAGCTCAGCCTGCCAACGGGGGACAGCACAAAATAAGGTGGCCACAGCATCCCTGGTTTCTTGAGATCCATGATGAAGGTTCAGACAAGCTGCTCTGCCCTGAGATGAAAGCGGATGTTACCTGTAACCCTGACAGCTCCAAGCAGGCACAGTTGCCTTTCCAGGAAACATGGGACAACAGCCAGGTGCTTCCTTGGTGGTCAGCAGCTCTGCACATATCCTGACCTCTCACCCCTTCAGAGCAGGGATGGGAAAGCCTCTGCTTTCTCAAGGTAGGATCGCTTGGATCTCTGCTGACAGCCACCCCTTTCTACAGCTCGGCTGCCAGGAGAAGAGGTGGCAAGAGGTCTCCTCTGCCAAGAAGCCTCCTCCACATACACCTTGTCTGCCACACACACATCCCTCTGGGCAACAAGAGCAAGTGCTCAGCTTCTTCTGGTCACTCTCCACCTATGGTCAAGGCAGCTCTTCCCAAAAGCCCAGCCACACTTGCAGGAGCTCAGCCAAGTGGTAGATTGATGCAAGCACATATGGAGGCCATCCAGATACTCCCATACAGACACAGCTCCCTCTTGTTGACACATGCACAGGCCTTTCTGCAATTGCATTATTGGCTTCCTCCCGATCTACGGACAATAAGAGTTACTTCTGAAGACCTTGGCCATACACTTTCACCATTTCCAATGGTACCAGGTAGATTACCTCTCTTATGCTAGGCACTATAATGCATCTTTTTCTTCTTTTAAAGAAGATTCTTGCTTGAGATGCACGTGATGCTTGTATACTCTGCTTCAGTCTGTGTTAATAGATCATTTTTCCTTTTAATTTTCTTTTCCTCTCTAAAGAAGAAATCAATAGCTACTAGATAGAACTCAACTCAAAAATTTATGAAAAAAAATTTATAACATGTATTTCCAAGGAAGAAAACGACACAGGCTAATTATGTCCAGTTGTCTTGTCTTGGAAAGGTGGATTTAAAGCCAAGAAGGAAAGCAATTAAGAAACACTTGATTTGGGGAACTAATGATTTTCCATGAAAAAAAAATCATTGATGTATGTCATTTATTTTGGTATGCTACTGGTACAACTGGACAAACGCTGGTTTGAAGCTGAATGAAAGTAGTTGGGGCTGCAGCTTGAGTACCTTCCTACATTTGTAGTGGTATCCTCATTAAGTCTCACCCACCAACACGTAATCTCTCTCACATTTAAAATCACCCTGTCCCTGGACACATTTTCAGCTGCTACAGACTACATCACAGATCTCTCATCTTTATATAAACACAGATGCTATGGCCCTTTATCTATTTTTGGCTTCTAGAACGCTGCACAGCTTTTGACAGAGACAAAACCCGCACAACATCCACATTAGCAAACCAGGCTGGCTTTGGATATTACTACAGCCGCAGCTGAATCTCCAAATAGCACTTGTGCTTCCTGCAAGAGCCATCCTTGAGCTTCAGAACCAATTTACAATCCAAAACCAGGTGTGCCTGGCACACACAAAAACTCCAAGTCAAAACTCAAGGGATCTGACAAAACTAACCATGTCACTAATTCCAGTGACCTGACAACACCTCCTACCACCAAACAGTAATTTCAACAATGTACAAGCACAAATGTCACTGAATCAACCTATCAACTGGAGGATACAGACAACAGAGCCAATTGCCACAGCAAAGGAACACTTTCTAGAAGCATAATAAAAGATTACAAATAAACTCCTGAGTCAGAGAAGAGTAACACCAGACAGACCATTTAATGAAATATTTGTAGGATCCCTAGCAAGAACAAACTGCAGAAGGTTTCAATAAAAGCTTTCAAATTTCTAACTTATCTGATTTCAAGTGAAACTAGACATGATTTATGTCAGGAAAAAAATCTGTGGCTAATCTATGACTGGTTTTACATTAATCACAGAATCACAGAATCGATCGGGC
>VWZO01006188.1:0-12920 GCA_013396975.1 Bucco capensis
CTGTGTAACAGTTCTGCCAGGTGGAAACCACGGTTGTGTCACAGTTAAGAGGAAACCTTTTTCAAATTCAGGAGTATAGTTTTTGGCATCTGCAGAGTTTGTTTTCATTAAAAGAAAAGGAAAAATATTTCCAGGGCCTGGGTTTGCAAACCAAGCCTTCCATATGTGAGGTAAATGTAAACTGATGAAGCTTTGCTTTCCTTCAGCCTGTTTGAGACTTTAGGAAAGCTGAAGTGTAAAGGCAGCCATCTCCCAGACTGTTCAATCTGGAAATATGGATTCATGTGTGCCTTAGTGGAGAAGGTGCTGCAAAGGTAAAGTGTTGTCAATAGTTTTTACAGACAACAGAACATCAGCAACAACATTTTGTACACAAGATTCTGAAAAAACCATTTGGTGTCTACATTTGGGGTCTTCTAAATATGTGACGAAATTACAAACCATCACTGGCTATAGTGGTGCAAGTAGGCATAGTTGTGGAGGTGGAAATCTGTTCTGGGATCTACTTCATCAATCACAGAAGGATTTCTTTATAATGTTGTGCTAGCAAGTGTTATTGCAATCCCTAGACGGTTCATATTTGGCTATTTCTGCATTAAGTATAGGACAGAAGTGTAAATCTGTACTTGCTTTTCTTCTGAAAACTAGCGTCTTCATGCTGGATCCAGAGACTCTCAGTACTGTTTGCTGACAAAGGATTTTTGGTTTTATTGTGTTTATATATATATGTAAAACATTAATAGATGCGTGGGATCTGAATTCACTAATAATGTAAAATTCTAAGCAGTAACAAGTTTTCCAACCATTGTGTCACTGAATTGCTATCTCTGAGTAATTGTCATGACATTGAGATAGTCGTTTCAGATTTCTTTATGAATATGAGAATCAGATCAGACTTATGGTTCATCTGTCAAACAGGGCAGGTTTATTGCCTCAATTTGAAATCTCATCAGTCAATATAGAGAGAGATCTTTTAATCCATTTTTGAGCAAGTTCTACCTCATTTTGGGCTTTTTCAAACCAATCTAAAATAATACAGAGACAACAGAATTTTAGGGACTGAAGAGGTGGTGATTTCTGCAACTACATATAAAATTTTGCATTGCTTTTGTGGTAGTTAGTAGGACTAATATGAACAGACAGACATGGAAGTATTCCTCAATTTACTGTCCATAGTATGTCTTTTATGAAGAACTGACTAGATATTTCTTTTTTTATCCCCAGTGGCTACAGATGTGTTCAACTCCAAAAGTCTGGCCATTCAGGCCCAGAAGAAGATCCTTGGAAAAATGGTGTCCAAATCAATAGCAACTACTTTGATCGATGATACAAGCAGTGATGTTCTAGATGAGCTCTACAGAGTGACAAAGGAATATACACAAAACAAAAAGGAAGCAGAGAAAATCATCAAAAACCTCATCAAAATTGTCCTTAAATTGGCAATTCTTTACAGGAACAACCAATTTAATCAGGATGAAATAGCATTGATGGAGAAATTCAAGAAGAAGGTTCATCAGCTGGCTAAGACTGTAGTCAGTTTCCATCAGGTGGATTATACCTTTGACAGGAATTTTTTGTCCAAACTGTTAAATGATTGTAGAGATCTACTTCATGAAATCATTCAGCGTCATCTAACTGCCAAGTCACATGGACGTGTCAACAACGTGTTTGATCACTTCTCTGATTGTGAATTTTTGGCTGCCTTATACAATCCCTTTGGACCTTACAAACTCCATTTGCAGAAACTTTGTGATGGTGTCAACAAAATGCTAGATGAGGGGAACATATAACTACTTGTATTAAATTTTTCTGCCTATGCATTGTTTGTAGATGGAACACTGTTGATTTATGAAGGAATAAGGGAGCATGCAAAAAAGGTTTTTTACCTTATGATAAATATTTCCAAATTATCTTTATTAGATTGATTCCTTATTACAAGCTATCTGTTGCTATTCACAGTCCATCTGAAAGAAAGACTGCTCATGACTTTTTTTTACTGTGCTTTGCCTACAAAAACAGCTGGATAAAGACAATAAAACAGAATGGTCCAAGTAGAGTAAGAGTCTTGCAAGATAGATACACAACAGTATACTGTCAGTCAGTCAACATCTTTCATAGATTTACAGAATTATTTCTAAACTACCATAGTCCAGTAATGTTGGTAACAGACTATTATGGTGATGGTACACTCCATAATTTCTTTGATTTATTTGTAAAATGTGTATGTTTGATTCATGTATAGTCTTTTATGCTTTCTGCACAGATCACAGCTTCTTAACATTGCCCTTCTGAAGTACTCCATTTTAAATACCAGTGATGCTGTCCTGTAGTCTTAACAAGTGAAAAGTTTCTGTCTGCAAGGCTACCAAGTATAGATCCTTATAGACCTGCACAGATGCTTGCTTCCTTTGATTATATGGGGATTATTTGAGAAATAAGCTACAGTAAAATAGCCTGACTGGGGAAGAATATTCCCTAGAAACCACTTGTGGTATGTAGTTTTAACTCTGCCTATGATAAGGTAAACCAGTCACTTGTCTGCAATTCCTTAAGATATTTAGAATCCAGCTTAATAGGTCACAGTTCTTTTTGATATGGTGTGAATCAGTATATTTTATACACTAGGCTGATGTGTATGATGTGAATTCAGAAAGCTTGATCACCTGAAAATAAATTAAAAGTCAATTTGTTTTGCATACAATTAAAGTAGAAACAGAATATAGTTTTATCACTGTGTTAGATACTATTTAATTAATGGAGAAGTTGAGTCTCAAATATTTTTTCTTTTTTCTCCCTCCTACCTTTCATTCTTGTTTTTCTCCCTCATATTCCGCCTGCCTTGCTCTTGGGGATAAAAAAAATGTGACTTTATAGACACTGTAATGTACTTAAAAGCGTGAAGTTAATACATTTCAAACACCTGAAGACTTTTTGTTAGGAAGCCGAAAAAGATTTTGCTGTTTATTTAATTGCCAGTGATTTTGCTGTTTGCTGTGTCCTTTTGTTTTAATGAGTAAACCAAAGAATATTTGCACTCTGAGCTTTCCATGGCTTTTTTTTTCCCGTGTTGCATCTTAAATTATAAGGAGCAAACTTGACCTATGCCAGCCACAAAAGCATTGCAGCCTCTGACATGTGGCTTTAGTGTTACTTATGATTTTTTAAAAAAATAAAATTCACTTCTATTGATGTTTATTTGGTCTCTAGGGTCTGAGTATTCCCAGAAAGGTGCAAGAGAAATGTGTGTTTGAAATGTGAACTCATTTCATACAGGCCACTTGTGCCCAGCAGAGAAAGAAGATTAATGTATTACTACGAGGAATCTGGAACAACTGAGAACTGATGTAAGGATTACCTCAGGTTGACATATGAAGGAATATAATTTAAGATTCCTTCCCATGTTTTTATTTAAACAGTAAATACATTGTACCATTGTCCATCAGAAGTATTATATGTAGGAGTGCAACATCATGAGGAAAATTCCACAAATTGTAAAGAGTACAGGTTCTGGTGTATTTGCTCCACCTGTTTGTTTCCTTTTCCCACCTAGAAAGAGAAAGTTGTTTTCTTTCCCAATTCTTTTCTCCGAGGTGAGAATAAAAACAAACTTGACTTTTAGAAATGGATACAGTTTTCTTCTCAAATCCTATTTCTAAATTATGCTCTGATTCTCCAAAATGGCATGGTTTATAATGAATGGTAACAGTTACTGAAAGGAGGATAGGACAGTACCTCATGTAGAACTAGGTATAATATGCTTATATGCTGTGTAAATCACGAGAGATTTTCTTCAGCTATGACCCAGAACATTTTGACTGCTGAAGTCTAAATTTTCTCTGGGACGAAAATTGCTTAAATGCTCTTTGTACATTGTTAACAAACTCCTACTTGCATGTATGTGTAGTCATAATATGTATATTTTCAGTAACACAGTAACTTCTTACTCAGTTGTATTATCTGTCCACTTTCTTTTTAGAAAAAGTGAAAATTGCTTAAGGAGGTTTGATTATAAGCATAAAAACTTCACTAGGAGAAGTTCTCTTTAGCTTACAATGTAGTTACATTCTTCTGGGATGCTGTAACAACAGTTCTTGTCTGGGATTCGTTTTCAATTACAATGAAGTGTTTTCTGTAATGATGAAAGAAAACAACTGTAATGGATTTCCAAAGACCTACTTTTATAAATAACCAAGCACTCAAGCTGTATGATTCTACAGTTAATTTTTGCTGCAGCATATGTAAGTAGTGTCTTTAATTATCAAAATTCATAAATAAATTGATAGCATTTTTCTTGCAAGACACTTCTTGTTGTATTGAACTATCAACTTTCTAGCAGAAACTTGACCTAGTGAAGTTTAAAAAAGATTACAGCAGTACTGTTAAAAAGAGGTAGGATAATGCCATTATTCTGTGCTGTAAAACTGATGTGACACTTTTGATAGAGAAAAAATATTACTATATTATAATCCAATCATCACGGACTAATTTTACAATAGGGTTTTAAATCTCAGTACATTTAGTTGTTTCCTGTTTGTACCATCCTTTCAATGTGTAAATATTTAGTGCCTAATGCCATCAAAAGGTATGCTGATAATGCTGGAAGTTAAAACTACTGTTAAAGACTTGTAGAGGCATTGAAAAATCATTCAGTCAAACTTTGGATGCCTTTTGTAAGACATATCAAATAACTGTGATCTAAGTCATACAAAGAAAGCAAGATACAGGGAGGCTATCATGGCCACCTGATGTGTGTCACCGTAAAATGGATTCACTAGAACTTCTGCCTGTCCTATAATTACGTTTAGATGCATTTTTGCATATGCATAGACAAACAAAAAGACACAGTTAGGTAAGTTGCAAGCTTTATTCTTGTCCTTAAGCTCTCTTGGGACTTACCTCCGTTTAGAAGGTACAGAGATTACCAGGAGTCTGGAAGCTTTCAGCAACTTGTGTAGGTTGTTTTGGTTGTTTTTTTTATTTTATTAGGAAAACACCAAATCATGCCTTTTCTATAAAAAGATTCAACACCAACCCTAAAGCAAATTCCTATAAAATAAAGGAGCGAGGAGGTGGCCAATTGCTTTCTTAAATCTCTCCCTAAAAAGACTGCATTAACCCAAGGAAGTAGCAGACTGATATTGATGGCATCTGGCTCCAGTTGCTTTCCATCCCCTTGTAGCTGTTACAGCTATAATATGACTATTTAAAGGTGCACTGGAATTTTGCATGTAACTCTTCAAAGTGACCAGAATGTTTGTTCCCATGGTCTAGCAGAGAGGAATCCACACTACTAAGTCCATTATTGTCGAAGACAGTATTTATGAGGAGGACAGAAGAGTTGCACGCTATATAGGCTTAGATGATGAGTGTTCACCAACTGGTGACCTTCTACCATGACTTTCCTTCAGCCTTACATGCTTTTTGTGCCCTTCAGTGCAGTGAAACTACTCTTTAGACAACTCTATTCTTTCCCTACCCTTTTTTACCCGAAGATTATATTATATTGTGTTTGCATCTAAGAAGAATAGTAGATGGAGTGTGTTACCCACTTCACTTAATGAAAAAGCCCAAAGCTAAATACTAACTTCCTGGGAGTTTTTGCAATGTAATTCAAAATCTGAAAGAATAATCAACATCTTGACTTAGTTGTTAATACTGTTTTGAATATAATGTGTACCTTCAGCAGTATAGTAAGCAATTAGCTGTGATTTCAGTACATGTGCTTCTGACTCTTTTTTAGAAAAAAAAAAAAAGACAGTGCTTTATATTTCACTGTAAACATGAAATGAAGATTCCCATTTGTGTAACAGTTTGCAGAGAAACTTTCTTGTTACAGCTGTTTCTCATTGAGATTTGGGCAGGTCAGCCAGCATTCATGGTAAGTTTCAAACATCTGTGCTCTGGATAAAACAACTGTCAAGGGAGATTGTAAGTGTCCGGAAAGGTTCTGTAATATCTTATTTTTATGTTTTGTGCATAAATGAAACTTTTTAGGAGAGAAAATACTCTTATCATAAAAAAAAAAAATACTACACAAAGCCACACATTGCCACATATTACTTAGTCTAAGTAATGTAGTTACTTCCAATTTATTTAAAATAAAAATAAACCAAACCAACTAATCGTAAAAAAATCCTACCCTTGCATTTGTTCTTATAGAGCAAAATTTAAAAAAAAAAGTATGAAATTTCTATTCCATTTGTGGTAAAATTGCATACTCTACTGAAATTACATTGCAACTTTGACATTCATCTCTATAATATTAAATATTTTAGGTTGCCATGTGATTTATTTTCCCTCTATGAAAATAAAGGAGTAGTATCTCCTTACAGGCTATGCCTGAGAGCTCTCTGTGTTAAAGTAATGCTTTGTCTATATCACAAATCAAGATTTCTTCATGTTTAAACCACACATTTCTGAAGTGACCTTGATTTTCTTAGTACTCATTTTTTAATATTGAGAGTTCTGGCTTTCAATTTTAAAGCTGATACTTAGGGGCAGGACATTCCTGAATCAATATTTACTTGTGAGCTTGGAAAACTTCTAACAGTCTGTGAATTTTGACTTGCTATCACAAAACCAGTTTCTGGAGAAACATCCCTTTTGGCATTTCTATCTATTAGGAAGCAAATTGAAAAGAGGAAGCTCATAGCTTTGAGATGTCCCATAATTACACAGTATTAAACAAAGCATCAGTCTATAATGATTAAGAATAATGGAATTAAGGAGGTACGTTATTTGCCCAGCGTTCCCAAGTAACTGAAACCTGTTTGCTATTTGTTGTTCTCCCCTGTGGGAATATCTTGGTGTGGTAGGTGGAGGACAAAGGTGGAGCTTCCTACAGTTACTGTAGGAAGCTGGTTTTTTAAATCATGCTTTCCAATGACTTAATGAGAAATTAATTCCTGTTTCAGTTTGTATTAAATATTTGGGTTATGTACTTCTATTATGCATATATGAGCTGAAACAAAATAGAAGTCAGCCTTCTGCATCATATCTTTATTTCGAGATACCTTGTTTTTTAATTAGTAGGTGTTTTGTGTGCTATTAAAAAACCCTTCTTGGTGGGTATAATGCTGAATGTTTTGGTCAATGTAGGTTGTTTCAAGAGAAAATTGTTGGGTTTTCATCCACTTGTTCTCCGGTTCCTGATGGCACCTTTTTAGAGTATCAGCCCCACTGGTCTTTGAAAATGGCAACCTAAAGCTCTAAAGTTTGCAACACACCTGTGGAACACGTTGAATTAACATTTATCAGGATTCATTTATTGTTGATGTTCTGGCCAAGCCACAGCTAACAGTGGATGAAAAATACTATTCCATGTAAGTTGTTTGAGCGTTTTTTTAATACAGAGAGTATAATGGTGTAGATGGAATAAATCAGCCCACACAGGGTCCATAGAGCATCATCCCTTCTTTTCTTGCATGTGAATGGCTATGCACCATTTCTACTCCATTATGGAATAGCACTGAAAAATTGGCTTTCTTGAGCAGAATTTAGTCTCCTTTCATTTAAGGGAGCTATAGCTATTTCAGTAGCTGGGCTTGGCTTGAGTCCTGAGAAAAAAGTCCTCTGGCTGTTGATAAACTATAATTAAATAAGAGTTCCTGTGAAATGACAGCCTTTCCCCATTCCAGAAGCACTTAGCTGATGCTTTCACTTTATTCATTGATGGACTTGAAATACTGTGGGGTTTGCTTTGTTTTTTTGGGGGGTTGGCTTTCTTTTGTGGAGATTAAAGACCTACAACTGTGTATTATCCTTCTAGGTCTGCTAAGAGATTGGAGAAATAAAACAGACTGAGGCAGTGTTTTGAGCTGGGGGAGGAATAAGTGCTTTGGTTCTGGGACATGACATGAGATCAGCTGTTACTTTCAAAAAGGCTGGTTCAGTATCTCAAGGATCTTGATAATTCAGCAACAGAAAAATGATTTCATCCTTGGAACTAAAGTGAGTCTCTTTACCCAACCATAAAGCTATCTAACCTTCAGGCTGCCTAACTTGATTTCAATGGTATGGACACTCCCAAAGGTATATTTGCTATGCCATCATACAAGAAACTATCAGGGAAAAGTGGAAAGGAAAGCTCAGCACTTTTCTGAAGAAAGGGCTGTGATCAGACAAAGATCCTATTAAATTTGTTCTGCCATCGTCACTGAGATAAGGTCTACTGCCTACCATAAGCACAGGCATTTGACTTAGCAGTTCCAGTATCCTGTGACACTATATTCTGCAGTTTACCCCAAAGCTAGAACTGAGAAGTTCATGCTACAAAGTATGGAAACAGGCAAGAAAACCCTTTACAAAGCAGTATGGATGAAAACTAATCTTTGCTGCTGTTTGGACCTGGGGCAATCTTGGCTTGGGAATTCAGACTTCGCTCCTCATTCCTGATTAGCAAATAAGTGCTGAAAAGGAGTACAACATTCTAGAGGAAAAGGTGGTTTCAATGTTGTTACTTATCTGACACTTAGCTGACTGGCTATTCTCTGTCCACCTTGCTTCTCAGTTAGTGGGCTATTCCATACGTCATGTAATCTTGACTAAAATTGGTCTGCACTGCAGGCTGGGGAGGAAGGAGTTCTCACCACAGAATGTAGTCTTCTCAACCTGTAGTATTTGGCTTCCATTTGCATTTTTTAGGTGGTTGGGATGGAACCAATATATTTCTGAGAGAAAACTGGAAGTCTGCTCTTTATATGGGGGGAATAAATATATGTGTACTGTTGTGCACAGAGAAAGCTTCTGTAGAATTGGGAGTAAGAACTTTAGAATGCTTATGGTGGCAGCTTGAGAGCAGAGGCCATCTTTGGAAGCACCATTTAAAGTAGCTTATCTTTTATGCAAGTTTTCTGTTGACTAAAGGAACTGCCTGGATTTTTTCTATAAGCAGAACCTCCTGGAATTTTTGGCTATTGTAAAGCTCAATATTGCTGTTAACTAAGGAAGCAACTGACAGAATCACTTCTCTCAGGAGGCATTTCAAGTCTTCCATCTCTTCATTAAAGATTCAGCTCATCTGTAAAATCTATTTACCCGAAACTCGGTAGTAGTGCCAGTATGCATCTGATTTCCACAGAATGCAATATATGGTTATTTCCTGGTTTTTTACCTCTTATTTTAGTCCACGTGGAGTTTATTCTCCTTATTTTTTTTTTTTTTTCTTTCAAGGAGACCAAGTTAGTGGATTTTTCATGAAGAAACATTTGGGATGAAACAGGGTGGTTGTGTTATTGGAGCAACATCATAATCTTTTGCTGGCACCTCCCTAACATCTCTCCACAGGATGTATTTTCAAATCTCTAGATATGCACAAGCAACTAGTTTTTGCTTAATGAGTTTGTTCTACTAACATGTTACTACATACCAGCTCAGCAGTCCATCAAGCCCTGAGTGACCCAGGGCTTCAATCTCCCTGAAACCTTAAGTTTCTGATGGAATGAAATGGAGAGCTTCCATAGCACACTGCTTGTGCCCCCAGCATGGATTTTCTGCTTAATTGAGTGGTATATGCAACAAATGCCAAAATTAATGTTTCTTGCTAAAACAGGGACATGAAAACTCCTGTGATGAGGGTTGTTTACAAGAGCTATAAAAATGTTTTCATCTACATTTGCAGCTGGTTCATAGAATATATCCAGTGTTAACTATACCGTAGGCTGCTCCTCAGCATCACATCTGCAAAGCTGATTTTCAAGTTCTGAGGCTGACAATGGATTCAATGGCAAGAAAAGCTCCACTTACTAACTGCTGTAAGGCACGCAGAAGAATAGAAGAGCACCAGGGGTCATGCAAGTTAGAATGGAAATAATGTTATTTGCAGACGGAAAGAATCAATAGAAACACTATATGCTTGCTATGAAGAATTCCTCAGCAAGGGTTGCTGTCACATAAAATTGTATATTAATTAAAATAAGTAGCTTTCTTTAACCACTTTTACTAAGAGAGTAATTAGGGTGAGCTGGGCATGCATTTAGAGAGATGAACATTTGTGACCAGTTCAGGGCTGAGTCTTCTCAATGACTTCTCCTGCACAGGCAGCCAGAAGATGGCTGCAGAGAGAGGAAAAGAAGATGATGACCTGGCTGCAAGTGAGGCCTCACTGATCACGGCAGAAAATATTTATCATCAAAACTCCAAGGATTTCTGCAGTACTAAGGCTGTGAGGAGGTACCATCTGTTGCAGCGTTCAGTGAAGGGTGCCACAATTTTTAACATGGATTCAGTATCCAGTTGTTGGTCACAGGAAGAAACTTCTGGTTGCCTCCTTCACCCACGTATGTAGGAAATCTTTGTTATCAGTGAATAGGCCTCCACCAATCACGAGCAAAACCATTTAGAAAGCAATTATGGCTAGGCTTCATGAACAAAGGTCCAGGGNGAAAGCAAGTAAAGAACCTGAAAATGAGTGCTATCACCCAAACAGGACTTTCAGCAATATTAAAAAACATAGACTGAAAGTAAGTAAGCCAATTCATTATTTCCCCCTGAACAGAAGGTTTGAAGGTACTCACCATCTGCAGCAGCAGAGAGTAGAAAACATTTTCGGTGGGATTAAGACTCTTACAGTATCCATAACACACACAACTCCAAGTTTATAAAAGAGACAAAACAAAAAAAAAACCCAATTATTTAACCGGTTAGTTGAATGACTGACATTAGAACACATAAAAATTTTGTTTCAGTGCACAACAGGAAAATTCACTGTTTATAAAAGAACTTACCTGTTCCAGGCATTGAAGCATAACAGAAAAAAAAACAACATAATCATGCTCAGTATTGCAGGGTACTGCTTGGAGTTTTTGACAAATTTTTCATCATGTGAGAAGTCTGCTATTTCAGTGAGAGAGTTCATGATAAATGTTAATTCACACTGCTCACCAAGAGGCAAAGTAAAGTAGAGAGGGTCTTCCTTTATGACTGACATAATTTTTAATAGTTTAAACCACTTTAAACCCTGTCTGGTCAAGTTAAGAATCTGGATATCCTGCTATTAATCTCCCACTATGGCTCACTCATTCCAAACTCAGTTTGACACCTGCTATTGATTTGTAGCTTGGCACCTACTCCAAGTTTCCAACTAATGTCACCCTTCTTTGGTTAACAGTGGGAGTATTTTGTCTTCATACCTTGTTTCAGACCGATGCAAAATTTTCTGATGGCTGTATGATGTTTGGAATGAACCACTTCTGACTGTTGGAGGAAGGTTGATGCCCCCTTTCAATTCTGAGTGGTTCTGTATAGTTTGGATCTTTTTAATACAGACAGGTTTACTTTAAAACATAAAATATGAAAGTGACCTACTTTCACTGCAGTGCATTTTGTGTTTTGTTGTCCAGAAAAAAAAAAAAAAATCTGTTGACAAAACTCCTATTTCATTTACTGTTTTTAGTGTGAGCTCTTTGCTGATTCTAATCCCAGTCCAGGCACCAAAATGAGGAAGTTATAAAACACCCTGACTCATTAACAAGGCCTGTTATAGAAGTACTTTAGGGTCTGATCTTACTTGAAGCATGTAACTACTAGCATCTAGGCAATTTGAGAGTAGGGTTCTTGGAAAAAAAAAAAACAGCCGATCAACTGAAAAACCAGGGCATGGAAGACTATAGAACTTGAAGACTTGAAAGGCTAGAGCTGAAATGGCCAGTTCCAAGACCATGTTAGAGGCCATATTCTCCTAGGACTCACTTACAGCCATGCACGTAGAATACGCTGCTTTAGAGAAAGCTATGATTATATAAGAGATTATGCAAATAAATTTGGTGGTGTAAGGATGACCACATTTGTTCCTGTGAATATTTCCAGTCTGAACTAGTTGTTTCCAGGAGTGTATGCATAGTTAACTAAGCTGGGCATTTGTGCTGTTAGTTTGCACACATTCCCTATCCCTAAAAAATTACATCCTAAACTTACTGGACAGTACAGAAAAACGCCCCTAAACCCCCCTAATAACTGTGTGCCAGCAAATAACAGTACATAATGCTCAGAAGGTAGGACACTGGCTACACACTGTGTCAGATCAGGGTTCTTTTCTACGCACTATACCTTTTGCACTGTGTGTCAATGCCCTGTAGAAGGGCCAGCCAGGCTGCTCTCACAGCACAAAGCCAGCACTGTTGTTGTTCTGGAGACCTCCCTCTCTTCTCACAGGTGGGAGCCCAATCCCACAGGTAGCAACAATAAACAAAATATTGAGCATTGAGGCTGAACCAAAGCTCACAGACGGTTATGAGCTCAATCTGTTACTTCCTCAGGAACAGCAATCGCAAACTGACTCACAGCTCTGCTCTCCCGGGAAAGAACTTCCTCCTACAGACAAATCACTATCAATCAGTGATGCTCTCTCTGCAATAGTCAGCCAGCTATACCGAGACTCTCACTACTGGGAAATTTGCTCTTCTGTTAAGCTGCATTGAAATGCCACCAGCAAACTTTAGGGGTGTAATTAGTTGTGAGGGTATTTTGTGGTGATTGATACAGTGCCAGAACATCACATATCTAGTGCAAGGTATTGTTTTCGTACATATTCAACAGGAAAGTAACTATGGTTTCCACCTGGCAGAAGGTTTTGCATTACACAGTTGCCAAAGTGGAGGTGGGAACCCAGACTGAATGTCAACTGAAGCATACAGCCATCCAGGTCACATGCTGCAGGGAATGTCAGAACCCTTCCCTGGCAGCAGGTGGCAGTTCTGAAAACCGCTGTGTGCACTGTGACAAGGTTGATGACCTACTCACCAACAGACAGACAGAGCCCTCAAGGAGGGATGAGATGGTCCACGTAGCAGGCTGTAGGGAGTGTCTCAGCCTCTCCCTGGGGAGAGGCGACGGTGTACAGTGTGAGCAGGTAGGTGATTTGTTCACCCAAGTGGCACAGCTGCANCTGTTTTAGGTGACCCCCTCCTGAAGGGCACAGAAGG
>VWZO01006193.1:0-11443 GCA_013396975.1 Bucco capensis
CACAAGGGATTTTCAGACTGTGCCTGGCCTTGGCTGGATGGTACTCAGCTGAATGACTCTTATGAAGTTAACAGATCATGTAAGTAGATCTATGATCAGAAATGGAAATTCCTTTGCAGGTGGTTCCAGAGGAGAAGAGAACTCTTTTCTGACTGGAATTTGCACTATTAATGAAATGTTGGAACTTAGTAATTGAAGTTATTCTGATAAACAATACCATCAGCAACACACTCTGTTCATAGTTTTTACAGGATATTGGATAGCGAGATTTTTTTTACCTTTTACCATTATCCATGTTAGAAATCCCTGTTACTGTGATCATTCTTCTTTTTTCATGTTTTGTGAAGTCCTGTACAGCTATCTCAGCCCTTTCTGTATTTTCTGCCTTTACTACCCTCACGCTCCACTCTCTTTTAATGACTTTCTTAGCCAATGAAGAATAAATAAAGCAGTGAACTATTCAAACAGTTTCAGTAGGTACTGCAGAGAACAACGTGGTGGTCCATGCATCTATCATTTACAAACTACATTCTGGTTTTCAGATGTAGGGCTTGCCAAAAGTCAACATCTGGAAAGAGTTTTCCTGTTCACAGAAGTGTGTCTCCAATGTCATTCAGGAATGGAAATGTACTTTATAGTTGTGATACCCTGCCACTGGACAAGATAATATACAACGGACAAAAGAAACGGAATTGAAAAAGTCAGATGAAGGGAGGTTGCATCTTTCCTGTTTTTATTTTTTTAAAGCAGAAACTCCATTTTTGCCTGTGAAGTGTTAAGTACCAGCTTCAAAACAGGAGGGCGTGGGACTACTCAGAGAGCTGGCCACCAGTTAGTTTTGTTTGAAATCCTGAACAAAACAGGCTATTTTTTTCCCAATTCCCTTCAGAAATAATGAATATTTTGTCTAAACTTCCAAAATAATTTCATCTGCAGAAGATGCCAGACCTTGAGAATTTCAATCCCAACTGACTGACAAGTGGCAAAGCTCTAAGAAACTGAAAACAGGATCTCAGAAAGGAACTGCTAGGAAATGTTTCCAAGAGGAATGTTTTCAACACTGTCTATAACTATAAACCAAATGCAAATAATCAGTGTGGTCAGAGGGATGCAGCCTCAGGATCAATCAGTATCTACATCCACTGCTGGGAGGCAGACAACCATGGTGGCTTGCCCATCTTTTGTACTAGGTTTGGTACTGCTGAGCCCCAGCATGTACCTGAGACAAGAGATCAACCCCTATGGGCAGCTCCCAGCTACCCCATGTGCCCAGGCTAGAGATGGCACCAGGCAGACAAGGCAAACAGGAATCAGAGAGCTGCCAGTGCTCCAGGTTTGAGAACAGCCAGACTACTATAGTGGCCGTGTGCTCCAAACCACAGACATGCACACTTCAAATTCCACGTCAGCAAACTTTTCAAAAGGTCAGAAAAGATGATGTCATCCAGAAGGACCTGGACAAGCTGGAGAGGTGGGCCCATATGAACCTCATGAGGTTCAACAAGATCAAGTGCAGGGTCCTGCACCTGGGTCAGAACAATCCCCACTATCAATCCAGGCTGGGGGATGAGACGATGGAGAGCAGCCCTGCAGAAAAGGACTTGGGGTGCTGGTGGCTGAGAAGCTGGCCATGAGCAAACAGTGCACGCTGGCAGCCCAGAAGCACAATGGCATCCTGGGCTGCAGCAAGAGAAGCGTGGCCAGCAGAGCCAGAGAGGTGATTCTGCCACTGCACTCTGCTCTGCTCACACCTCCTCTGCAATACTGGGTCCAGTTCTGGAGCCCTCAACACACAAAGGACATGGAGCTGATGGAGCAGGTCCAGAGGAGGGCCACAAGAATGATCAGGGGCTAGAACACCTCTCCTATGAAGACAGGCTGAGGGAGCTGGGATTGTTCACCTGGAGAAGATTTCGGGGGGACCTACTAGTGACTTTCCAGTACCTAAAAGGAACTTACAAGAAGGCTGCAGAGGGCCTGCTTACAAAGGCCTGTAAGTGAAAGGACAAGGGGCAATGGTTTTAAATTAGAGAAGAGTAGATTTAGACTGGATGTTAGAAAGAAGTTCCTCCCCACGAGGGTGGTGGAACACTGGCACAGGTTGCCCAGGGAGGTGGTTGAGTTCCCATCCCTGGAGGCATTCAAAGTGAGGCTTGCCAGGGCTCTGGGCAAGCTTATCTAGTTGGGGATGTCCCTGGCCAGTGCAGGGGGGTTGGACTAGATGAGCTCCACAGGTCCCTTCCAACCCAAACCATTCTATGATCAAATGAAAAAAAAAAATTCTGGCAGAATTTTAGACATTAAACACCATTAAGAGACCTTTTTCCCACCAGATACTGTACACAGTGTTGATGTGAATAATACAATGGTGACAACTTATTCGTGACTGAAATATGAAGCTAATAATTTACAAAGGAGGGGTGCAGTGCCTGTGTCAATGTCTTACATTGCTAACTGTAGCAAATTAGTACATTTAGCTTGTATTATACAGCTGAGACACTTGTTTGGCAGGAAGTCAGGACAGTAAAATAAGAGGGCTTAGCACACTGTCATTTTTCTATAGTCCATATTTTCTATAACTGATGATGCTTGAAAGCTAGAAGAGAATCTGCTCTGTTTTCACACATGTACTTACCTGCTTGCTGCAGAGCTATGCTGTAACCATCACAGCTCAGATTAACACTACTACACTCTGACATTTTGCAAGCCAGGCATGCAGGTAAGGAGTATATGGATCAGAATTGAGTGGCAAAACCTGCTCCTGAATCCACTTGGCGTAGCGAGCCCACCTTTACTCACAGACCATCAAACAGTAACACTGGAAATTGTTTAGAGATTGAGTGTGTTATCTGGCTGCATAATATACTTAATAAAAAGGAATGTTCTCAAATCTATGACTGTCGAGAACTTTAGCCTAACAGCATGGTCTGACAGACAAGATACTGCAACCCGACTCAAAAAATGGCTGATTTGGCTACATGTTTGGTCAGAGGATAATCTCTCTCCTGTAAGATGGGGTATAGACCATTTATCTGCTTGTTTCACAACCAGGACAGAACCATGAATCACTTATTGTCACTGTGTAAAGTTGTCATGAAGAGGATTGCAGAAGATACTGACATAGTTGGCAGTAGTTTGATGGTTACCTGAATGCTCACTTAGCCTGCGTCTCAACATATATCCCTGGTTTCTACTTTAAAGCAGTTCATTCAAGAACTTACTTGCATGAGACAAACTGCAAAAACTCCTGGCTCACTGCCCAAACAGTGGTTTCACACCTTCTTCATGTCAATATATTCACTTAAGGTATTTTAAGCTTCACCTTCCCTTACCTTGAGACTGAATCACTTAACGTTTAGGGGCCTGGAAAGAGTCTTAAATCTTGACTTGCTTCCAGGAACTAGAAGCTTCTACTGCAACTTTTTGAGTCCGCCAAAAGAGTGTCTGACTGACCTACGGGGAAGCTGCTTTCTGCATTTAAAGCAGGGAGATTAATTAGCTATCAACCGTATACGTTTTTCCCAGGAACATGGCTTTAATATAGCTGCAGTCTCCAACAACAGGAATGACTTTTGCATGTTCTTACTATTATGTCAAACTATCTGTGTTCCTCCAATAAATTATAGACTGGAAACATTCTTCTGTTCTTCACATTTGTTTTCCTCACCTTAAAAAAACATGAGCACAGCAGCAGATGGAGACAACTACTATTTGACAAATAGCATGCTGGCAATATCCTGACTGCAGCTAATACTTCCTTAACACTGAGATCTGCCACCTTACAACGGAAGTCCTAGTGACACTTCTGAAACCTTAGCAAAGTACACAAACTGTCTGATTTGCCATGACGAGCTGTATGTAAATGAAGACATAACTGAATCTTACCCCTTGTTCTTGGCATATCTGGGTTAGTCTTTCCAGCTGTTCATCTTGAATAACCTTTGCCTTCTCATATTGCTGAATCATCATCTCCATCTCTACTTTCACTGGAAGGACATAAGCTGGAAAACACAAATAAGCACTTAAAGTAACCCAGCTGTGATTTGTTTTTTTAGCAGAGGGAAAATCTTTACAGGCCAAAGGCCACTCCGTTCACTTGAATCTAGAGAACTAGAAATAGCACTCAAATGTTCCTTCTGGGGAAGGATTTCTAATATGTGAAATGCAGGTCATCAGCAGGGTCTAGATCTTCCTTGGTGAGTCCTCCTTTTGCCTGGCTCAGCTGAAACGCATCCTGCATCCTCTTCCTAGCTTCTGCTGTAGTATACAGAACTTTTCCAGTGTTTACAGCAGATTTCCTGAATTGCTGGAGAGGAGCATTTTCTGCTTAGAGTTAGGCCTTTCCCCTCTAAACCTGAACAGCATGGCTCCCTTAGGAAAATAACTATTCCAACGCCCTAAGCATTTAATTCCTAGACTTTGTGGTAAGAAAGAAGTCCTTCATGGAAATAGCAGACTAAGAAGGGTATTTAAAAAAACCAAAAAGGTATTTATCTTCTATTGCTTTTCAAGCTTTGTTATTATGCTGTACAGGACACCAACACTGCAGAGAGCACCTTCACCATGGAACCCCCATGGTAAGAAAATACTCCTGGAATCTGACATAAAAATGGTGTTACAGACAAGAACTTGTAAAAGAAAGGTCTAGGACAGAGTTGTATGGAAATGGGGAGGGTGCAGCAAATATCAGAAAAGCAGGTTGGATGCAATTGCTTTGCAAAATCAGGAATGACATCTGGTGGCTAGAGACAGGAAGCAAGTCAGGGCATTTACTGCACTGGATAGGGGATGTGAAGGCACCTAACAGAAAAATAAAACAGTCTATTATAAAGGCACCTAGGAAACAGAAGATACAGCCATGAACTTGAGATCTACTCCACTCCATGGGAGCCATAACTCCCTTACATTCAGAGCTTTTTCAAATGTAAGAGGAAGGAGGGTGATAGAAACAGCAGTGGCAAGCAATCTTCTCATCATTTTAAAACCTCTTTTTTTTTTCTCAGCCTGCCAGGCAATTCTTGGGGTCATAAACTGAATTACCACTCACCATCAACAATCCTCTTCACTCTCCATATTCGCAGTGTGATAATAAGGCTGATAGCATCCCATGGGCTGCTGGGGCCATTAGCCACTGTTGAGGCCACCATTGGTGCCAAGGACAAGATTATGACAGCACCATCAAAAACCTAGAGAGAAATCAGTTTTTTCAAACCCTTCCTAAAGATCATAACCCTGCTATTCCTGCTTGGGGATTTTGAAGGGCTCCCACTTTGCCCGGAAGAAATGTAATTATGGTAAATATTTGAAGGGGATGTGAGAGGTGGGCAAGCCACAGAAAGGCTCCATCCTTTTTAGGGAGCACGACAGAATTCCTTAATGCATTTTATGAGGTGAGGAGACAGAAAGTGTGGTGGGAAAGCAGGGAGAGAGAAAGGTATTTGGAAATACTGGCAAAAATCCCCAAGCAGAAGTGATAGCTTAAATGCTATTACAACCAAGGAGTTTTATTATAATTGGTATTTATTACCCGTTACTTGGCACAACATCATCCCAAAAAAGGATACAGTCCCTGCCCAAAGATCTTACTGTCTAAATGAAGAGATCAAGAAGACAAGTAGATAAAGATGGAGCTAAGAGACTTGATGGCTCTTGGCCACGTCCTGACTCCACAATGTGTGTGGGAATGGCTGTGCATCATGACAGAAAGACACTCTGCTCTCACCTTCATTGAGCAGCTAGGTTTTCAAGGACTTTGACAATTGGGACTATTCAGAATAATTTGTATGATATTGGTTGCAATGGGATTAAATCACAAAAGGCAGTTGTGCAAAGTATTGGACAGAAACGTGAGTAAATGCAGTTCAGAGCAAACTGGCAATAGTGTTGTGTCTGTTCTACCCTCACTTTGCAGGGTAGAACAGAACTCTCATTGCTACCAAGACCCTTCCCAGCTGCCAAAGGCCACCGATTGATGGTTTGCATAAGGAGACAGGACATAGAGATTTTATAAGTACTACACATTCAGAATTGTGCGTAATAGTTTCATGTATTGAAAAGAAACCCTTCTTACTGCCCCCATTTGATGGGCAGGGAACAACATCACTCCATTCCAGTTCAGGCATTTCCTTATCTGCCTCTGCAACAGTATGCACATTCTACCTAATTTTTAATTTGAGGTACAAGTTATAGGGTTTATCATAGTTCAGTTCAATTAAAAAATGATTTCACAATGAAATTGAGGGTTTTGCCAAACGTGTTCTTTCTATCTGAAAACTACACACAATTTTCCAACCAGTTCTAATTTCAACTCAATTCCACGAATGGGGTTACATGAGTGACATGACAATTTTTACTCATATTGCTCACTATCTCAGGGTAGCAGTATCAATAGACTAGCAGAGTTCTAACAAAGAGCAAAAATGCCACAATCCCTCCCTTAATAAAATATTTCCAAATATCACACTCTTCTGAGTCTCTCACAGAAAAGCAGACTGCATCATACACCTATTATGTACACATGCAGATAATGAGAAAAGGTGCCCATTTATCTGAGTGAAAAAATATTGTATTCCATCAGGTCCGTAACAAAGATACCCAAAGGAGCTCTTTCTTACTCTGTCTGCCCAGAAAACACTATGAAGAGCAAGAGTGCTTACCTCTATTTTGTTTTCAATGTAATCCCATATGCCAAGGACCACAATCCTCAAAATAGTCTAGTAAAACAGATTAGAGGGAAGAAAAGATGATGAATTGTTATTGTAATTTCAGATAAACATTTAGTCCTTTATCTGTTTAGGAGATCATTTTCGCCTTCTCCAAGCATTATGCATTTCTTCTGAATAATAACGAGGATGTAGAAATAGCTACAAGAAATAGCTTGTGTATTTTAGAAGCAGGTCTTGCTTTTCCAATCACTATATTGACTTAGTGAAATTTCCATAAGTAAGTTCAAGTTCAAATGTTCATCAGTCTTTCAATCCTCCTAAAATTTTGCTTTTTAGACTTGTGAGATCTAGATTACCTCCCGTTCCCACCCACCAAGTCTATGTAATGCCCACTGGGGGTCCCTCCTTGGTTGAAAGGGGAGAAGATTCTTTTTTCTTGCCATCTCTAATATGCCAGCGTGTCATGGTTTGGGCTGGTGCAGAACAAATTCTGCTAAGATAGTATTGCTTCTAGCCAGGGTTCCTTTAAAAGTGACTTTAAAAGAGCTTTCCTCTGAAAGCTGGCAGTTATGTTTTCAAAAACATTATCAACTTCTAATAGTTTAAGCCTGAATGTTTGGGTTACAGCCTGAGAATTGGAATGTAAACCTGCTGTCCACACCTATAGGAAAGAAACAGGCAAGGCAGGTAATCCCAAACTGACCAACTGAGTATTCCATTTCATACACGTCATGCTCAGTATAAGTTTAGGGGGGCCGTCCCCTCCTCTCTCTCTCTTCTTCGCCTCCCTTTCAGCCCTGCTTGGCGCCCCAGCTTTGCTGCTTCTGTGCTTTTGAGTTCAGGCCTCCAGGGTCCAGCTTCCTCCCTTCCTTCCCCTCGCTCCAGGGAGTTTGGCTGCAGTGATATAGCAACCAGGAGGGAAGGTGGGAGATTTGGATCTTGGTGCTGGCTCTGTATCTTTGCTTGTATATATTTGTCTGCTGCCGTTGCTTTCTATTAAAAGTTAAAGTTACTCTGCCTTTTCCAATCCACAAGTCTCATTAGTTCATCCAAACCATAACACAGTGCTTACTATTTTCTAAGAAAAGAGGCTGTTGTCTTATTATAAAATCCCAAAAAGTAGTAGGATAAGGGGAAAAAACATCTCTGTAATCCTCCTCTATGAAGCAAACCAGCTATAAGTACCACCAGCAGCTAGAAAAGAGGAATAAAGAACGAATGCAGAATGAACCAATGGTGAATTCTGATTAAAAAATCCAATGGCATCTTTCCTAATTTTTAACATGGCTTTCAGAAGACACAATAAAAAAAAACAACAACCAACCAGTCAACTAATTGAAATTGAATTCACATAAAAAGCATAACTGGTAGTGATGTCTTCTGCCAACAGCAATATCAAAGTCAGATTCTGACAGACACTACAGACATAAAGAGTCTAACTGCAGTTGTGTGCCTTGCAGAAGGGATCAAAATGCTACTTTTAGTAGAGAACAGCACTAATGACAAGGAGCTTGGTATGTCTGAGCGTTGACCATGCCAAGAACCGCACAGAAAAAAGCAAGTGATTCTGATGACTAGACCTCCTCTTCATTACAAATACGAATATATTAAATCCCAACCAAGTCTGAACTGATGCCAAACATGCCAGCACTAACTAATGGCAGAAAAACTCTGGGTTTTTCAGTACTGTTCCTGTGCATGGTTTTGCGAAAGCCCACAAGCCCAATTGCCTCACTTGGCCCCGGACGACTATGCTGAGCCCTGTCTTGGCACTGCAAACCTGGATAACAGCACTCAATCCTGTTTTGCAGAGAAAGACATTGCTGTGGAAGGGATTGTGCTTTCAGAGTCCAGCCTCATACCATCAATGAGCAGGAAAGTGAACTCAGAAATAGCACATGTGAAGCACTGGTGAAGCCTGGCTCAAAAGGGATTCACTAGCCAGAAAAGGAAATGCAGTGCTCTCTTCCCCCTTCAAAAAATAAGACTCTATGTAGACATCAATTGCTAATGCTGCTGGTCTATACTCTTACAAATTGTACTTCCAAAGCATTTTACAAATGCAGCACAGGAATAAGGCTCACAGCAATTTCCTTATTAACCTATATGCCTCCAGGTTTATATGCAGAGGAAGAGCTTCACAACAGCAGCTCCTCAAATCCCTTAATGACTTCAAATTTGCTACCGGGATGACTGAACACTTATCAGCTTCACAGTAACTACTGGTGAAAATCTTTCTTCCTTTTGACAGGTGTGCACAAAGATATTTTCACTGAAATAATAAGGTGTAGCTGCACAAAGAACACAGAAACACTGTCTCACAACCATAAATATGATTTAATATGGGGCTGTTGAGGGAAGATATAAAAGGATTTTACTCTCTTTTTAATTCCTCACTGCAGTGTTTACATCAGACTCTGCTACTGTAATATTAACAGATCTGATCTGTTCCAAGGGCTGGAAGTTAGCACAAATGTTTTCATTTTCAGTCTGCTGGTGTGAATCAGCACAAGTCACCAATGACTGGAAGTCTACTCAGCATCATTCAATGCAGTAATGGTTGTTGGTACTACTTCTAGAAGACATGTCTCCTCCTCACAAAATATGTCTTGATGATTTCTCTCTTTGCTCTCAGCTAGTGCAGACACACTGTAGGAAAGCAAAGTACGAGGGCGGGATGAACCCTCTCCCAGAGCTGCACTCTTCAGAACAGACTGGGCACAACTGAGGGTAAGCTTTAAAAACATTTAATTTGTATGGAAGGTCTTAAAGTCATCATAGTCACTCTTAACAAAGAACCCTACATCATCACTCAAGTGACAAAAGCCATGTAAGGCAGCTTGTCCTTGGTGCCCTGGAAGAACCAGGTCCCCAAGAAAGTACCATCAGTAAGTCACAGACTGTGTGCATCGGGAGACAGAGGTGCCAAACACTCACTGCCCAGTGTCTAGTCTTCACTAGTGGCAACTCCAAACTAGGTTTAGCTTTCTCTACTCTCCCTCTGTCTGAAGAAAGCATGAGATCACATCCACTACTGCTTGCCATAACTCTCACCCAGAAGTCTGAACCATGCAAATTTGGGCTTCACGGGGCAAATCTCCTTGACTGTTCAATATAATAAATATCTTGACTGAAATGAAAACACTGCATTTTTCCTAAGCAATCCAAAATATTTCAAACAAATAAATATTGCATTTGTACACTTCCTCTGTACAGAACTTAAAGATATTTATGAACTTGTAGCAGAATCTGAAAAAAATAGACAGAAATGAATAATCCGGGACACTTCCTAAGCACTGTACATGGATCAAACTGAAAAATGGGCATGAACTAGGAGAGATTTGCAACTGTAACACTCATCACAGACAAAACAGAGATGGTAGTCACAACTCTACCATTTGTAGACACAAGAATCTATAAGAAATAGGAAGAAAAATGGAGCAGCACTGCTGGTTCCTACTGATATGCAGGCATTTTCAGCACTGTAGCACACAGTTTGGCATTACGTGACAGGCATGTTGCATTTTTGAAAGCATAAATTTGGAAGCAAACATTAAACATCAGTGTTAGAGGTGAGTGCCACCTTGGTTTTTTGTACTTGAAAAAGAATGCAGTAACATTTCTTCACTGGAAATCCTTTAATTATAAAGTCCTTAACCTATATCTGTATTTCTAGTTATATCAGAAATACATTTGTGTTTTCTGAGGGCTAAAATTTTACATAGAAGTCTGTCCACTACACTAATAAAAGATAAATAACTGAACATTTCTGTTAACTTCTACAAGTTGAAGTAAACCCAGATAAAACTGCAAACCATTTTTCAGACAGAAATGTAATTTCTATGTTGACAGTGTCCCTTTGAGACACACAGTTGTTCACACATTAACTGTCTGCAGTGAAGTTTAGAAGAACTGTGGGACGCTACAGATTTTCACTCTAATTTTGTAAGGAAACCTTGCCAAATCCTTTGCTGAGTCAGCTTTGTGAATTCCCACAATCTGCATGAGCTCTAGCTTCATTTGTCAGCTGACTATAACATACATTAGGTAATTTTAAACATTTTTTTGCCTGCACAGTTAATACACAATTTACTGATCATTGAATCACTGTGCCACATTCATCCATAATGTAAAGAAATCAAAAGGAGGCAGCACAGGAGGTGAAGCTGGGCAACAGCAAAGGAGAGCAATTATGCATATCGAGCTGGGGTAGTGATTGTACCGGAGACAGACAGGATGGAGGGGGATAGAAAGGGTGTCTTCAGATCTTTCTCCTTCCTTCCTTCTTTCCTTCCTTCCACTGCCATAAAACTAATCTATCTGTTACAGAGGGTCTTTACCTCTGGCTTGTACAGAAACTCTAAATAAGCTTCTGCCTTTTGTACATATCTCATAAGATCAAACATTTATGGATATATATTCCAGAAAGAACACCTTGTACCCAACCTGTAATCTATAACCTCTCTGGTTTGGGTCACTCCACAGAGGCCTTATCTCATTTACTACTTAAAAGATTCTTCTCTTGCCATCTTCTGGTGTGCCTCTCCTGAGACACTGCATTACTTGCTCCAGTGCACACTATTCCCAGGCCACCAGAGCAGAGAGGAACATGTTAACATCTTTAAATGGACATGTCCTTCTCTTTCCAGTGTATTAGCATCCTCCTCACATGGCTTCTCTTCAGTTAAGGTTCTGAAGGGAAACATTTAACTAATGATCTCCCTTCACAGGACACTATTTATTACCCAGTACAGAATCACAGAATCACGAAGACTGGA
>VWZO01006195.1:0-24121 GCA_013396975.1 Bucco capensis
TTCCAACCCTAACCATTCTATGATTCTACTATGATTCTATGATTCTCTTATACCTAAACTTCCCACCACAGAAGGAATCCACAGGCAATGTACTAATGAACAAAACCAAACCCAAAGCATGAATATCAAATTTTTTTCAACTAGACGGTCTAAGCTTAAAACAACTACCTGCTAGTTCATATTCACATAAAAATAGACAATAGATAAATATACGTATGTACACACACATAAGTAGAATTTGTAAAAAAAAAAAAGAGCAACTGTTTGCCACAACACTTGGCAGCATTGAGATTTAATTGAGATTTATACATTTAGACCAATCTTTACTCCTACTGAATTATTGCTGTCTTCCCTCTAATTTCCAAAATTACTTATTAACCAGCTGCTCCCACAGTTAGTTTTATCAGCTGTTAAACACATAAATAAACAAATTATAAAGTATGAAGAGCGATTAGAAGGAATGAAAAAGCACACTAATGCAAAGCGTATTCAAATTCAGCTGTCATTCATCCAGTCTATTCCTTTAATGGCTTTTTCTTCTCACTTCTCTTTGCTGACATTTACATTAAAAGGTGCAGTATCTTTCAACTTCCATTTTGAGTGAATGTTCCTTGTAATGAGCAACATGGGCTTGAAAGCGTGTTTGCTGAAATGCAGTGAAAAGGTAGTTTTAATGAAAAGAAATGAGAAAACTGGAGAATAGATAATCATTTTGCAATCTGAACTAATGCCTATTTGGAAAAGGCTCAATTGAGGAAGGAGATGTAAGACTTTTGGCAATGTGAATTCTAATTACTTCAAGTCTTGGCAGTAATTTTATCAAACAGTAGCAATTTCATTAAAAGGTGCATTGGTAATCATCTACATAAGGTCTCCAGAGGGGGAAATATACCATTAATTGTATGATTATGTTATCATTGCTCTTGTGATGGACCACATTAAATACCACAAAAAGGAGCACTGCTTTTTACTTTCTCCAGATATTCAGTTCAGTATATTTTCCTAGAAGATTACAGCAATACACAAGACTTTCAGATTAACAAACATGTTCACTGAATTTTGCAGAAAAAACACAGCTATTTTTTATGTCCATATTACTTTATATTTTATTTTCCTTCACTGAATGAACTGACAGATTCATGAGAAAAAGGCTGGGTTCAGTAATAAGATAGCTAAAGTATTTATATAGTTTTACTACCGAAATACAAGTCATTGCATTACATGTCAGGCATCCATATGGCACAGAGATCCATTTAAGAAGTAGGTTTTCGAGTATTTCTGTATTTGTCCATGGAAATTAATTTTATCTGTCAAGTGGCTTTTTAATAAGCCTGTAGTAAGTTAGATTTCTCTTGTCTAACTAGCGTGCAAACTTTGCTAACTAAGAGGTTAGTAAAAATCCTTGTAAAAGTGTTGTTTTACAGACAATAACAAATCTAATAAACATATTTTTGATGAGGGACCCCAGTATTAGCGAGTTATCTTTGCACATGCCTTCTGAAACTCTAACTAGGACAACTTCTTAAGGATTCATTGGCATGTTCTTCAGAACCCCCTAGAGTGAACAAATCCCACCTCAGGTAATCACACTAACACACAGCAAGATCTGTCACTGATGTTGACTTGGAAGTGCCTTGAATACAGAGGCACGGATATAATTTTGACAATCCAGTTTCATTTCCCCCATCTTCTGGCAAGGAGATACATAACTGTTGAACTTAATCTCCAATGTCAGCAGAAGTCCCACTTGCTTGCAAATTATATTTTATTTCCTTGTTTATTAATAAGCCTTGTCACGAATTGCATATACATGGTAGCTGCCTATTGAAAAAGTGCTCCTCCTTCCTACCCCAGGGAAGATACACAAGAGGGCATTGCACTATGAGTTCAGCTCAAGTACCTGCCTAAGCAAGGAATCCCATTTCAGCATCACTTTTGATGATGGTATCTTGTTTATGCGAGGAGACCAGAAATACAAGGATTTCTTATTCTCCTTTCATTTGACCTCTTTTATTGTGCTGCATAGCTCAAATCCTAGGTATGACAATATTAGCATTACTGCAAAGTCAGCAACTTAATGTATAATACTTGGAGGAAGACAGACGTACTATGGAATAGGAAACTTACAACAGGTTCTGTTATAATGAACACGACTGGGAGGAAGCTTTTATTTTGTTGAAGATAACATAATTTCTTTTCAAAGTTAAAAAGTTGTGGTCATCCCATCATAAGAAGTGCTTCTATGCCATTTCAAATAGCAAAGAGTTAGGCAGCAAAAGTAAAGAATCCGGCAGACCCTTAGCAGCAGAAAATGAATACCTCAGTAGCAGGTCCCAGTGCAGAAGAGCATCCAAGGCATATGAACACACTTTAGGCAAAAACACCCTATTAAACTACCTATTTATTTTAATTTAATATTACATTAGAAGTAAAAATGTAGCGTTTTTATAATGCACATTTTCCTTTAAAAAAAAAATTCAGCAGTAGTTTTGAAAACATAGCTACATAAATTTAAACTCAGAACTCTTGTAATCAATAAAAAAATTAAAGGCCCTCTACACAAAACCCTCTTCAAACTCTACATTTGCTGCCAGTATTTTAAAGATAATCAAACTACTGAGTTCATACTGAGTACCTCTGGGCAGGTTTTGCAGCAATAATAAACCAGCCTTTGGCATCTGGAGCTTCATAGCAGGTGCAGTGAAAATATTTATTTCATTTCATTCAGTACAAGTCAATTAAGCAACTAATCCATTCAAAGAGGAGCTACTGATCAGGAGTTGAAAAGAACATGAATGTTTCTTTCCACCGCCATTCTAAGAATAAAAAGAGGATAAAATGGACTAGTTCTAAAATTTTTACAGCACAGTGATTAGAAACCACCAGTTTTGACTACAGATAGGCCTTTCAGACATTAATTCTTTATTTCAAAACATTTCTCAATGAGTTTTTTCTTCTGAATTGGCTGGCCTCTATGTGGTTGTATTTATCTAACGGAAGAACATTTCAGAATTCTCATTTTCTTCACTGTAATCAATGCAAATCATCAGTAAAAAAAAAACCAATTATCTAATACAAAAAATGTCAACACTTCCTATTTTCATACTAAACCATACACATGAAGAATCAGAGTAAGTGTATATATAACAATCTACATAATAGCTTAAATACAGGCACAGTGATTAATCAAAGTAAGTATAACACTAAGTGCAAGGCTATATTTAATTAAAACTCTATCTCACTGGTAATAAAGGAGGTTAAACCTTTCTTTACAAAATGATTAAGTACAAATGCAAAACAGTTAAAATGAGGCTTACTGTTGGATGATTTAAATCACAATTAAAATCAGATTTACAATGCTTTGAATCAAATTGAAGCACAAAGCACACAGGGAGATAACTATTTTGTTAAACCCAGGAGCTTAAAGCCTATCTGGAGTCAGACATCAGTTTTACACAGCATACCTGGAGGAAATGCAAACAATTTGGAGAGGGCTGAGAAGAACAAGAGGAGAAGGAATTACAAAAGACGCACTGAAAGACAAGGCTGAAAAAGGTTTATAATAGAAAAGAGAATCCAATGATGTCTCATTAATTGCCAGTGTGTAAAATGTTATTACAAAGAGGATGGTGATCAGCAGTTCCCTATATTAACCAGAGCAAGGCAAAAGAAAAGGGGATTAGGCTAGGTATCAGAACCTTTTGACCTTTAACAACTAGTTATGTACTAGAAAAAAAAATGGGTGGCAGACTCTGTACTACAAGTCTGCCTTACAGCAGGTTTGACAAAAGTCCCCCTGGGAAGATCTGCTCCCTTTGACCCTGAGGGAGAGCAGGGGACAGAAAAGATGACCCCTGCAGGCCTCCTCCGGCCTTACTCTTAAAGAGTTCAGTGGGTGCTTCCCAAGGCTTGCTGTGTTTCTTAGAAACCCAGCTTCAGGAGGCAAGTGAATGCATGAGAAAGCAAAGAATGAACTTTCCAGTCCTGAGGGCTGCAGATAAAACCTATAACACCTGACACTGCTGGAGCCATTAACTCCTGAACAGAATAAAACATATTAAGAGAGCCAAGTACAAGTTACTAATCTCATTATGTCCTTCACTAGGAACCCAGTTAGTTCTGAATGGCCCAGGTTTGTGAATACCCAAAACATTTCTATTACACTTGTTATCAGGATCTTTTCTCCTCCCTTGGAATATGCAGGCTCTGAATGACAGGTTATAACCAGCAAGTGCGATTTCTTTTTCCCGTATGGCTTTTACACAAAGCCTTTCTGTAAGAGAAGTCCGCTCCATCTCATGAGGAGCATGTTCACCCAGCATGAGAAGAAAAGCGCTGCTTAGGTTAAGACAATTACTGACGGGCAAAGAAAGGAGATGTAGGACTAGGTTGCCACTTGCATGGCTTCCAGAGAACCTGTGAGAGATGCATCTGTCCAACTTTCAAAATTTCCCTGCCACGTTTTTTATCTCTTAACTTAAATCATCCCATGCATCTCTTTATCACTTAGATTTACAACTGTTAGTGCCTAGTTGACCAGCAAATTTTTGTCTGTACCAGATATTTAATGATTATGTTACATGATTATGGACTCAGCTGTCAAGATGACATTTAAAACCAAACATATTTAATGCTGCCAGCCTCCCAGTGACAAAACCCCCTGTAGCTGATAATATTACTAAATGACAGTTCATTTTTAGTTACAATTTCCAGGAATGATCCATATGGAGCAGCCCAGGAGCTGCAGAGAATGGTGGCAACATTAGTAATTGTTCTGTTATTCACATGCCTGTTTGCTGTTAAAGATAATATAAACAAGAACCTTACATGCTGTACGAAAAAAAAAAAAGCTACATGCATTTTTACATGCCTGTTTGCTGTTAAAGATAATATAACCAAGAGCCTTACATGCTGTACAAAAAAAAAAAAAAATGCTAAAAAATGAAAAAGATCATTAAAAATCCATTTAAAGGTAGATCTTAAAAACCTATGTTTTCAGAATAAATCAGTATAATCCCCAAGAGTAAATCCACTGAGATTAACGTTTCCTATGCTTTCTAATTGGTATACCCTAGAAAATAGGAGTCATGTTCTCCCTTCTAACACAGATGTTTACACTCCCCTTATCCTTTTATCACTAACGGCAGCAATCTTGGCTGGTGGACAAACAAGACACTTCAGTTGCCATTAGGTTTGGCAACCAGCCAAGGAGACTACTCACACACAGAAAGTTATGTTCACTTATGACTGTTTGCAGGATTCATTGTCAAAGAGGGTCCCTTTGGAAAAAAGCCCTTCACTGAAAAAGCCAAGCACAATACTTCTGCAGTAAAATTAACAGAGAAGAGTAGTAACAATTTTAACATTCCTTTTATCACAGTATGCCAAGTCCTAGTAATTTGCATGTGCATTCTCTTCAGGTATTTTTTTAACACATGTGCAAAAGATGTAACACACTGAAATCTGCATCACCACTTTCATTAGATGCCTTTAGCATCAGCTCTCCTCTTTTACCCAAGGTTACAATTAACACCTTAAGCTCTACTAAGGTTAAAGATCCTCAACCAGGGAGGGCAGAGTTTCTGAAGGAGAGAAACAACTTCAGGCTGTTTCTTGTGCAGGGGAATATTCAGAAGGACGTTCAGAAATTAAAAAAGGCGAAGTTTTATACTTAAAGTGAGAAGGTACTTATAGTAAATGCAATGCATTAGGATATTAATCCTCATTTCCTCTAGCCATTCTCTGAACAGCTGAAAGAGACTTAAGGAAATGAGTCAAAATCCTGGAAGATGTTTGTGCTAGATGAAAAAGAAAACAACATCTGTAAAATCATGTGTCACATACACAGAGCAAGACAATGTGCAACTCTTAATCTCTGCAATGGCATTCATCTTCATGGATAGAGAGAAAAAGCTGAAAGGTGGCTTAACCTTGAGCAATTACTGTCTGTCTTCTACAAGATTGCTATGAGATTAGATCAGTTGTCATCTATTGTAGATAAACATATATGTTGTTGAAACTCTTTGACGCTGTGTGGTTCTCCGTTCATCCAGGATTTGTTATTCCTTACCTTTAGATTACACCAGTGTTTACTGAAGGTTCAGGCTAGAAAGCAGCTTTCCTTCAAACTACAGAAGCGTAGTATTTGGTATTTAGTTTGACAGCTCCAGATATGCCTTAACAGTCTTCTGAAGAGCTTGCACTAATAACACATTATAGCTCAGACAGAAATTCAAGGAATATAGAGGTATCATCAGTCTCTCACAACAGACTACAGACAGAAAGGGGTAAGTTTCATTACAAGAAACTCCTAGCAACTGAAACATGACTCAGATGTTCCTCCTAAAACCCGTCCTAGTTCATGTTTACATGTGCTAAAGACATATCCTTTCCAATTCCACCTGCGTCCTGGTGCAACACGTCCCTTCTGGAGGTGACTCAGGATCCTTTGATCAATCCAAGCACCTGCACAGAAGTGTTACTGTTTGGACAATCTGTGATAGGTTTCTGGAAGGGCTGAATTGAGGTGGAAAGCCTATGGTGAGCCAGTATAACCCAATGGTACTACAGCTGCAGTCATTTGTCAACGAGAGGCTCTCTCGTGCAAAATGAGCACATGGAAATGCCTCCAGTGTCTATGAATGGTACTTAAACAGGATGCAAATGGGAGTCTCGCTTCTTGCCAAATTTATCACATTCTTTATTATAAAGCCTGAAGAAAAATCATTTATGCACTTGCTGTGAGAATGTTCCCAGTTGTAACGGAAGGAAAAAGAGTTGAGTATTAAGCAATCTTTGACATTTCCATTCTGTTCCTGTCAGTAGCCTTGGGCCACATTTCTGTGCAGGAGGATCTGCACTGCCACAGGGAAGGGAGGAAAAGGAGAAGCAGAGGGCAGAGACAGAAATGGAGGCGTAGGGATGGCAGGATGCTCAGATGGTTTGAGGGGGTCAAGGCAGTGCCTGAGTGACAGCAATCAGAATCCTCATCAAATTCAATCTTCCTCCTTCAAGTCTCCTCTTTTATGGCTGACAGGTAGCAATAAGCATCACGAAAACAGACTCTTTCCTCTGGGCACAGGGAGATCCTCCTATTTCTCTGCAGTTGACTAAAAAAAAAAACCAAAAAAAAAAAACGGCTGCACTGATGAATGCCATATCCAGTCGGAAATGCCACAGAGACTTTGGTAGAGTACTGAGAGGTGGGAGACAGGGCAAGCCTTGGAGGACAAGGAGAGGCACAGAGAGAAGATTGTTCCAGAATACCACATAAAATGAGAACTAGGCAATCTCTAAATGGAAGTTAAAGTGAAAGCACATGTTCAGATGCAAGAAAAACAAAACGTAGAAAAAGACTATGGACAGAGCAGGACAAATGGTTTGCCCTCTGAGAACTACATTAAGCTCTGTTTTCTACATCCTCCTTCCCTATTTGCAACCAA
Source organism: Bucco capensis (assembly GCA_013396975.1). Taxonomy (NCBI): domain Eukaryota; kingdom Metazoa; phylum Chordata; class Aves; order Piciformes; family Bucconidae; genus Bucco; species Bucco capensis. The sequence goes on from VWZO01006195.1 coordinate 7,443, forward strand.
AGGAAGAAGCCCTTGACTAAAGACCAAAGAAAGAAAATTAATATAAATTTCTATAATGATAAGTAACAGGTCTCAACAGGGACCATGGGAGATTATCCAGTCTGCACTGATGCAAACCCAAAAGTAACCCAGGGTCATGCTAGCTCCAGAGCAATCCAGCACAGCAGATCACCTCTGTCCTGCCTGTCACTTCTGAAGTACCCTGTGGTCCTGCCAGGACACGAGTCATCGCTCAGATACCTCCTTCAGCACAACACTAGCCCTGAATAGACAGATGATGCACATACATACTCCAAAACAGTTGTCCTTTGCAACAAGTCATTTATGCCTACTACACAGCATATTTTTGTATACACAAGTTTGTTTGATATGACCCTGTTGGGAAGTCTCCCATGAATACGTGTCTGAACCCAGAACCAGAGGAAGGATCACAAAAATGAAGTTCTTTCTTTGCCTCTCCAGTACTCTGGAACCCGCATCTCACGTATTCCAGGAAGGACATACTGCCAGTCTGACCTGTTTCTCAAGCTTTCCTTCAGGACAGTCTAATCATATGATGAAGGATAACCTTCAAGTGCAGACAAGAAATGCATGAAGCACATAAAGTTGGTGGGTATTAATCATGTCAACTTTTTTTTTTAATTTATTTTGAAGAATAACCTATTGGTTGGAAACTTTCCCATCCCTGTAGCCACAGCACTAGCATTTTGCAGAGGTATGGGGGTATTTCTAAACAGGAAAGTCCAAATTGACAGATATTACACACTAGCTCAGATTACCAATAAACAAAAAGCATCAAACCCCAAAAGTTACCCAAACAAAGCTATTAACAAAAATGTTCATAAATCAACTACTGCACCCTCTTACATTCCAAAGCAAAGTGCTTACAATGGAGATGTGTAAATTGTCATTCCTGTTAGTTCCTGGTATTTCAGTTTTATTTGCTCCCAGCAGCATGGGCAGAGACTTGCACAGCCCTCCCTGACTGCTCCCACCCAGGCTGCTCTGCAGGGCTTCTCTCTGTTGGTGGCAGCAGATGTTAAACACCTAGCACTGTGCATCGCTTCCCTGGGTGCTCAGTTTGCTCTCAGATGAGCAGCAAAATAACCTTTCACGTTATCCGCTTTCAGGGGCCAAATTCCCCGCTGGGTGCAACTCCTCGAACGCCATCGGCGACCTCCTCACAGCACTTTCCTCTGTAGACCTCCAAAGATCTCATAAGCCTACAAACGACTACAAAAGCCACGTGCAAAGTTGCTCAGAGATGCAACCAGACGCTGAATTTAAAATCACTAGCCCTGTGCGCAAGGGCTGTGAGGTTTGGCAAGCCAAACCCCCTTTTACCACTGAACTGGAAGGGAACCTTTGAATTTATAACCGATACACTTCAGTTTTAGCCCTGCCAGACCTCCCGGAGGCCTGAGCGGCACCGCTTGCCGTCTTCTTTATCACGGAGGACCGGCAGTGCCAGAGCAGAGCGGCTCTGACGCCCTGTCCCGCGGTGAGCCGCCTGCCCGGCCCCTCCACACCGCGGCCCCTCCACACCGCGGTGCACCGATCCGCCGGGGCGCACCCGGAGACTGACCCGCCGGCGGGGCACCGAGCCTATTAGCCCTGCCCATATCCCGGTGAGGCTTCACCCCTGCTGGGGAGCGCTGGACACCTGACGGCGGCAGCTCGTTCTCTGCCTGTTGTTCAGCGAGCACTTAACCGCGGGCACATTTTGTACTGATAGTTTACTGCCATAACAGCCCGGCCGGGGGAGATGCAGCGGGAGGCTCCTTGCCGGCCCCTCTCCCACCTCCAGATAACCGCACACCGCCAACAAAGGACTTTTTTTTCCTTTTTCCCCCAGCAAGGCGTCCCGCAAAGCCTGCGAGGGGCGATACCTGGGCAAACCGTGCGCTGCCGCGGCGACCAGGCACGGCATTGCTGCCCGCGCTAACCCCCCTGTCCCCGCGAAAGGGACTGTCGACTCCGAAGTTGCCCCCGCCCGCGCCTGCCCCGGCTTCGCTGCACCGTTGAGGGCTCCGCGTCCGACCGCACCCGCGGCTCCCACCTGCGGGGAAGAGGCTCAGGAGCAGCACGGCGTGCGCCAGCTCCCAGACGAGGAACGCGCTCTCCATGCCGCCGCCACCCCCTGGAGCGCGGCGCGGCGCCGCTGCCGCTCACACCGCCCGGCGCGCAGAGATGCCCGAGCCCCCGCGGGAGCGCTGCCGAGTACAACCGGCCCCGCCGCACCGCCGCCGGCTCCGCCTCCGCCGCCCGCCCCGCGCCTTGCTGCGCGGCCCCCCACAGCTCCCTCCGCGCCCCCGCCACGCCCCGCCGCCACGGGGATGGGCGCAGGTGAGAAGGTGCCTGCGGGCCCCTAGTTTGCGTCGGTGGGGTTTACCATGAAGACCCCAAACAAATCCTCCCTTTCACCCCCCACAAAAATGATTAAAAGAAGAAAAAACCCGGTGGCCGAGTATGTATACGGTGCTGTCACGGGAGACAGATCTCCCTCCTCACGAGGTAGCGCTTCTGCCCCACTGGGCATGGGCAAGTGCTGCGAGGAGGGGTCGGGGCTGTGGGGATGGGTTGGTGTAGGGTCTGAAAAGAGAGGGAGCATCCCTCAAACGGTAGGTACAAAGCCATTTGTCTAGCTTTGAATCTTCACTGATATCTCCTGGACGTGCCACAGCAGATTGTGTGCACCAAAAGTATTACTTCTGCCTTGGCTCTCACTGCTGAGATCCCAAACTGTGCCCACTCTTGGCTGTCGCATATTAATGATCAGGCAGAGCACTGAAAATGTGGCTTAAAAGTGTATGCTGTGACACAAAAGGGAGAATTGAAAGAACTGGTTGGTTTCATATGGAAAAGGGGAAGCTGACAGGGAATTTAAACATGGAAAATGTTCTTAAAAAGAGGATTGTGAGCAATTGTTTTTCATGTCCCTCAAGGGCAAGATAAAAAGTAATCCATTTAGTTCTCATTTAAAAAGATACCTTAAATGTTAGGAAAGCACTTTAAAAGAGTAAGGAGAACGTTATCTACAAATGCATTGTGGGGAAGAGGTTGTGGAATCCCACAAAGGGAGTTTTTTAAGCACTGATGAGACAATTGGCAAGGAGGATCTGGGAGGATCTAGGAGCATTTGCTTCTGTAGGTGCAGAGCTGGACTGGAGCTGCTCCTCAGGTGGAAGTAATACAAATTACAAAAATGTTTGTCTTTAACGCTGCTTTGCCAGTTAGTGTCACACACTGCTGAGGTGAAAGACAGGTATAAAGACCACCCAGGCAAAGGAGTCATCCATGCATTCACCAGCCACACTCTGCCCAGGTATCCACAGGCCGCACCCACGCAGGAAGACTGACAAAGACTGTCAGAAAACCCTTGACTGTGCTTATGGATGTACAGAAAGATGTTGGTATAGATCAGAAAAGTTACTGAAGGTAAACTATTCCTTTTTTTTTTTCTTGTCTTCATCTTCTTTTTGTTTTTACTCCTGTCAGATTTTTACAAGGTTAATAACACTGTCCCATATGGTCCAGCATGAGATGAAAGTCTTGTCTTATATGTTTAAAATGGCTCTTTCCATTTCTTTAATCTTTCATCTCTGACAGCCAGTGTCTTTTGATGACTGAGTCCTTCCTGTGCTGCAAAATGGAATACATTTTTGTTAGCACACCAACAATTTCAAAATGAAACATCATTTTTAAATCTTATTTCTCACTAGTTTCTAGCGTCATCAAATTAATTGTAATTAGAGAAAAAGAATAACTGAAATATTTACTTTCAGTGCACTCCAGATTTCCCAGGTGTCTTTGAGTTTTGTTTTTGTAGGAGAAAAAAAAGGAAGTTGGAAATTTTTTATATAAATACTTGAAGTATTTACAGTTTCATTTCTTAAAGATGTGAAGGCTGCCCACAACATGCTATGAGAGGTTTCCATTGAAACATTATCAAGGAACATGTGATGTTATTGTGACAGGTTTCTCCCTGTTCTTCTTGATTAGTGCTCTTTCAGTTAGTGACCTCCCTTTATGTCCTGCTCATCCCTGATCACATGAAGCCAAACTCCACATGGCCCTGCATCATGTGCCTCATTTTCACAAGCATTAGCTAAATGTTAAGACATCTCAAAATCAGAGTGGCAACAATATTCTTCATGTACTTTGCCTGGCTATAAATAGCTACAGTAAGTGGGAAACAAAGGTGAATTGCTTTTAACCTTGCAACTTCATTTATTTTTAATAATCCTAATGAAAAACGTAGTTGCCCTTTGCACCTCTGTGCAGTGTATTGCACTGGATGCTGTAAGTTCTTTCATCCATATTCTGTTTGCGTTATAGAAGAGAAAGTTTCTTAAGTAATGGAAGATTTTCTTAGGTCTTTTATTCTACTTTTGTCCAAAACACGAGCTTAAGCCAGTAAAGGTCTTCTCTGTGTTTGCAAATAGCCTTATATCCCTCTGTTCAGTTGTCACTGTGATACTGTGGCAGTATGTTAGGACAGGTAATGCCATCTCTCCTCATCATCTGCTAGTTGACATTTTAGCAGAAGAGAACAAAAAGAGAAGGAGATCTATAGTCTTTGAGACAATGGATACAGATTTGGAGATTAGAATGATAAGCTTGGAGAAATATGTGAAACCTGTTATTTGGAAAGCTCACTTCAGCTTGAAATCCTTGAAATGATTTAACATGTATGGACAAGCTCCCTTGAACAGTCAATTCCAAGGATTGCTTTTCTGCATCCATGGGACTGCTAACAGGAGTAAACAGTGGATAGATCGATAATATCAGTAAGATTAAGCTAATGTCATTAAACGACTGGTGCCTTAATGAAGTTCTTATGCTGTTTCTGTATCTGAATGAAAATGCATTTGTAAATTAGCTAGTTTGATGGTTTCTAGCTGTTTATTTGTCAAGAATATGAATACCTCTTTATTCTAAATCTTTACAGCATAAATAATCTTTGGGGTCTATTTTATCTATGGCATGACATATCTAATTAGAAGAGAGGAAAATGTTCTTCTGATACAGCCAATCGATGTCAGCTGGAATCCCTACTGATAACCCTGTGATAATGACTTCTTCTATAAGGTTATACTTTTCCTAAATTGCAGATTGATAGATCTTAGTCTGAGGCATTGCCATTCCATACAAACTGGAAGTCTCAGCAAGCCAGACAGATCTAGAGTTAACTCCTCTGTGATTCCTGAAGGCTTTGGGAAATTATGAGTTTGAAACGTGTATCGATTTACCCGTGTTGATGTAAAAGCTGTCTAAACATCAGCATAAAACTTTGTTAAGCTTTTTAGAAGTGAAAAGTGGTTCAATTTCTGCCTTGTGCGTTTGTCTAAAACAGCATTTCTGAAGAGTGGCTGTCAGAAATATAATATGACCACCATGAAAAACACATACTCAGCACTCTACTGTATCTTAATTTCAATCAACAAAACTGTAGCTGTAAATTTTCTGAGTCTCTTTTTTATTAATAAATATATAATTTATTTGTTTTAAGTATGTAATCTGCTGGTCTGAACTGTTGATAGGGCAAGATATAATCTAGCTGTTCTCTGGAAGCCTTGAGATTTTGGGATGCCCCATTGCTTTTAGCTTCATTAATTTCCAGTCTTCTGCATCCTCACACTAGCATGTAAGGGTGGACAAGTGGAGGAAAATGGTGGTATTTGATAGGCATATGACTTAAAACTTTTTCTCTGTATGGTAGGATTATAATGTCTGCCATACAGTTTGACAGAAGAAACTTCTGCTATTTTTATCAGGGATGACACTAAAATAAATGCAGATGAAATGGACACTTTTATCTCATTCCCCCTAGAATATGAGCCTTCAGACTGAATCCATTGAATCTACTGAAGTGGGAGGTATCTCTTGTTCCCTTTTAATCCAATTTTGTAAAATACTTGTTAAATCCCATTGTGTGCGTGATCTTAAATCAGCATTGCCAGCCTAGTTAATTAAAGAGTTTTCCAGCATCAAATGTCAAGAGCGTAGATATAATCGTCATTGAAGCTTGAAATATATGCTGTTTTAAAATACAGCTTGTACTATCACATGCATAGCACACTATTGTAAAAACTGTCTTATCAGTATAACCTTAAGTGGAAAATAAAGGCTCTAATCTTCTTGATAGCTTTTTGTGTTAGTTTATAGCCTGCAATCTTACTAAGAAAAGAGATTTGTCTTTATGAAGTGCCAAGTATGGTTCCTGCCTTTTTCACTTGATGCTTTATTTGCACAGGCCACTATTGAGAGCTAACTCCATGCAGGAACTTAGGTATTTTCAATTGCTGTTTTATTCCATTTTGTTGCTGGTTTTTGTTTGTTTGATTGATTTTTCAAGTGATTTTCAGATATCAAAATAATTATGGAGAAACAGCTTAGGTGGCTCCCACAAAAGTGTTTGCCCTTCTTGGCTTGCTGCCCTTCCCACCTGTCGCTGAGCTTCCCACACATGGCAGCTTTGGGCTGCAGACCTGGAGAGTCTTGTCCTTGCCCTCTCTGCCTGCTCTCAACAGCATGTTAATGCCTCAGTTGCTGAAAACATATCAAGGTTCTGCATCTCATGACAAGAACTAACTCTACTTTGAAGTTCTTAAAGAGTCTTTCTGTGTTTCCTTACAGTGCTTTTCCATATCTGAAATCTAAATAAATGGCTAGAGAGGGGTTTTGTCAGGAATCTTTATTCTGAGGTGATTAAAGCTACATGAAAGCCAACTGACACTTTTTGCATTTTTGTTAAACTGCACTATTTTGCATGTGAATTTGGGGACCAAATAAGAAGAAAACTGAAACAGAAGCAAAAGAACCTTCTTGGTTGAGATGACATATGTCAGAAGTATGTATGGCTAGGCTTCGTGAATGAAGATCCAGGGAGGGCTCCATCCACACTCNGAAGTATGATGTGGAGAACAGGGTGCTTGTCTTGTCTGTGTTCCCTGAGTAGATAAACTAAAAAGTTTGTTTTATCACATCTTGTTTGTTACATTGCCTCTTAAAGTATCTTCCTTTAACCTATTTGAATTTATCATTATTTAGGTGTATCAGAAATTGCTTGGATCCTTTGTATTCTTGCAGGGCATCTTCAATGTTCTTTAGGTCTCATTTTGTATACATCTTCGTGTAGTTTGCAGAAATGTGTCAGTTTCCCTTTATTCAGCTTTAATACTTGTTACTACGCTGAGTTGTACTTTATGGGCAACGAGCCTCTCTGACTCCTCCTCCTCCTCTCACACGTCTGGCCTGGAGCACTCAGCCTTTGTCAGGAGAACATCATATGAGCCTCCCACTCTTTCCCAATCCCATCCCCAATGCCCACTCTGACTGCCTCCTTGTACAGAGCAAAGGCAGATTTGTCACAACCCTACCACCTCGTCTGGAACAAGGATATCAGTGTCTGACCTTAAAAGCAACTATTATTTATTAGAACCAAAGCATTTCAGAGAAAACAGTTCTTAAAATAGTCAACAGGCTGCACATGTGACCCATTTACTGTTTTTCATAGAAAGACCAAGTGGTCTGGTCTCCCTAGCTGCTCCTCCACAAAGCAAGTCTCAGTTTCTGCTTGGTTTTGTCCAGTTCCCATGATGGCCACAGGCAACTGAAGCTTCTTGGAGAGCAACACACTTTTTAGTTAGCATCTCTGTCTTCTAGCAGGTAACTCCCAACTTTGGTAAAGCAAGGCTTAAAATTTCCTACAGATGGATGAAGTATCCAAAGATCTCCATCACCTCTCACTTCTGCCCTTGCAAATTTTTGAGTAACCCCTGCTAAATTTAAATGCTGTGGATGTTGTTGCCTTTCTGTATGGGGTAGGTAACCCTTACCAGGGCAATGCCTAGGGGACCATACAGCAGGTATGTACATATTTACATTTCCATTGCAATCTATCTTCACAGTTCTTGGTAACCAAAAGTTGCTAAGAGATTATTTTCCTATCAGTCTTATTCCATTCTCCTGCAGCTATCTTGTACTTTCAGAAGCGTTTGGGGCTTTTAATTTTTTTCCAGCTATGTATGTTTTCTAATGCAGTGTATATTATAATCCCCAAGCCCACACTGGTGATAGCAGGAAAAACGTACACACCATAGAATCACACAATAGTTTGGCTTGGAAGGAACCTTAAAGGTCATCTAGTTCCAAACTCCCTGCCATTAGCAGGGACACCTTCCACTACACCAGGTTGCTTAAAGCCCCATCCAACCTGGCCTTGAATGTTTCCTGGAATTGGACATCCACAACCACTGGGAAAGCAAGGGGCAGTCAAAGGTGTCTCCCTGTTGGGAAGGTCATGCCCATCACATTTATCATCCAATCCTCTATTTATTTAGTTTTTTATACCTGTGGAAGCTTTTTCAGTCCTTTTGATAAGAGTTTTCAAACTAAGATTGTGCAGTCACCTTTGGAAATTTCTGTGTGGAGCCTGTTATATAGTAGTGTAAATGCGTTTTTGCAGAAGCTTTCAACCACCTCCCCAATGGATGCTGACTGCTCAGCATCCTGAGAAGGCCTGGGATTGCACCTAGATGAATTTGCATTTTGATGACTTGGTTTATACAAGCTGGATAACCAGAGAGAAAAAAGTCAGTTCATGAAAATGCCTGGGAGTAAAACTGGTTATTTGTCCCAGAGACAGGTGTTGTAAACCCTGCTGATATTAATGAAATCATCTAACTTTAGAAGGCCTGTGAATCTGGACCTTAAGGGGCTCTATCCTATCTTTCGTCCTCCTTTTCTGAGTTTAAGCAGATTTAGTAGCGCGTGTCAGTTCAGTATGCTCAAATCCAGTCAAATGAATTTCAGGATGATTTTTGGGACCCTCTTCCTATTTGATCTCAGTTCTTTTAGGGAATTGATATTGAAATGATGCATTACCCAGGTGTGCAATGTTTATCTAGATGTTTCTTCACATTTTTCTGTACATATCTGTTATATGCAATATAAAGAACTGCATTAGTGGAAAAATACATATTCTAAAGACCATATCTGATTTTGTTATGGTATGTTCAGCTGGTTCCCTCTTGTGTGTTGTTTCTACTTCTGATTCAGGAGCACTGCTGGCAAACCTCTAATCCCAGTTGCTGACCCTGCATAAAGTCAAGCTCCAGCTTGTGTAAAGGTTCCCACGCTCGGCAGACTCTGCTCTTAGAAGATGGCCTCCAGCAGCTGCACCAAGGTGTGTTCTCAGAGCTCACTAGCTCGTTGCACTTTCAGTGGAAAAGCCCTACCTTCACTTCTGCCTGTTTTACATTTTACAGACATTTTTATCTCAAAACCTCTCTTCTGTGCCCCAGGTTCTTTAATTAACTGCCTATGGAGCCATCCCCCACAGAGATACAGTTGTCTTTGGAAAACGAGCTGTTGTCACCTGGCAGCACACAGGACTAGTTTTGAGACAGAAAAGTGTCCAAACAAAACTGAGACATTGGATTCTTTAGGGTTCGCATAAGAAATTACGGAGTGTCCCTTTGCCATCTGCTCCTTGTTGGAAATAATGCAAATGTAAATGTCAGTTTTGCAGCTTAGGAGTCCATTACCCCTCTAGGCACACAGCCTTTCTTGCCAAGGGGATGGGCATCCACTGGGAGTTGGCTTTCACAGCTGATAGCATGGTTTCTGTGTCTGCCTCCATCCTGAACTACTTCTGTGTCCTTCAGGCCTGCGTTTGTTACATCAGTTTGCAAGACATTGGCCATGAAATAGGCTTAGGAAGGTCCTGACCTCTCTAATTCTGTCCCCAGCTGTGGTACCTTAATTTGCTACTCTTTGTTTTGCTGCCACAGCTATTTTGAGGAACTACAAAAAGGTTGGTTTTCACCTTTCATCTAGTCTATGATGTATGTGGCTTTGCAAACAGCTCTACTGCCAATCTGAGGGAGGAAAAGCAATGAGAACAAGCATCGAAAAGGAACTTATGCTGGCTTGCTGCCAAGGCCAGCATCTCATGAAAGCAAACTCTTCTATTCTACAGGAGCTGGTCTTTAAATACCAAAGTAAATATTGTGATGCTCCTATTTGAAGCCAGGTGTGAAGGTATTTACAGGTGATTTCTCCATTATAGATAGACACCTAAATAGCCAGGGCAGTTTAAATAATGCAAGGCAGCAGCTGGCTCCAATTAGGAGTAGATATCTTTCTTATCTTGGAGCTATTTCCCTTGCCTCTGGTCAGCTGGCCTATTGTTCTGTGCCCAGTCCAGCTTGCTGCTGCTGCTGCCTTTATTTATCCTTATATTAACTGTTATACAAGATGTCTGTTAAAGGTACAATCTGTTAAATGCATGCTCTCTGATGTGTTAGCAGCCCTGTCTCTACAGCCTACATATGGCCCATTGTTAACACAGATGTCAGCCCCAAAACAGCTTGCTTATCTCACTACACCTCAGAGAGAGGGCTGCTCTTCCCTCCCAGCTTTTGCTCAAGTTCATATGTCAGAAGTGGATCATTTGTTTAGGGCTTTGGGGATCAAATTAATAAAGCAATTAGGATGGGGTGGTGGCAAATGCCCACTCATTTGTCTACAACAACATGTGCTGGATTTATGACAGTGACAAGAAGTCAAAATAACACGGTAGGGTAGCTCCTTTCAAAGGCAAATTTAACAGGTGCTGTTTAATGAGTCTGAGTCAGTCTCCACCTGAGGTTAAATCTTTGGGCATTATTTTCTGTAGAACCTTGATACTATGTTAGTAATTCTCACTGAACAGCCACTGTACAGCTGATAAACAGAAATATGCATAAAATGTTGTAAATAGTATTTAGAATTCTTCTTTCATCTTCTTTCATGGATGGTTTCTCAGTTTCTCTAATACGATTATATGATGAAGCATGTGTCATTTTGACCCTTGAAAGCCTGGAAGAATATTGTCATCTCAAGTTCCTTTCCAAATACTTCAGAAACCCTCCTGCAAATAAACACTGGAGATGTCCAGAACTAACAACATATCACAGCCCTTGGGTTAATGTTTTCCTGATACTATCAGCCACCAATAAAATAGAAACCTGCAACCTATGTTCGAATGGATCCGCACATCATATATCTGTTCATTTTGTATTCATGGCATAGTGTTGTGTGGTCATCTACATTTGATAAAATGTTATTGATTGACAGCTCACTGAATTTTGTTTCTCTTAGCTCTTTAATGAAGATTAGATCTCTGTTGAAATGAGCCATCTGAAATTGAGATTCACCTGGGTCTAAGGCAGATGACTGCATGCAGTCTATATCCAGTGCAGAAATGCAGGCATCTCTGGAGTGATGGTCAGCCAGCCTCATGCAGGTGGGATGAAGATCCCTTTCTCTGCCTCAGAGAGAATCTAGACAACTATGTGAAAACTGCATGTGCTGTTTAGTCTCAAAGGTTAACAGTCATTTCCTTTAGATGCCCAAAAATCAATAAGGTGGACAAATACAATCAATAAGGAGTTTCCTCTGTAAATAAACCCAAAGCAGTACTAAAAATATTTAGACATGGAGACTGGGTTACAAGCATATATCTTTCTGGATCTTGCATTACTACCAGCTACATGTCCTATCACTTCACTCTTCATCTGTGAATGACACAGTCTTAAACATGTCTGCGGGTCTCCTTTCTCAATGGAAAATAAAAGGACCCTGCAGCTGCCATATGACAATGGGATTTGGGATCCCTCTTGCACTGCCCCACTGAAGAACTTCAGTGAAGTTTCTCTGTGCCACAGTATCTCCAGCTATAAAGTGCACTGACCTCCTTTGCTTTGCATTCTGTGGCTAATGAAGGTACCCTAAGACCTAGATATTAGGCTGCCAAAGCAGCTACTGAGCATCTCCAGCGTATTCATTTCCAGTATGTCTCCGGTCCTCATTAGCTGGCTAGTACATATTCTTTGCTGAAGCTCTGCTCCTTTCTTTGTGTTACCTTGGTTTGGATGCAAAGGCTGTGGGTTGCAGACACCCTCTAGCTCAGTTTTCCAGAAATACCTTGCCTGAATGGTCATCTTTCCATTAAGAGTTACATGGAGCTAAGAGTGTTACCTGATGGAGGCAGCAAGCTCAGCAACTGGATTTGTAGGTGAATTCCTCTACCGGTGCACACTGTTGTACTTAATCCTCTAGGAGTACTTCTAACACAGTGAGAAGGGGTATAGCTAGGTTTTTGTAAGCTGGACCTGCAGCAGAATCACAGCATGTCCCAAACTGGAAGGGACCCACAAGGATCATCAAGTCCGGCTCCTGCCTACGCTCAGGATAACCCCAAAGTCACACCATGTGTCTAAGAGCATTGCCCAGATGCTTCCTGAATTCAGTGAGAGTTGGTGCCTTGACTGTATCCCTGGGGAGCCTGTTCCTGTGCTCTACCAGTCTCTGGGAGAACTTTTTCCTAGTATCTAACCTGAACCTCCGCTGGCATAGCTTTATGCCATTCCCCTGGGTCCTGTTGCTGGTCACCAGAAAGAGTATATCAACACCTGCCCCTCCTTCATCTCTAGTGAGGAAGTATAAACTGTCATGAGGTCTCCCCTCAATCTCCTCTTCTCCAGGCTGAACAGACCAAGTGACTTCAGCCGTTCTTCATATGGCTTTTCCTCCAGACCCTTCACCATCTTTGTGGCCCTCCTCTTGACAGTCTCTAGCAACTTGATATCCTTCTAGTATTGTGGTGCCCAAAACTGCACAAAATACTCAAGTCGCAGCTGTACCAGCACTGAGTAGAGTGGGACAATCACCCCTCTCAATTGGCTAACAATGGAGTACTNGCTGGCATAGCTTTATGCCATTCCCCTGGGTCCTGTTGCTGGTCACCAGAAAGAGTATATCAACACCTGCCCCTCCTTCATCTCTAGTGAGGAAGTATAAACTGTCATGAGGTCTCCCCTCAATCTCCTCTTCTCCAGGCTGAACAGACCAAGTGACTTCAGCCGTTCTTCATATGGCTTTTCCTCCAGACCCTTCACCATCTTTGTGGCCCTCCTCTTGACAGTCTCTAGCAACTTGATATCCTTCTAGTATTGTGGTGCCCAAAACTGCACAAAATACTCAAGTCGCAGCTGTACCAGCACTGAGTAGAGTGGGACAATCACCCCTCTCAATTGGCTAACAATGGAGTACTTGATGCAACCCAGGACCTGGCTGGCCCTTTTGGCTTCCAGGGCACACCTCTGATTCATACTTGACTTGCTGTTTACTAAAACTCCTAAATCCCTTTCTGCAGGGCTGCTTTCCAGCCTCTCATTCCCCAGTCTATAGGTACATCCAAGGTCGCCCCTTCCCAGGTGTAGAATCCAGCACTTGCCCTTGTTAAACTGCATATGGCTTGTAACTGCTCAAAACTCTAATCTGTCCAGATCTCTCTGCAGGGCTTCTCTGCCCTCAAGGGAGTCAACAGCTCCTCCCAGTTTGGTATCATCAGCAAACATGCTTAGTAAATCTTTGGGGCCTTCTGCATCCCTACATTACTCTGGTGCCCCAACACCACATATTCTTACAGTGGTTGTGCTGCTCTTTCTATGACTTACTTATGTTCAGTTCTCTACGCCTCTGTTGTGCTAGGCACAGATGTGTGTGGACACATAGTGGATCTGGGCAGGGAACTAGCCCAGCTGAAGTATTGCTATCATGGAAAAAACGGAGGTGGAGAAAACTGTTGACCACTGTCAACAAGATGCTTTGTGGACTGCGGCCTATGCAATTGTTTTCTAGGTCTTTGTTGTCCCCTAGAGCTGACAACTTCTGGCTGCTGTCTCTGATAATGCTTACAGTTCCTTCAGCTAGACTGTGATTCCACATAGATTTTTTTTTAATTTCCTTCTACCAAAGATCTTTGAGATAAATTGCAGCTCCTTTCCACAGACATACTGAAGAAGACACAGGGAATAGTCTTCTCAGCTCATCTATACTGAATCTGGCAGGAGCAGAGCATGGATGCACTTTGGGGCAGGAGAAGGGGAGGGGGTTAAGGTGGCTTCCCAAGCAGTCAACAAGACTATGGGATTACCTTTTGTGCAGCTTCAGCAAGAGTCTGGCCTCAGGAAGCTCTGCAAAACAAAAAGATAGCATTACGTGTTTCAAAAAGGGATCTCCTCCTGGCACTAGCTCTGGAGTGCACTCCAGTGTATATCCAAAGCTCTCACATCTGTATCAACTCACTGGTGGTCTGTGAGCAAAGTCTTAATTCTACTTGTGCCTTGTCTGCATGACCCCTTTGAAAGAGGTACTACCAGAACCTGTTACCTTGGGTTGTATGACATATTTATGGCAGATGTCACTACGTTGCAAGCTTGTCTTTAAAGGACCATGGAAATGAACCATTTGTGCACAAATTACTGATAGACTTTAGTACATCCTCAAGTACGATGTTTCTGAAAAGGCTCAACTTATATGTGATGTTTTCCACAGACAACTTTAATTCATATTCATTCATAGCCTTCTTGCACTATTTGATTGACTGCAGCTAGATAAAAACGAAAATATTTGCTAACTCCTTTTCAGCCAAGTATGCAACAGTATCTCAATTCTAACGGCAAGCATATCTTCAGAAGGCATCTTTTTGTCAAGCAAATTATGCATTTTACCCAATCTATAAAAGAGCAATTTCACTGTTCTTCTGATTGTCTTTTACTTTTATGATAATCTGAACATTTATAAGACAAACTGTCTTTTAGATGTTCAAAATAGAATGTATTTTTGGACCATGACATCAGTTTTTATGCCATTTCACTCTATTTTAAGCAATTAAAAGTTCTTTTTTAAACAAACTGTATCTAATTTCTGTGCTAAATCAAACAGGACAGTGGAGAATGCTTTTACTTTTAACTGAAATGTCATTAGAATTAAGACATGCAAGCATAATGTGGTATTGTACCATATCTCTGAAAAACAAAAAAGAAAAAAAAATTTAAATGCAGAGTCTTTATATCCAGCAGAACTGGGGGGGGGGTTGGTAGAGAAATGTTGGCAAAGCCCCACGATGAACCACTGCTTGCGCCAAATAAAAGTAATTTCCCACTAGAGCTTGTTCCGGTTTTCTGAAGAGAAGCAGCAATACTAAGAACAATTTTGCCAGCCCAGCGGCATTTGCAAGCAGGGCCATGTTTCTGAGAGCTGTGTATTATTGATTCCTCCTTGACAATATTACTCCAGCAAAAGTTTTGGACCCAGCTAATGATGTGATTAGGAACTTAAACCAACAGAATTAGTGCAGAAGTGACATTCAGTTTTACACATGGGAATAGTATGAATATGTGCAACAAATAATTTTTCTTTGCAGAGTACTCAGTTTACAAGTAGACCAACTGGGGCTAAATTCCTTTACAATGTATGGGCCTTTCATACATTGCATGAAAGTTACATATAACTTTGTTATTTCTTCAAAGGTATCATTATTCTCTGAGAATAAAGCCCATGGAAAAATATGGTTCTGAAAAATAGCTTACTTCTTGGATTTGCTATGTAAAGTAACAGTGTATAACCAGTGTGTTTTGCTGTAACTGGCACTGCAATTTTCACACTCAGCTAGCACAGGAAAGTTAAGTTGCATATAGCTAAAATCTTCCCAAAATTGTGTGGATTTCTCAGCCACTTACGTTTCAGATAAAAAAATTCAGACTCTGTGGAAATACTGTCTTCAGCTTGATGGTCAGACCTCAGGAAGCACCAAAAAGCTAAGCACTGAATTCCTCTCCTAGATGGTAGGAAGACTTGTGACCTGTGACCCAGAGGAAGGCTGTAGTGCCTGGGACTTGGATGTCTCTGGCACTAGGCAGAGTTGATGGAGTCTGGGTATGAGCTAAATGAGAGGCACATGACTGTGTTTGGTTAGCTGGAGAAAAAGTCAAATATTCCAAACCCAAAATTACAGTCCTGGCTCTCTACATTTAATACTACCCATGACTCCCAGGGAGGCTTACAGGGTCATTCAGCTCTCTCTTGCATTATTCTGGGTCTCCACAGCTCCTACTGCAGAAAGATATCTCTTCTCAGGTCTGTCTCGGAGAGCTGTGTTCTGTGGTGGTGCAAGACCTGAGCTCAGTCTTTTGCATAGAACCATAGAAACATAGAATGGTTTGGGTTGGAAGGGACGGTCATCTAGTCCAACCCCCCGCAGTGGGCAGGGGCATCCCCAATTAGATCAGGTTGCTCAGAGCCCTGTCAAGCCTCACCTTGAATGCCTCCAGGGATGGGGCCCCAACCACCTCCCTGGGCAACCTGTTCCAGTATTCCACGACCCTCATGGTAAGGAACTTCTTTCTAATAGCCAGTCTAAATCTACTCTTCTCCAATTTAAAACCATTGCCCCTTGTCCTTTCACTATAGAGTATGGCTAGGCTTCGCGAACGAAGATCCAGGGAGGGCTCCACCCACGCTCCTCATCAGCGCCTTTTCCAAGCGCGCTGATAAAAAGAGGATAGCTCCTTTCACTATAGGCCTTTGTAAACAGGCCCTCTGCAGCCTTCTTCTAAGTTCCCTTTAGGTACTGGAAAGTCACTAGTAGGTCCCCCCGAAGCCTTCTCTTCTCCAGGCTGAACAATCCCAGCTCCCTCAGCCTGTCCTCATAGGAGAGGTGTTCCAACCCCCTGATCATTCTCGTGGCCCTCCTCTGGACCAACTCCATCAGGTCCATGTCCTTTCTTTATTGAGGGCTCCAGAACTGGACACAGTATTCCAGATGAGGTCTCACCAGAGCAGAG
>VWZO01006195.1:24321-39549 GCA_013396975.1 Bucco capensis
CACCCTTTTTGAAAATGGGTGTAACATGCCCCTTCTTCCAATCACTAGGGACTTCACCTGACTGCACTACTTCTCAAATGTTATTAAGAGTGGCTTGGCAACTACATCAGCCAATTCTTTTAGGACTCTGGGGTGCATCTCATCAGGTTCCATAGACTTATGTATGTTCAGGTTCCTCAGGAGGTCAAGAATGTGATTTTCACATACAGCGGGAGGGACTTCACTGCCCTGGTCCACACCTTGTGTTTTTTTAACTTGGGATGTGTTGGGAGAGAGGTTGCCAGTGAAGATGGAAGAAAAAAGTTGTTGAGGACCTCAGCCTTCTCCTCATCTGTTGTTATTAGTTCTCCATTCTTGCTCTTCAGGGGGGAATATTTTCTTTGACCTCCCTTTTTTCATTGATGTACCTGTAGAATCCCTTCTTGTTATTCTTTGCATCCTTTGCTAAGTCGAGCTCTAGCTATGCTTTAGCCTTCCTGACCTCATCTCTACACCATTGGGCAGCATCCCTATACTCTTCCCAAGATCCTTGTCCCTGCTTCCACTGCCTGTGTAGCTCCATCTTGCTTTTTAATTTGACCAGCAGATCTTAATTCATCCATGCAGGTCTCTTCCCTTTCTTACCAGATTTCTTATGCCTGGGGATCGAGAGCTCTTGTGCTCTACAGAAAGTGTCCTTAAAGATCTGCCAGTTCTGTTCTGCTTTCTTATCCTTGAGGACTGTTTCCCAGGGTATCCTGCTGATGTCTAGGACTTACCAATTCGTCTATTCCATCTACTGCCTCGATTGTGATTTTTATTGTTTACAGCCCCTCCTTTCTCATCTCCAACCTCTCATCTGCCTCTCTGGCCCCTTCTCCTGTCACACTGCCAATAATAATTTACAAAAGGTAAAAGTGGTAAGGACCTTTTCCAGTTTATTTCAGCTCCTGATAAACATGAACATCTTTGAAACTATTCAAAGTGCAATACTGCTGTGATCTGAATGTGAAAGACTGCTCCCCATCCTGACTTCAAGTGTACATCCAAGCAGGAGAAAGCAAATCCCTCTATTCCCACTATGCCTAGCAAGTCTGCATCTCTGCTAACCCTAGGAAATCTCTCCCAGATACAGATGAATTGCTTTTTTTTTTGACCTGTTTCCTATCTATTAAGCAGAGGGGACTTCCCCCAGTTTCTTTTTGGTCTCTTTCATCTTTTTTTTTTTCCTATAGTCCTTTATAAATAAGAATTTCCTAATTATTTCTGTTCTAGCCCTTTAAAAGTTTCAGGTGATGATGACACAGTAAGGAAATGAAAGAAGTAAGATGTGTTTGTGAATTGATCTGGTCACCCTCAGGCTTTGAAGTGGGAAAAATTTAGGTCTAGGCAATCCATTTCTGATGTAAATGTTTCAGTCACATAGCTGGAGCCCCCATTAGTGAAGGGGCAATCTGTCATAGGTTCTCCCTGTATGAGATGCTTTGTGTCCTTGTTCTGTGAAAAAAGAGTTGTAAGCACAGGAGGTGACTATAAAATTGAGGGACTGAAAACATCATTAATAATGTTCATTAACAGCAAGAGGATTACTTTTCTTCTTTTTTTTTGAACGTAGACGGGAAAGAGAGATTTGGTTTTATTTGTGTCTGAACGATGAAAAAACCCAGCTATTAAATCTCCATATATATATATTTTCTTGCAACACAAGATGTGTAATTCCATGAATGCAAACACACAGACATAAAATGCAAAATGCTTGGGGTTTTTTTTAACTTATCAGCATAGGAAAAAAGGAAAGTAAGTATAAATATCACAGAAGCTATAACAAAAATTAAGAAAGCATGCATTGTGTTTAAATGTTACAGATAATGTGCTGAAGATTAAGTTGCATGCTAATAACATACAGCACCCATTTTAAAGTGGTAAACACACAAACTGGATAAAAAGAAAAAACACATTTTAGTAGCATAACGTAAATTATGATCATATTAATATAGATCTGTATGCAGTGTAATACCTGCTCACATTTTTAGGAGGCTGCTAAATAAGAAACTATGACTTTAGTCCCATTTTTCTAAATTGCAAACAAAACCCAGGGCCTCAGTTGTGTGTGAGAAGGATTTAACCTCTGCAAAATTCCACTGGGCACATTAGACAAAGTTTACTAATACTGATGTCAGATTACAGAAACAATGATTCTAGCAGCTACTTTTCTCACTGATGCTCTTTGGCAGCATTGTTTCAGTGTTAATATCACAGGACAGTGTTGTGGGAGCTTCCCCACGGGAATCCCACTGCAACCTCAAGTATTAACATAAACAGCTGAGTTTCTGCCAGGTTTGGTGACCCTGTAAAAACCTGCTGCAAGCTCACTGAAGCTTGGAAAGCAGCACGATCCTGTAAATGACTTGCAGATCATTTGTTCTGGCCTTTCATACCCCTGGTGCAAGATTGCAATAAAGGAAGATAATAATTGCATCTATTGCTCCAGATGTGATGCCTGTGGGCAGGCCTATTGCTTGAATCTCATTTGCTCAAATTGATCTAAATTTTATGGGTTCTTTTTAATGAGTAGGGCTGGTGATTGCTGCTAGGAATGTAGATGCATACATGGAAAGGTGGCAGTAATTTGTATTTGTGAACCACAGAGGGTCTTTCTTCAGTTTTCTTTTAAGTCCTGAACCAGAAAGGCCATGTTTTGAAACACTTTTTATAATTCCTAGACAGAAACTATTGCAGAGAGACTCTTTCCAAAAGCTCTTTTTGGAGCTTCAGCTCAGGTAGATCTATGTGATGCTACACAAGGCTGGGCTCTAGACCTCCGAGCCTTGACAGTAAGGCAGAAAGCCCTGAGTTCATGGTTGTTCCAACACAGAACCTGAGAAAAACTTGGTTAGCTTTCAAATTCTTACATTTTCCTGACTATTAAGCTGTCATACACCTAAGGTGGCTTGATTCTGCAGAATCTGTTTCCTGAAATTTTGTGAAGAAACTTGAAGTTACCTTTCTCTGCTGTTTGTCTGAAAAAGGCACTGAACTTCTAATTCAAACATATCCAGCATCATAATGTGCTCAGGAAGGTCCTCCAGGCATTCACAGCTTTTTCAGGCACTGTCTGTCATACTTGGATTCAGATATGCCGCAATTTATTAACTTTCCTTCTGCATATCTTCTGTGTCTCCAGCAGACCTGGTTTTGGAGGAAAGCTTTATAATGTGGTTTTGCAGAATGCATTTTGCAGGCATATCTAAAATAATAAGAGTTTCAATCAAAGGGGAACACAGGCAAAGTTGGAAGAAAAGTGAAATTGCTGCAAAGTTCAAAATGTTTCCAGCAATTGCTGGCAGTTTTCCGATGCATCTAAATGTTGCAGTATGAATTATGTCTTCAGGCAGTTCTTGAGCCTTCACAATACAGATTTTCAGATATATTTGTTTATGTCTGAGGCTTACTGCATAACGCAAATAATGTAGCAGTACAGCAAGCGTGAAGCATGACATTAAAAAATACAATTAATGTCAAGCTCGGAGATACAGTGCCTGTGTGAGACATCCTCAAAGATCCCTTCACCTCTGAGTTGCACATCTGAAATCAGGAAGACATAGTGTAATTTTCATTATCTTTGGATGCTCAGCAATGTTTAATAAGAATGAAACTTGTGCATGTATTTTCTCATAAAGATCAAATCTTGCTTGGGAAACTTGATAGCTTTTCTTTGTTGACTCAATTCTTTTGGTAAATTAGCAACTGAAGAAAAATTAGTGGTGCTAAGTTGGATTAAAAACAGCAACAACCTTTGATATAGTGCCTTACACACTCTTACTCTGAAAATCTATTCAGAATAGTTTGGGCATAAAAATTGCTATGCAAATTGAAAACTGCAAGCCATAACCAAACTGGACACCTATAATGTTTTCACAGCAAATAAGTCTTTCTTCCTCCATGGAAAGACTTTCCAAAGCACAGTAGTTCTGTATTCATAGAGCTGTAGACTGCACACAAAAATACAAGACTTTTTAGAAAAGTTTATAAACTCTGTAGCTGTTCTAGACACACAATCACAGCACAATTTCCTGTAGGGATGAATTCAGCCAAATCAATATTGCCTGACCCTTTGGGAGTTCTAGGTTTATCAGTATTCTGTCATTTTGAACACCTTCAGGCCTCTGACAGTCACATAGCTCATTCTCATCCATTTTTCTTGCTGGTTCAAAATCCCCTACATCAGATTCCTCTACCTGATCCTGTGTGTATTGAATAGAATTATTGTTTATGTCATTTGTGATTAGTATAAATAAATAAATACATTTTATGCACAGGTTGTCAGGTTTTCAGACACGTTCTTCTGTGTTCCTGTCTGCATGCCTGAAAAGGAGCCCTAATTTTCAAAGGAAGAGCTTTCCTAGCAACCCCCTTTGGAGTACATTACAGATGTTTTAGAAATGCAGGTATTACATTATTACATCAGCAGACTGCTGAGCATTTTCTGCACCTCCAGAGCCTGTGGTAGCAAGGCTTAGATGTCCTTTCACTAGCACTTATACTTCCAGATATATATATATATATATATATGTAGTTAAATACACTTAATTATAAATATATCAAATTAGATACATGTTTTCAGGTGTACTTCTTTGGGACAGTGATACATTGCAGTGCAGTAACCATGACTTCAGCAAATCGAAGAGATATTCCTCACCTTTGAAATGTTTGCAGAATTACTCACTCCCTTCTGTAATGTAAATAAGCACAGCAAGAGGTTATATGGATAGTCAACACTCCAACCTGGTTCAGGGTACAGTGGGACAGGTCTTCCCAATGCCAGGCAAAGGGCAAGTTACTTCCAAGAAAATTGCAATGATTGATGTTAGTTAAAGAGGCTTTACCTAGAGGAAAAGTCTGACTGCTTTGTCCGAAGAGATGAGAAAACAAACATTGTGTTCCTAAGCAAATATCCTCCCAGAAAATAGAGAGGAAACAGTCAAGAGGACAATACTTTTGTCCTTGCATTGTAAAAGACCAAAGGATTCAACTGTTCCTGAAACTGGGGGCTGACTTTTTGACCTCCAGGAGCTGTTTAGTGTTTTATGCTCATCTGAGCGCCTGTCATTCAGATACAGGACAAGTTTGGTGGGGCTGGACATGGAGCTGCATTCACCACTCTGTGAACCTGGAGATCTCACTGTGAAAGGACTCAGGCTGCTCAAATCAGAGATGATGCTCAGGAACATCTCAGGGATTAGAGACATCTCAGGAAACAGGAATTTGCTGTGACAGGGATTTTTGAATGCTTCCTTTTCCAACTATCTTTGATACGAGTCTTGGAGGAAAGCTGTAGAGACAGTTTTTCCATGGCTTTAGCATTTATCAGAAGGGACTCATTGCACAGATGCCTTTTGATGAAAATCTACAGGCTTGCCAGCTTGGTGAGGGCAGTCACACGTTTGCTGTATCTTCACCCAGACTTGGCAGGACAGAAGCAAGCTCAGCTACAGAGGTCATTCATCCATCTGCTAGACTCTTAAATGGACTAATTTGCTCTGGTGCCATCCTAGCTGTGCCTCTGGGGCTCAAATGCCTTGGTGGCTACAAGTGAGTGGCTCATGGGCTGAATCACCATGTGTGATGGGAGCCTGGCTGGAGGAGAAGCTTACTTTGATGAGACATAGCAAAGCAAAATTTTAAGATGCTTCTTCCCACCTCCTTTCCCACAGCATCTTTGGTTATGTTAATTTTTAGATCTGTCCATGACCATCATTAGTCACACTCCACTGATTCCAGTTGATCGTCTTCAGCTCCATAATATGCAGTCTTTTTGTTATGATGTGTCATTGAACGATTTGAAAACTTGGACAAGGAATGCGTTACTACTTCGTTGCAGATGACAAATGCCACTTGATGAGGTAAGTTTCCCTAGCCAGCATAGGGCCAACAACTTATTCACAGGAAATGCTCAATAATACTCACTCTCACTAGAATTCAGTTGTCAGATTCACAAATTTACCCGCTGCTGATCAGCAACTCCTAAACTCAATTCTGAGCTGAAAATCTTTCTGTCTAATACTTTAACTGCTGTCTTCGAGCACTGAATCAGCAGTTAACTGTGCTGGCTCTGCCTGAGTGTATTTCATTACCCAAGATATGCTTGAGGACACTGCCTTAAAAGACATTTATCCCTCCCATCCTATCCAACACTTTGACCATTGGCTCCTTCTAAAACAGAATTTCTACCCTGGCCCTAAACTGTCTTTTTGCCCCATGTGTTTCCATGAATATTTTTCATGTTTGTGAATCCACATTTGCTCACGAGAAACTGCCTCATCAATACATTCCCTATCAGCTGCAGTTTTGTTTCACTTCAAAGTCTAACACTATGGCAAAACTTGCCTACTTGGAAATTTTTGAGTTAGATGTCTTATATCAAATGTTAAAAGGAACTATTTGGCAGGTTTTGTACACAAAACATAATGCCCAGCATTGTGTCTTTAAGGTAAACGACATTAACCTATAATAGCAACAAACAGTATTGTAACATTTAGCCCTGTCAGCACTGTGACCCAGAGATATCATTTTTTGTCTCATCAGGAACTATGGTGTCACCAAAATGTTGACTGTCTAGAAAAGTGCTTAAATCCATATATTTACTAAGCTCCCTTTATTTCCTAGCAAAAAAAAAAAAAAAAAGTGTTTGGCTCTGTCTAGAATGTTCTTGTTCTGGACACATGCTGACTTCCACGTCATGTTGCAGAGAGAGAACTGGCCACCCTGACTGGAGAGATGAAGATAGCCATGTGCAAAGTTGCCCATGTCCTCACCATGTCTTGGAGGAAAATATACCTGCCCAAGCAAGCAGGAAGAAAAGGTGGAAACACAACACTAACAAAAAGGGCGTATGACAGTAATGTACCCTCTCCAGATCAAGACATTTGAAATTACTCAGGTATGGCTGCTAAAAGTCATAGCTTTGGGTGTAGGTGCCTGGAGATGGTGCCAGAGGAGGCAGATCTTAGTGTCTGGTACACTGGGGACGTAATTCATATATGGCGTAACATCATGGAAAGCACTACTGGTGTAGTTATAGTTAACACTGACAAAAGTCAGGTGGGCTCTCCTCTTCCAGAGCAAGTTCATTATCCATGCTGAGATAAAAATCAATGTCCCTCACTATTGCAGTTCACATCTTACTACTACGGACCAAAACACCTCTGTCTTCTCCAAACAGTTGTCCAAGGCTCTGTTCAGCTTCAGGCATACATCCATTACACATTTTCCAGATTTTCTTTCAGGTCTCACAGCAAAATGCTTATTTATTTACAAAATTGAAAAATAAGCTAGATTTTGAGATGTATATATATGCTTTAGACCAGCCCAGTCTAAGTTCTCAGAAATAGTGCTAAGTCTTTTATCTCAAAACAAGGTTACCTCTGACAAAGCCTTTTGGTCCAGTATGTGTGCACATTTAATCTGGTGATACCACAACTCTCTCTGTGGACTGTCCTTCCAAGCATGCAGCTAGAAGATGTTAAACAGCAGCTACAAAGACTGAACATTTTAAATCAGCAGGTCTGGATGACTTGCACCTGTGATTTTTAAGACAGCTAACTAAGAGAATCAAGGAGCAGAAATGATTTTCAGCTTGCTGGAAAACTTCCAGCAGTTCCCAGAAGACTGGAAGAAAGTCAATGGCATGTAAGTATTTTAAAAACCTGTAGCAGTAAGCTTGGATGTTAGAAGCATATCAGAACTACTTAGAAGCCAAACAAAATGTTGAATTGTGGGTGTAGGGCTTGATTTTAAGGATAGAAATATAAAACTGTTTCAAATCAAAATTGGTTTATGAAAAACAAATCTTGTCAAACTAAAATAATGTGTTTTTCTTATGAGACTGACCATTGTTGGAGACAAATTATCAAAGGGAGAACACACAGTACTACTAGTTTCGCAGAAGCTCTGAAGGACTAGAAATTTCGTGTTTAGACTGATACTGAAGAAGATAAACACATGCTTAAATTACTTAGCCAAAACTTACGGAAATAGCTCTTGGGTTCCAAAATTGCTAATTACTTCTGACCAAACCTTCTCTCCTTTTCTCTTCATTTTGAAACATAGGAAAAAATAAGATCCATACTGCTCACCCATGCAAATGGATTTTTGCGTAAATGAGACAAAAACTAGTGATAGCAGGACAGTGATAGCTTTGATTGCTGCTAGGCAGCTCAGGTTGTGCAAATATACAAACACTCTTTCAACAAATGTGTAAAGGGCAGTGACAGGTAAGTTCACCACAAAGCCTTTGTTTGGAATGTTCTTTCTCATGCATTCTCTCTTAAAATAGTCAGACTGTGGCATTATGCTCCAAAATAAATACAAGTTATTTGTCTAGTGCCCATCAGCAGTATGTACCAGATGTTTGAAAGCTGGGAATACATTTAAAATCCCATTTTACAGTGTCTGATTATTAAATAGGATTAAAATTTGGGGCTCCATGCAGGAAGCTTCAATGACTGCCTCATCTATGAAGGATTCACTTACTTTGTGGCAGAATGGCTGCACTTTCCACTACCAGAGAAAGTGGAGGAAATTATTATCACCACACACTTACTGGAGAGGACGGGGGCAAGCCTGTGTGCTTACATTCAAAGAGATGCTGGGTTTGCATTGGCCCAAGCTCACCAGACCTGTAAACTGAGAAAAGTAAATGAATCCTTACTAAAATCCTGTGTAGAAATGCCCATGTGGAATCAACTTGGTCTCATTGCATTTTGATTTAATTCACTGGTGGGTATAGCATTCACCTCTCATTCTTAGCTAAGAGTTTTCACTCTCTGTTATTGATGTTTCCCGTTGTAGATGACCCCATGAAATGCAGCCATAGTCCAATGAACACAAAGGATCAAGTAATCATGAAGTAAAAAGTTGCTCCTCCTTGGCTGTGAATTACCACCATGAGATGTGGCCTTTATTTTACTTTTCACTGGTCTGGAAAGCCCAGGTTTAGGGTGATCACATCTTTAGCTCTCTAATGCCTGCCAGCCACCACCTAAAGCCAACTGAAGAGTGCATGTCTGAGATCTACAAAGGTACTGGGGCACCTATCTCATATCAGCTTCCCATGGATGTCACTGGAGATTAGAGTCATCTCTGATGACCACTGTTTGCTGAGGATTGTTCTGTGTGAGAAAGGGGTCACTAACATAGCTACACAGCCATGATAGGTGTATTAACAAACATTGGTGAGTGTTGGAAAGCACAAGATGGGTTCTTCTGGGATCACCCTAAGGCAGACAGCATAGATCTGATGTATGCCT
Source organism: Bucco capensis (assembly GCA_013396975.1). Classification (NCBI taxonomy): domain Eukaryota; kingdom Metazoa; phylum Chordata; class Aves; order Piciformes; family Bucconidae; genus Bucco; species Bucco capensis. The sequence continues at coordinate 33,609 of VWZO01006195.1, forward strand.
GTGGGATTCCACCCATAAAAGGGGGAGTGGAACAGACTAGAGCTAGTCTGAAGTAAAACCTCCATAAGCTTGTATATCACAAACTATTTTGTTTTGCAGTTCATTCTTGGTGCATAGCACTGCTGCTGCAGAATTTGGCCATGGCCCCACACCAGTTTGGTGTGTTCATAGTGTCTAAATGTCTTTATGTAAAACAAATTGGAATTTTTTGTCTTCCAGCTATAACTGAAAAAGCTGCTTATCCACACAAACTTCTGCATGACAAAAAGAAATTAAATCTTCTATTTGGGACAAAAAACCCCTCTCTTCAACAGAGCTTGAAATCAAATGAGTGACATAGAAAGTAGAGATACAGAAAAGAGCAAAAGAACACCACAAAGCACTCCTCAGAAAGAAGTCTTGATTTCCAGCCCATGGAATATTCTTTACAATGGGCTTCAATATCTGACTAAAGGGAATCATTTTCTAGTGTTCCTGAGGAACTGGGTAAGCAGGTGACAAGTGTACCATCCAAGTCTTTTTCATCAGGAAAATGGAGGTTTATATATTTCGGTTGGTTGTTTTTTGTTGTTTTGGTTTTCTGTTCTTTGGGGTTTTTTTCCCAAAAATGACTGCTTAAAAAAATGCCAACATCCTTCGAAAGGCTTTAAGTTGGATAAAGTGAGATTTTCATTTTGCAGAAGTTTTCAGGCTGTAATCAGTTTAGTGCTTAAAATCTGGAGGAAATTTTAACCAAAAAAGCTAGTGTGATTTTTCATTTTTGCTTATGCATGAATCTTACTGGGAACAGGATCCATGTTAAAAGAAAACACAGAAGGTCTTCTCTAAAGTGCTACAGTTTACTACAACTGCCACTAAGTAAATTTATGGAAATTTCTTAAGAGCAAGAGAGGAATGTGTGAATTTAGATGCAGAGGTGAAACAGAAATCGAGGGGAATGTTGGCAATTTTATTCCACTTGTAAAGTAAAAAAGGAATGATTTTTTAATTCACATTTTTAACTTACCTAGTCTTTAAAAGTATATCAATTGAAAAGGAGAAAAAAATATGATATGCTTCCAGTGAAACAGAAGTAACTAACACTTAGGTGCATAAATGCATAAGCAGATATAGAAATACTACACTATTTAGAAATAGCTAATTGGTGGAAACCTGTGAAAATGTTCAAGTGATGTTTGCATTCACCTACCTTTTATTAGCTAATACATATGTAATGAAAATTCAGATAAGAAGATGACACTAAAAATCCAAAGCTATCATTTCTGACACTGCAGTCTATCTTTTCAGCAATCAGGATTTTGTGAATGGACTGTTCTCTTGGCAGGTAGATAAATCCTTTTTGTTGTATTTTTTCTCTTGCTTGCTTGCTGCTTCTTGTCTGTGTGCGATGATGAGATGTCATTGCAACACAGAGCACTGAGACGTATGACAACAGCCACTCTACCATCCCAATTCGAGGTTCTTTCACTGCCAGAATCAGGATACCTTGAATATGAAAACATCCAACCCACAGTCTAACACAGAAAAATATTAGTATAGATGTTGCATGTTTGAGAAGGCACCATGCTCAGTCAGGAAAGGGGCAGGTGCTCAGCTGTCAGCTGACTTTGTCCACAAAGTTGCACAGATACCACCAAGCATGTAGGTGCTGAGGTCTCCCCAGTTCTAAAACAGAGTGAAAAATTCAGAGAGGATTCTGGTGCCACCTATACCCTGTCAGATGGCTGGGATGGTCTCGTGTAGAAAGCAAGGGTTTTCTTACCTTTCAGACCACAAAGGTAATGACTTCCACTGGATTCCTTGTCCTTTGTCCATGCAAGTCAATGGCAAAATGTCTGGGTGCCTAACATAGTGGGAAGCAGGGCAGAGGTACTGTAGCTCTAAAGAGATGGCATTGGGCACAGACAAGTTTTGGTGTGTGGGAGGTGGAACACAGGGTGTTAGGATAGGTGCTGTGGAAGGAGCAGATTGCCCTGGCAAGGGAAACAGAGTGTAAAAATTCTTTCAGCCACTTCCTTGCCTGCATACCATGCTGCCTGACTGCCACCAGCGCTATTGCTTGCTGTAGCCACCAGTGGTGACATCTCAGCAAAATAAATCTGTCCTCAGGTGATGAAAGCGAACTATGTCCATTTAACTTCTAGTGGAACCTCAGGAGAGTCCAAGGACAGATCCTGTCTCTCAGTGGACACCAGGGCTTGAAAAAAACCCAAGAGGCCATTTACATCACCCTACTGCCTTAAGACACCTTCAGCTTTCCCTAAACAATTTGTCAGAGATTTGTCTATCACATTTCTAGGGATGCCTTGTCTCATTTAGCACTGCCTTCCAACATTTCATCACTGAGAATGGTTTTCCTATTGTCTAATGTAGATCACTTTTGCTGCCCACTTAAGCCCCTTACCTTCTTACTCTTTCTGCCTGGGATGAGAGGAAGAGTTTGCTCTGTTCTTCTTCCATCTGCTTCTTACATATCTGAAGTCAATTATTACATCTCCCTTCCCTCCTCACTTACTGAGGCAACCATGACAATAGCAATGTTCTTTAAGGTTTCTAATCGATAAGCATGGAAAGAAAAATCGATCAGATTGACTTCTTGAGTGAAGCAAATTCTCTGGCCTACTTTGTAGCAATGAGATTTTGTAACTGACCAGAGTATCGCTCTGTGAGCGAGGGACAGGGAAGCGGGAATAGTTATTGACTGTGCAAATTGGGAGAGCAAGTGAACACTGGTGAGAAAATATATGTTTATCTGAGGGGGGCTTTTTATTGTACTTTTGTGTGGCAACTGAAGAAATAATGTTCAGAGGTCTTTAGCCATTAAATATGAAAAGAAAGAAAAATACAACCTTAGAAAGGACTTAAAAGTGCTCTGCAATCATCAGAAGTCTTTTCCCTGCATGCTTTAAACAGAGACTCTAGGGTGAAGCCATTAGTCCTGCTCATGCAAGATGGTGCATGAAGGGAAGATATGGCAATGGCCTGCTTCAAAAGATCAAATTCCCCTGAATGAAGACAGCAACAGACTTAGTGTTACCCAAGCCAAACTTGTGGTTGAGTGGAGGTCCTCTGTGTTTCATATATCGCATTCTGCCAGCACAGACTGTGACATGGTCACCCCAAACTCTCAGAGGCAATTTTTCAACATGAACACACACAAAAAAGCAGCACAAAGTAATTATTATGCAGTTTTAGTTCACACACTCATCAAATGATGCTTAAAATAAGCCCTTAAATGGAAGAGGGTCAGACTGTAACAAAAGCCGGAGTGAGAAGTGCCACGAAGGGCTACAGTATAGTTAGTGTTAAGTTGTATTTGATTCAATAGTTTTATTGTAGGATTGATCAATAAAATGTTCGGAGATTTTACATAAATTAAAGCTTCGAAGTCTCACTTCAGCATTGGTTTTATTTTTAAAGTCAGTGTGATGAAGATGGCATATGCTACCATGCTAATCAATTTATTACTCCATGCAAATACCAGCAAATAAATTTAAATATGATTAATTGTATTATGTTAATACTAAGACAGATGCATGCACTTCCATTATATTGAAACAGGGTATAATCAAAGAATTAAAAAATAGCCTCTGAATATTAGGAGATTTTTAAAAACACGAACAGTAAAATTTTAGTGACTGCATGGTGACTGTACAGCTCATGACTGCAACAGATCCATTAACAAAACAACCAGCTTTTCAACTTACTGTTGGCTACAACTAGTGTGCTTCTCAACTGTAATACAAGATAAGAACATGACAGTTATTAATTTCAGTGACTCATTAAATAATAAAGAACAAGTACATATAGCTTTATCTCGTCTCTATAACCACCATAATCAGTGTTCCCACAACTTGAAGGAACACTCTGTTGTCATTGACTGTCAAAATAAGCTACAGCTGAGAACTGGCTAAGTTTCTGATTAAAATAATTTGGCAAACTGAAGCAAATTAACCCTATAGTAAAAATGATGCAGTCACTTCCCCGGGGTAAAAGTGGCTTAATATGTGCAATGCTATGGTCAGTGCTTAGGTAATACTCTGCAGAACAAGGAAAGGAGAAGGGTCACAGCCTGTTTCCTCCCTTATGCTCAGAGGAATTGCAGGGCATGTGGTTTTGTTTGGTTTTGCACAGGAACATACACTCACAAAAATAATCCAAGAAATACTCATTGAATTTATTTCAAGATTATTTTCATTGGGTGCTATGACATTGTTTTCATTGGTTTTACTGAAAAATACAAATACCCCATAAAACAAATACTATTCATGAAATTTATGGCCTTTTGAAGCAGTATGTTAGTATGATTTGTGAGATCAGTTGCCTAATTTGCCTATTTTAGGAAGGAAAACATAATCCTCTGGCAACATGCACAATATTATTTTCCCTATGACAATTAAAGCTGTATAATGAAGAAGAAATGTATCCCTATAACTTGGGCTCTAAACAGCCATGGTAGATCTGTGCTCAGTTTCAGTCTTGACAAGTTTTTCCTTAATCTTGCCTTATCTGTAAAATTGTGGTTGTGCTACTTTCTACCACTTTTTTTGTCTCATGTTTGGACCGTAGCTCTTCAAGGCAAGAGCTGTCTCTTTTAATGTGCAGTACTGCCAACTTAAGATGTTTTTCACATGTCTCATGATATTTGATGTTTTCTCCAGCCCCTGTGAGAATCTTAACATCCATTTAAAAAAAATAAAAGTTCTGGTCCCAATGGCTGTAGATAAAACCACAAATATGGGCTACGCATATACTGTAAGCCTCAAAGAGAAGAAAAAAAGAGGATTACAAATAACAGGAGCCCTGTGTTTTTATAGCTACTGGTAGATCAGTGTTTGTCCTTATTTAGTTCATTATTTAGCACAAAATCCAAAGCTGTTCTCACCTTGTGGAGGTGATAGAGCAGTTCAAGAAGCCTCCACGATGGGACCTCAGTTCTGCTTTTGGACTTGCAAGTATTGACCCTTCCTCCTGCGGCTAAGGCTGCTGGAGTCAGTTTGCCTCCTCATGTCTCCACAGTGCCATATTTGTCCTGTGTAACCTAGTGCGCCATCAGTAAAAAACTTAAAATATTTTTTCCTTATAGTATTTATTTTTCTCTCTGTGTGTGCTATCTTTTTGTAGTAAGATTTGGCGCTATATGCACTGCAAGCACCTACTTCTGCTGCTGGTCCACCCCTGACAACTAAGTGGTATTTAGCTGATAGGACTGTTGTTGGCTTATCACTTCTCCTCTGAGGTGAAGCTATATCAAGACTCCCTTGCAATTTTGTCCTTGCAAGAGCAGCATCTCCCTGCTAGTTCGCAGCCTTGCTTTCAGGCGGTGCTATCCCACATGTAGAAAAATACCACTGCCATGGCTACACTTGGAGAATCAAGAGGCACTTCTCCAGTAGCACTGTGTTTTGAAGAAAAATACCCTGAAATATGGTGGAAATCCAGGAAGAAAGGAAATCAAGGGAGGAAGGAAAAGAAACAATATTCTTGCTCAAAGATAAATATCTTTCATTACCTGCTGCATCTGTAAGAATAGAGAGGAAAAAATACCATTTTGTTTTCTCTTAAGCTTTGCTTTTTTCACAGTAGCAGCTTCCTTCCCTTGCGGCAAAAGTATGTATATTTGTGTACAATTTGGACCCTTGTTCAGCTACAGCCAATATATCTCAATATGGATTTCTCCTGTGGCAAGTTACCTTCCCATTATGCCTCAGTGACGCTGGTTTGGGCAAATGTGTGTTCTTCTCCCTTTGCTATTCCCTGTACCAAGGGGCACTGAAAATGCCAAAAAGTTGCAATACCTGTGATCCTTGTATTTCTGGGTTGTAGTGCAACAGTTGATTGTGGTCTGTTTTTACAACGGTTGGATAAATAAGACATTACAAAAAAACAGACAGTAGCTATTCCTTTGAGAACTGGAGTGCCACAATCAATGGCTACAAGC
>VWZO01006200.1:11560-24743 GCA_013396975.1 Bucco capensis
TGGGGATGTCCCTGCCCAGTGCAGGGGGGTTGGACTAGATGACCTCCAGAGGTCCCTTCCAACCCTAACCATTCTATGATTCTATGATCAGGATGTAACCCCTACGCATGTGTCCTGTTTGTAAACAGAAAGCTCTCAAACCCTATGCATACAACTTTCCCACCCAAATCCTGTACTATACTTATTTCATAATAGAAAATGTTTGTTGTCAGTGATTTTATTAGCATCATAAAGGAATTATATAGCAGGTATGAGCCAGGTTTGCTGGGTGTCAGTCAAAAACCAAGATCAGGACCCAGACACTCCCATCTGCAACCTGATTCTCATTGCTTCTACCTCTTGCAACTTCTGTAACAGTACAAGTATTAGATAAAACATTTCCTTTTATTATACAGTTTGTCAACAAGAAAATCCATCCCGTGCTCTGAACTGAAGGCTTCTCTGCACCAAAGAGCGTAAAATCAAATTATCTTTAATAGCATTGAACTGTTGAAAATGAGATAGAGAAGAGAGTAATGAGATTGTTTAGGCTTTTCTATACTTTAAAAGCAGAACAGGAATTGGTATTGCTGTGGGGTGGGGGTAGGTGGGGGGAAAATCTTTAAAATGTCCAGATAGTCATACACAGTTTTCGATTCTGGATATACTAGGACTCAATGTAAATTTTATAGAAGATTTTTGTGTCTGGTTTCTTAACCAGTATCTCTGCTCTCTCACTCATATCATACTAACTTATACACTCTTACTTACGTTCTGTGAGCAGAAACTTCACCCTCAGATACATGTAGATGCATCTAACTATGCATGTAACTCTGCAGCAATACAATACCACTGTATTAACAGAATTACTGTATGTAATTTAAAGAGATTAATACACCTCAACCTGTGTTGGTAACTGCTCTCATTGGCATAAAATTGGGAAAGGAACACTAACTTCCCTAGATCCAGTTTAAACTACTTATTTGTTTTTTACTGCTCCGCAAAATTTTCACCTATCAAGTTCATATCAACTATCAAAGTTCTAAACTCGCTGAAAGATTTTTGTTACAAGCATTGTAATGGCTTTCTGTAATGATGAAGCGGGGGCTTATTTTATGCTTTTTCCAAAACCACACCAAAGGTAACAGGCACAGTTTCAGTGGCATAAAGCCTAACAGGTCAAGGAGCTGAAACATTAAACAGAATAAAACAGCAACAAGGTGTAGATGTCATTTCCCCAGACAGTTCCATCATTGTTCAGACCTGCCATTCACCTACAATCAGTTACCTACAACAGGTAAAAGGCACATATAGTAGTCTACAAGGCAGATACAGGCAAAGGCCAGCTTCTGTTTGTTCTGCTGATTTTCAGAAGGCATACTTCAACATTGAACACTTTAAAAAAAAGTATTTACATGTTCAGTTCAAGTTAGTTATCCCTCACAGAAACATAAGTTATTATACATTGACACGGGCCATTATTAACTGATGTTAATTCTTGATTATGTAAACAAATGAGCTAGTACAGTAAAGAAGGAAGCATAGTGCTTCTGAAGAGTGAAGAAAAGCCAGCAACTTACTTCACAAATGAGAGCTACCAACATCTGCTGGAAATTGCGTCCCCTGCTGGCCAGAAATCGATTAATAGGCTTGCCATCTTTGCCTATATGGACTGGAAGGTCATAGCATGACAACATGCCAGCTTAAAGAGGGAGAAAAGGAGAAAAGAAAGGTCAAGACCAATATTCATGCTAATAGCTCACAAGTCTTGCATAAGCCAGTGAAGAACCCAAAGCCAAGTAAATAATAAAACAAACAATTTAAAAGCATATGTAATCATATGCAAATGACAAAGACATTATTTCTTAACTTGATTCACTCTCAGATTCATAGAAATTTGGGAGTTAGAGCATGTATACTTGTCTAACTTCAAGAAGGTGACAGCTTACCTGCAAGGCCTGGTATTATGCCTGGTTGTTTGTTCCTCTCATAAATTTTCAGCAAGAAGTTTGGAACACTTGCCATGGTCTTCCCCTGGTCTGAGCGTGTGGTCCCTCCTCTCAAGGCAGAATGATACACACCACGGGGCATGTTGGTCATCTCCTGTTTCACAAGTGATGCTGCAAACTCTTCAAATGCTGGATGAAGTACAAGAAAATGAGGAGAGAGGAAACAGAATGACCAAGAGACCAAAGAAACTCCGGAAAACCTAGAAGGACACCCATGATACAAGGGAGATATGCTTAGATAAACTAGTAATGACATATTTGGATAGATGCTCAAGGTCAAATAATTGAGAACACTTTGCGTGTCTCTCTGACACCACACTTGGTGCCACTGCAACTCCAAGAGGCTCTGAGTAAATCATATCAGATACTAAGAAAAACAGCCTTAACTATTCCATGAGCTGTTGACCACATTCTTTAACTGCTACACTAGCAACACTGACACATGCTGACAGAATGATAATGAGAAATAAAACTGATGTTTACCAACATAGTTAAAAACACTGTCTCTAAACCCAGGTTGTTCTTAAAGAGACTTAAAAGAAGCACACTGCAAAGTGAGTAGGTGGAGAGAGTGCACGCATATGCAAACAAAGGATACAGAGAGAGCGAAGAACTAAGCTGATTTCTGTTATCATAGTAGTACAAGTTAAGTTCCATGCTTTCAAGCTGTGGATTTTATAGTCTAACGAGATTTAAAATTGCAGAGAATTAATATAAAGCTATTGCTCATTTGTGAAGTCCATCTGAAGAAGCCCTTACAGGTACATATTAGAAAAAAGGGTTGTGTTTCTATATGTACATATATAAAAGTACATGGTGTTTGTTGTCACATCACAACTGAGAGTTGTACCACTGTACCAGCACCTTGCAAACCTGTTATGTCTAAAAGGCCATTAGTGCTTAGAGTTTTAAGGGGATTTATAACAATTGTTTCAAACTAGGCTTGAAACTTCGGCATACAAGTTACCAAATCACAGGCAGTCCTGCTTTGACTAGGAACTACAGAACAAAAAGAGACACTCATCCTTTCTGGATCCAGAAATACTTAGAGCACCTTGGAATAAAATAGTTTTCATAGTAATGTTTACAAGTTGCAATCACACATCAGGATCTCAAACATTATAAATACAGTGAAATAAAAATGCCTACATCCAGGCACTAAGGTCACAACCTTGTAACTGAAAGAGCATTAATGAGAATAATTAAATGAACACTAAAAATCCCAAATACTAAAGATGCATAGGTGCTATAACAAATGCATCAACCAGACACCATCTGTTGAAGCATAATTCTATGCATCACTAAAATTAAGCATTAAGCATAGCACTAATATATTTAATGATTATGTAGATCTTCTATACAGCATTGTTTTAATACTATTAATATTCTGTTTATAAAATATTATGGTTTTGGCCATGGGGTTTTTACTTCAGTCCATGCTGGGCTAAAACAGAGTTGCCTTCAAAACCATCTGCTCAGTCCTCTCTATTGAAGTTGCACTGTGATGAAACAATGGGCACTTAAAGTAAATAAAAAGCAACCAACTTTTCCTGTAGTACAGATAAGGATTTTTAAGTTATAAGCATTTTTTTTTGTACTGACTCACTGACTTCTGAAAAATGGGTTGAGGTTTCTGATTTCCTCTGAACTTTTACTTGACATTTTATCCTGTGATCTGATATTCTCCCAGAGACAAAAAAACCTAAAGGCTGCACTTCAACATGATACTTACCAGAAAACCATGTCTGTACAGTCACTGTGATTACAAATCTGTAAAATAATCTCTAAAGTATTTTACCTCCTAAAACAGAAGCTGGCGTTAGAGACAACAGCTTGATATAAGAAGAACCTGGAACAAGAAGATCCACCGCCTCATCTTCATCTTCATTGATGTGTGCTTCCTCCAGTGAGTCAACTTCTAGTCGTGCCTGAAAGATTTAAAAGAGGAATTATTACCACATCTTCCATGATCCCAAGTGTCAGCTAATTTCATTAACTTCATTCCATAAATTTGAAGCTGAATGAATAAAAGCTTTTCTTCTACCTGAATGAGAGGCAAAACTGGTTGATAAAAATTACATGGGTATGTAAATCCGTATGTGTAACACTGAAATTAATCTTGACACTTATAGATTGAACTAATATTACTAAAAGTTCATTTTCACTCTGGTTCTTCTTCAATTAGAGTAAAATAATATTTTATATTGGCACTTTAATATAAAGAGAGTATTTCTGCTAGACATTTTTCCATGCTATTTTTCAGAATTTGAAAAAGCTGCAACGTATTTACAATGTTTTCAATGAAAATATATTCACTAATTGACTAAGTGTGTAAAGTATCAGCACACAGCTATGTACTGCTATGAAAGATTTAGTATTAGAGCAGAGATTTTCCTCATTCTATCTTGTGCTCTTCTATGAAAAACAGTTTTCATCTGTAGGGTTTATGTTGAACTCTTCTCATCAATTTATACAAAGCAAGTATGCTTTTTAATTTTAAAGTTGCTTATTCTGATCTTTTCATAACTGGCAGTTACAACACACAAACAGAGCCGATCTTGTAATAATGCAGTAAATAAATCCTAAGATATTTACTACGTCATGAAGTACCAATGGACTACTGACTTGCCTAGTCTCTCCTAAAAGGTCATTATTAAAAACAAAACAAAACAAAACAGGCACTTACATGACCTTACATGTTCATCTGCTTGCAACTTCTTCATTTTCTAAGGTTACTGTGTCAATTAGACTGAAGTTTCAGAGTTTAAGAGCCCTCTACATACCAAAAAAGCTTTCCAGTAAGTACCTCAACTACTTTCTGGCTGCATTTATCAACAAAAATATCTAAAATGTTACGTTATGAAAGTTCAGAATAGAAACACAGGACAAATTTTCAGTTTAATTGCAAAATTAGCACCTACTTTTTGAACTGTCTTGCCCATTTCAGGAACAAAAGCACTAAAGCATGAGTGCAACTGCAATGGATGAAGCAGTAATCACAAGAGCTGCTTAATGTCAGGACGGTTAAAAGCATAAAAAGCAGATCAAGTGCCCCCTAAATAACCTGCTGATTTAACAAATGAAAGACAAGAAACTACCTGCTGACTGCTTAGACCTTACTCATCCTCCATTAGTGCCTTTCCCCTCTCATAAGTCTTAGTTATGCTAATCATATATAATATCATCACACTCCACCAGCAGGAGCTCATATTCCTTCTACAAGCCTCTGATAGTTGTCTGACAGAGATGGCACAAAGCCTTGTTTCGCTTCCAAGAGGATACAACCCATGTCAGATGTACTTACTATTAAACGTACAACATTGCTACCTGTTCTGGAAGATGAAGAATTGCGTGTTCCTCAGAGCCAAAAGATGAGAGTGATTTATAGGCCGAAATGGCTACAACAGCATCCTAGAAAATTGACAGGAAAAAAATAACAGGCATAGCATATGGTATTAGTACCTACTGAAAACTCCACATACAAAGAGTCTATCCACTAATAATTTTTAAAGTGAAAAAGACTTTAAAATGTGCTTTCCTGAGATGCACTCTCAACTGCTTACTTTATATATGTCTAGTGCAAACTAGCCAGATCAATTACCCCAGCTTGACAGCAAACAGTCTGATTGCTACTTCATTACTGCTGAGAGGGTAGTTTATGCAGAAGTATCCGAGTTACATTTAAAACAAAATACTCTGGTTCTGCCAGCTCCATGCTGATGATGGTTCAACATTTTCACTGTATTACAATACCCCACCCAAAGAACTGAGTTAATGGTTACTGCCGCAGCTTTGCCAAGAATGCTGCACCATGTTAAGGCTGAAGTATACCAGAGGAGTCAAATTAGTTTGTGCTACAACTCCCCCTGGGAGTGGCAGATGTTAGGACCATCAGTTACCAACTTTCCTGTGCATGACACTTAAGTGGTCAATGCCAAGAAGAAAACCCTCTTAGAAAATGAGATTGCTGACACTGACAACCTTGTCTTGACAGAAAGGTATACAACTTAATACCAAGTTCCTGGCATCAGGAATTAACATTTTCGGTTGTATCACCTACCTTGTTTTGTGTATTGTTCCAAAGGAAGCTGATAACTTCAGCTTTGAATTTCTATAAAAGAAACCAAGATAGACGTTTAGATTTTCTTTAACTAAACAAGCAGATGAAATAGAGACAGTTAAAGAAAAACAAACTGCTACCACATCAACATGAACTCAGTTAGGAAAGTGAAAGGGGCAAAGGTTTGAAATGCAGACACATTCACACATCCTCACATTCTGGGAGCAGGAAATCTCTGATAACCCTTGCACTGGAATTTCTCACATATTTCCTAGGATTCACTAATGTAAGCTAATATTGTGAAACACTATGGAAATTTGCATTATGATTAACTAGGCAGTGGGTGCAATTTAGAGGTACTAAAAATGAGCAGGCACATTTAAAATTCATATACAAAGATACATTAAGAGAAGAGACTCATCTTAGTCCACAAATACACACACACCTCATATTCATTTGTATTTACTGTTAACGAGGGAACCAGGGCAAACAATTCATTCAGCGCTTTTAAAATGAGGGGTCTTGTATCACAGGTCAGCCTTGGTGACAGAGCATTCCATGTGGAACGGATGCAAACAACCTGGCGGGTGAAAGTGGGAGGCACCATTACTAACAGCAGTCCTGATTGGACTTGAACAGTATATTTCTCCAGCACTTGCCTTCTTTCTTCCTACTTAGAAATAGGAATTAAAAGAACTTCCACAAAAAGAAAAAAAAAAGCTAACAAGTTAACACTTCATTTGCATTAACAGTCTCACAGTACTTCACCAGATAAAAGGTACCAATAGGAATAAATACGACACTGTTAGTTCATATAACACTACTGCCATACTTCACTTGTTCAAACTAGCTAAAAACCAAGCTATCTCTAGGAGTTCAACTGGATGAAAGCAGAGGAAGCTATGTTCCTTGGGAACCCCCCAAAACCAAATGCCCTTAATCTTAAACCACAAAGAAATCCAACCAAATCTGCAGAACAAAAGAAGCCCAGAAATCATTGGGAAAATGTAAAACTAAAATAAACACTAATACTGTGGCTTCATTAGCCTTATGCTAAGAAGGTCAGTTCTTACGATTTACAAGGAAAGAAATTAACAAACCAGGAACATAAAAGAAATACTGTCAAGAAACCACAGATGACAGTAACATCATGCTTCCTGTTGTTAACTTACTAAACCCATGACATTGGTTTGAAAAATCAATAGCATGTATTTTTATTCTGTTAATAATGAATTTAGAGTCTTGTCATTTGCTTTCCAAATCCTTAAAATACTTCAACCTTTTAAATCTGCTTTTGCAGTTATACTAGAAACCAAGAAGTTAGAAGCTCAAATTACTTCAGATACACTTTCATGATTCCAGATAGTAGGTCTTTAATTGAGAAGGGGGGGGAAGGAACCACAGCAAAATATTGGCAATGCCAGGTAAAAACAAGAGTATCTGCAGGCTTTTACACTGCAAAGAATGCAGTATAAACTGGAAAAATCATGCTTTGTCTGGGTTTCTTTGCATGTTTTTTGTTTGTTTTGTTTTTCTATTGGTTTGGGGTTGGGGTTTTGGGGTGCTTTTTGGGTTTTGGTGTTTTTTTTTCAACTGAGGAGGTCAGTATTTGGTTCTAGGACAAAGAGATCCTGAAAAGCAAACTAACTTGTCATTACAGACATGTAATGGTATGGTTCTAAGACTGGTATTTTTGCACAGATCAGAAACCACTGGGAAAGAACAACAAAAATTTTGAAATCCTCTAATGAGTAAGTAACACTCTGCATAGAAAGAATTCTAACCCACTCTTTAATATCTATAGAGGGTAGGGAAAGCTACATAATTAAGTTTCAAAATTTCATAATACTAGATACATAGTACCCTGGTGGCTAAGTGGCAAAAAGACTATCAGAAGGGAATTCTCATGCAGATCCAACAAACACTGGGAAGTATTATAGCACGTTAAAAAAGATTAGTTAGCCAATTCAACAGATCTGAATTTTTTTAAAAATTATATACATCAGTAGTCAAAATTCACTAGATTTTGCCAACTGTACAGAAAAAAAAAAGCGGGGGGAGGGAAGGCAAAAAAAGTTCTACACCTTGTTTCTCACAACTGAATCGTTTCATTAGCACCAAAACAACAAACCCTCTCCTGCTCACACTCAGTGTTTGATTTGCAACAGTAAATCTCTTGGCTTTTTTGCCCTAGCCAACTATGACTTCTGAGGCTCATAGATATTACACGGACTAAAACAAGAACCAAGTGCATTATGAAACATATTTACACTAACCTCTTCATTGTTGTTTCACCAAACCCGAGAACTGGCTCTATTCATAAAGTAAGAAGCTAGTTCACTCTCATGGCAAGCTGTCTGGAAGAATATTCTGGAGACATGCTTCACTTTTCAGACCTCAATTTAAAAAGGCACTCTACTTTTAGCTTAACTATAAACACATGAACAGTCCCATTGAATACAAGATCACTTTTTGTCTTTAAGGTTATGAATATAGAATCACAGAATGTTAGGGATTGGAAGGGACCTAGAAAGATCATCTAGTCCAATCCCCCTGCCAGAGCAGTATCACCTAGAGGAGCTCACACAGGAATGCATCCAGACACCTCTTGAATGTCTCCAGAGAAGGAGACTCCACAGCCCTCCTGGGCAGTCTGTTCCAGTGCTCCATCACCCTTACTGTAAAAAAGTTTCTCCTCCTGTTAATACTAAACCTCCTGTGATCCAACTTGCTCCCATTCCCTCTTGTTCTAACATTGGATGATCCATCTTTGCAGGAATGACTATTGTGGAAACAGCCCTTCTCTGAGTGTCTTTAAGGTTATGAATATACTTAAACACTGTAACTTCTTAAGTCATGAGCCTGAAACTGTTAAGCAACTTATCACGAAACACTTATGATATTGCACATGGAAACTCAGGGCCAAACATAATTAGTACAAAATTTGCAGTATATATAGAGAAGAGTAATCTTCTGGCTCATATTAAAAGACAAGCAAGCAGACACTGGGGTTTTATTTTGGGAAGCTTTGGAAGAAACGTAAGGTTTTGAAGAAGTGTAGATAAAAAAAGGAATCAGAAGAGTTATACAGATTAATAGTCACAGAGTCATTTTTATTTTTTCGGACAGAAAGTCCTTCTGAAGTAAAGGGATTACTGCTGTGCAGCACTACCAGAGCTGAAACACAGGATTTTATTTTTCTTTTTCCTAGTGTTGCCAGTCAGCACACCACAAACGTGACAAGTACAGAGGGATTTTTTTGAAAGCTGCAAGCAACGACTTTCAAATTGAAAAAGCTGACACTGTTCCACTTGACCCAGAAGTTCCTGATGCTCAGCCTTCTTTCCAAGCTTCAGATAATAAGAAAATCTGCCTTATTCGGAGCACTCACATACAAAAGTCTCCTCACAATTATGAATACCTCTACTCAGAAATGCTAAAGAGGTCCCTTCTGTCTACTGCTTATGTTCACCATAACATTCTATGAAGATGGACAGCAGTGTACAAGATTTCAAGCTGAGCTAGGGCCTACTTTATACGATCTTCTTCAAGTCTGAAAGTGATTTGAGTAATTTTATACACGTGGAAATTCTCTGGCCCATTCCTCACATTGATCTAGAAGCTTTTGGAAAATCTATGATGACTTACACAGTCAAAGCAAATGGCCTTTCTCACCATTCAACCTCTGAAGTGTTGAAGAAGTAAGCATCACTGTGGTCCTTTTGGAAAGGTAACCCAGTGAAACACTTGTCTGCAACTTTAAAATCCACTCACAGCTAATGCTGTGGTAATTCCCATTATCGGCACCTCGTTTCTCCTTCAGTAAAAAGGGAACAATTTACACTACTCAAACTACCAGTTTAACTAACCTACCCATTTGATAGTCAAATAGGCACCTTCACATTCCCCTACGTACTCCTAATTTTGTCTTAAAAATGCAGTTATTTCACTATTCACTTATTGATCCCTCTTTGTAAGACCTACTGCTTCAGGCAACTACTAGATTGATGATGCACAAGATCTATTCATTAGGCAAGTCATATTTTTAGTATTCTCATGGGTTTTATTCAGCTTCTAGAGCTCAGATTGAATTCTAAGATCTCTGTTGAGATCAGCTTTTTTTTATGCAGGTAGGGCAGAGTGATTTCAAAAGCTGATTTCACCAGCTACTGCAGTGATTCTTTGCTGATCAAAATAGGAACACGACATGTGCCTGCTCCATATCCACTCCTTCCAGGGTAAGGCTTATCAAGC
The DNA here is from genome assembly GCA_013396975.1 of Bucco capensis. Taxonomy (NCBI): domain Eukaryota; kingdom Metazoa; phylum Chordata; class Aves; order Piciformes; family Bucconidae; genus Bucco; species Bucco capensis. The sequence goes on from VWZO01006200.1 coordinate 21,863, forward strand.
TCATTTTTTTTTTACCATTCATCTATGGTCTTTGTTACTTACATTAAAGTAGTATCAATATTTACCCCTAGGACTAACGCACATTTGACATGCAAAAAGGAGTCATCTATATATCAATAAGCCTGTGTTTCAGGCCATCCACATGCTCAGGAAGACATCACTGCATCAGGTCACATTCAGAACATTTGGGGTTAGGTGTATAGAATATTTCTAAGAATTATAAGTGATGCTGCTTCCATTAGTGATGTCTTCTATATTCATCATACCTTCCATAAAGCTAAAAGACTGCTAAGTTGCAACTGCTCACCACAGCTTAATCAACTTTGTATAGTGACAAGAAAAATGGCTACATATTTACACTGTTATTCTAACTGCAGCACAACAGTGAGACAAATGGTTCTACTTAGCCCCTCCTGGATAAAATAAGCCTCAACGAGCAGTCAGTACAATATTTTGCATTTCTAGGCACTGAAAATTCTCTGCAAGATGTTCAGCTAGTGGTACAGTCCTAGCTGAAGAATTATACAAAAGTCACAAAAAGAAGCAGTTGAGTTCCACAGGGAGCTTGATTAGGCAGTACTATCAGTACTAAAACTGTCTAATTTTTCCTGGTGAGGTTTTCTCAGTTGCCCATGTTCTCTCTGAAAGGAACCAAGTATTCTAGTGAAAACTTAATAATTCCCATTTAACAGTTTGTCAAACCTCAATTGTTCCCTGTGGAGAATTTAACTTTTCAGATTTTGCCACCACACCTAAAATAATTCTCTCTGGAGTTTATCTGCTGCTACCATTTGTGTTTCAGATTTCAGGCTTTGCTGGAACAAAACAAGTGCAAAATAGGAAAAAGCCCCCCCCCTCCAAAAAAAGAAACTCAACCCAACAAACAACAGCTTCCTGCCATCAAAGCAGAAAAAAACAAAGAGAGAAAAATACTAAACCCGCAAAAATGCAGAATCAATGTCTAAAAAAATTAGAATTAGCTATGGCAGAGCAAGGCCTTTGATGCGGTTCCTCATGACATCCTCATCTCCGAACTGGAGAAATGTGGATTTGATGAGTGGACCGTTCAATGGATAAGAAATTGGCTGGAAGGATGCTATCACAGAGTCGTGGTCAATGGCTCTTTGTCCAGGTGGAGAGCAGTGACGAGTAGTGTCCCTCAGGGCTCTGTCTTGGGACCTGTGCTCTTCAACATCTTCATAAACGACCTGGACATAGGTATCGAATGCACCCTCAGCAAGTTTGAGGATGACACAAAGCTGAGTGGTGTGGTTGCTATGCCAGAAGGGCGGGATGCCATCCAGAGGGATCTGGACAAACTTGAGGAGTGGGTGCAAGAGAATAAAATGAAGTTTAATAAGTCAAAATGCAAGGTCCTGCATTTGGGAAGGATTAACCCTAGATATGAGTATAGACTGGGTGAAGAGCTCATTGTAAGCAGCAGTGCAGAGAANTGGGTGACCTGGTCTAGTGATTGGCATCCCTGCTCATCGTGGGGAGGTTGGAACTAGATGATCTTTAGGGTCCCTTCCAACCTGGCCATTCTATGATTCTATGATTCTAAGGTATGAGTACATCTACTCAGCCTTTTAAAGGGGAAAACATACCAGAACTGCAAACCAAAACTCTTCTTTAAACAATCTCAGCAAATGTCATGAAAATTTCTTCCAGGTCTATGAATTTAAAGCAAAGCAATAGAAGGCTCAATCAGAGAGAAATACAAATCCATCTATGTAATGAAAACAAAAGAAGGGATGCATTATGAACATATTCCACAAAGGCAGTAAGAAAGACAATGTTAAGCGTTAGCCTGCATTAAAAAAACCAGCATGCTTCATATTACTGAATTCAGGAAAATGTTGAATTAAGCAGTCACTTCAGTGAGTGCAACACACATTTTAGAGCACAGTTCAAAAAAATAAAGATGCCTTTCGCATTGAATCCACTTCAGGAACAGCAAACCCATGAGAAAGTTTCCATGGTAATGACCATCAGTGGCTAAAAACACCTAATTGGAAAACATTGCAAGTGAAAATGATGGCTCCGTTTCTCACCTTTCAAAATACCATTTGTAAGGTATAGATTCAGGACAGACATATCTATTAGCAGGTTAATTTCTTTTAGTTTAGTAAAAAATAACAATTTTGTAATATGCTAGTAGTTGTGTATTCATCTGGTCTCATTAGAAATTGTCACTCAGGAGGACTACAAAATCATTAGCTAACCAAGAATGCTTCATTTCCTTCTTCCCTATGACATCACAACATTCTCCAATTTCAGCTAACAGGTGAAAAAAAGGTCGTATAAAATAGGCAATTTAACAGAAGTTTCAGATGTAGCAGATACCTAAGTAACTGCATATGAGTCGGCAGTGTGCACTTGCAGTCTGGAAGGCTAACTGGTGTTACTCTATGACAACTGTTTGGAACAACTGGATGTATTAGCATTTTGAGTGCTAAACTCCATGGCAAACAGACCTAAGTGAAATCTGCAAAAACTACACACATCAAATAGATGTCTTTTGTCTGCTAAATGAAATAATGTATTGGTTTCGTACCAATATACTTGTTATGCCAAAAGCACTGGACCTTCACTAAGTCACACAAACAATACTATTACAACAATCACACAGTATCTTACACCATATTCCACTCAGGACTGGTTTCCACATATTTATTTTTTTTCATCAGTCTTCACTGGCAACCTCTCTCCCAACACATCCCAAGTTAAAAAACCACAAGGTGGGGACCAAGGCAGTGAAGTCCATCCCGCTATATGTGAAAATCAGTTTTGTAACCTCCTGAGGAACCTTAATATACTTAAGTCTATGGGACCTGATGAGATGCACCCCAGAGTCCTAAAAGAATTGGCTGATGTAATC
>VWZO01006200.1:25222-36886 GCA_013396975.1 Bucco capensis
ACTGGGATTGTTCAGCCTGGAAAAGAGAAGACTTCGGGGGGACCTACTAGTGACCTTCCAGTACCTAAAGGGAACTTACAAGTAGGCTGGAGAGGGCCTATTTACAAAGGCCTATAGTGAAAGGACAAGGGGCAATGGTTTTAAATTGGAGAAGAGTAGATTTAGACTTGATATTAGGAAAAAGTTCCTCACCATGAGGGTGGTGGAACACTGGAACAGGTTGCCCAGGGAGGTGGTTGAGGCCCCATCCCTGGAGGCATTCAAGGCGAGGCTTGACAGAGCTCTGGGCAACCTGATCTAGGTGGGGATGTCCCTGCCCACTGCAGGGGAGTTGGACTAGATGACCTCCAGAGGTCCCTTCCAACCCAAACCATTCTAGGATTCTATGTACATGTAAGCATCATAGGCACTAAGTGCAGTATTACTTTCATACAGGATCTTGTACTTAGCAGACTGTAGAGAACAAATAGTATTTCAGCAGTTTTGTCAACAGCAAAATACTTAAATTTTAAAATAAATTTCATTTTTTTTTCCTTTCACAAAAAGGAAGGATTTATTTTCTCTACTGTATGTACAAAACCTTCATATGAAAGACAGAAATAATAAATCATATTAATATGCCACTGATTTGAAATCTGTTGATTTATGTCTATCTTGAGAAGTGGCATTCCAGCAGAAATTCAGTTTTCTTACCGGCTAAAAGAAACAGCCTGTGTTTCAAAATGCTAAACATTGAATAGTACAACCATCATTACTTGCAGAAAGATGCATTCTTCGGTACAGTAATATACATATGCCAGTGCATGCAACTTTTGACCATTTTTGTTTTGTAATCAATGACTTGCCAGTCATTGTTAAATGTGCTGAAATGTTTTACTAGAATGTAACTGCCAACATGCTGTCTCAGTCATGATCACAGAATACCAAACATAAACAAATTATTGTTTTGGGAATGTGTGTTAACAATATTACCTGAGAGATCAACTCCTTGGAAAAAATAAGCCATATGATACTAAACTAAAAATATTATGATCACAGTCACTTTTTTGTGTGTCTTTTCAACCTTTCACAATCGAATGTTTCTGTTTCCTCACACAGCACTACTCTCATATAGTTCTGGAGGGCAAAATACAAAGAATATTACTTTATTCACTTTCCTAGTATTTATATTTCATAGAATCATCAAACAGTTTGGGTTGGATCACTTAGTTACAACATTCCTACGATCTGTGACCACATTACAGTGCTCTGAACTCAAACCCCACTTCACATTCAGTTCAACACAGTGACAAAAATAAGCACCAGCCTATAGCAAACTCTCTGTTCAATGAAACCACACAACTGCAAAGACATTGTGATAGTTCAGTAGTGTTCAATTAGACAATCACAATTCTGAGCCACTGAGCAAGATTCCTTTGGTATTTATGACAAAATTAACTCTCCTACTGCATGAAGAGTCTGATCTTTTAAGAGTATCATTAATTTGATGGAAATCCAAAACCTTGTCAGCAACATCCAGAATGTTTCTCCTTTTGCAAAGGACACTTGAAACAGAGTTCTCAATCTAAAGTAGATGGTCCTGTAAAATGTCACTGTGATACATGCCAGCTCAACTATGAAAACCATTCAATAATCTAACATCCAAGTGTCTGATCTAAAAAGTCTAAATCATTTCTGGTTCTTCTTAGTTAAGGTGGAAACGTGGGTAAGATTGCATTGCTGCATCCAGAAATCACAAAAGACAAGGATTTTGGAAACCGTAGCTTTTCAGGAATGTAAAAGGGAAAGTTTCCTAACTACCAAAAAACCCCTTTGAAATAGTGCAGATGTATGTTTGTGTGTTTCATTTCTCATTGGATGACTTTAAAATAAACACACATCCTTCAAATGATTACATTCACTTCTCCCAAAATGTAAGGCATGTTTATTTGGCATGCTTCCCAACCAAAAATAACATATTGCCCTTGCCATACTCAGAAGCACATGAGCTTGCAGGAAGTCACTGTGCACAGTGATTGCCACAGCAATCATCTTATGGCCTATGTGGTTTGTATCCTAAACCAACACAACAAATGAGAAAAGGATTTTTCTTCTTGATTGTTTTAAAATCAAAGATATATTTATACTGCTCAAAACTTCCAACACTGAAAAAAATTGACTTACGCAGAACTGCAGTCTTCAAACAACCTAGAAAACACAGTGGGAATGTATCTCATTTAAAACAACATTCTAAACAACTCCATCACCTCTTAGCAACATTAGTATCTCTTCCTAGAGCATGCACAACAGCAAAAAAGGGTATCCCAGTACAACTGCAGTTTTTAGTAAAACAACCCAGTAGCAGTAATAAAAGTATTTCAAAGAGAGAAATGGACCTGAGCTGGTTTCAACCAACATATTCCTTCCTGGTGATTGAGAATGCTCAGCATCATGATGGCAAGAGGTCACTCATAGAGATCAGTAATAATCACACTGGCATTCTGATTGACCTGTATTTTGTTATTGCTGTATTTTGTTAAGTGTAACTTACATTTGTATTGTAAGTTTGGCATATTTTGTATACTCTCCTGAATCAGAAATCCTGTGTAGCAACCATCTTCAAGTAAACAAATTTGGTATTACACATTACGGCCTCCACACAGAAGATACACAACAAAACCTGGTCACACAGTATTAGACTCTGACACATACTGTGATAATGAAAAATGACCCTGTCTGCCCTGTGATATTTGTGGACAAATATAATCTAAGAACAAATTAAATAAAACCACCTTCTTTTCAAAATACTTTTTGCTCAATATTCCACAACCAGCTGACTTGACAACACAACATTGTCACAGAGGCAGAAGCACTATTAATCTTGAGGATTAACAGCCAAACCACAGCTCAATGTCACTTCCATAGTTAAAAGTTTGACTGTGATCATTTTGTCCAAGAGTATGCCCACATTCAAATGCAAAATGTTTACACTGAAATTTCAGCTCCAAAAGGGGAAATGTTTTTGTAGACTACACAAGTAGTCTTCCAGTTCCAACTAACAGATTATAAGTACTTGAGGCACAAGCTTCCTGAATTTATTTTGGGGCTGCAGTGAATCCAGCACACAAAATTGAAGACAAATGGGAGACATAACATGCAGGCTAAAAACCACTGTTAGTGTTTTAAATTACGAGATTTAAGACATTTATTAAAGTTAATTATTTATTACTCTCATTAACATTAATTAATATAAAATATATAAAGAGAAAAATATTTTATATAAATATAAAGAATATAAATAAAATATGTAAAAGTATATAAAATATTCATATAACTATAAAATATAAAAATATAATATATATAATTAATATAAATATTTATTTATTAAGTCATACTGTGCGCTCTGAAGAAAATAAAACTTTCTTATGCTCAGAAAGAACAGTAACTTCACCTAAAATACACTGATGAATTCAGACTCTCTGAAGCTATTCAGTGTCCCTCAAGTATTTCTTAGAAAAAGTGCAAAAGTACTATCTTCTTAGTAAAACCAAAAGCCAAGGTCAGAATATTGTTACAGCCATGGGGGGACAGGGGAAGCAAATTAAGTGTCAAAATACACAAAATGGCAAAACTTGGGAAAGCAAAACCAGGAAGAGAACAACATGGTAACATCAACTAGACTATGCTAGTATGCCACATACTCCTGTCAAGTGACAGAAAATGGAAGTTGTCACTGTCGTGAATGTTGACAGGATGAAGAGATGTTGGGTGCAGAGGCAGGTGCAGAAGGAGGAACTGTTTGTGACTAGATGACTTTTAAAGGTCCCTTCCAACCCAAACTATTCTACGATATAACATAAAGCATTTATAAGAGGAAAAAATTATATTATATTTCCACCATATCTTTGATGTTTCCAGCTTTCAAAAATCAGAAATTGCACCAGCGATTTTGGATTTTGCCAGCTGACTTGAAAACCAAGTTACCAGCTCCACTTCCATTCAGTGAGAGCACAAATCACACAGTTCAGATTGAAAAAAAGCAACAACCAAACAGCAGTAGCACTTCTAGAAGCAGTAGCAGGTAATTGGGAAATTAGACAAAATGGCAAAATATTCTGACAGTGAGTGCTCACCAAACCAGTCATACTCAATGCAGTCCAATATGGTTCCCAGTTAATGTATTTTACTCACTTATTCAACCTTTACCCATAAAGTTCATCATGCTAGCCTGCCAGCTCCCTTCAACAGCAGATCTGCACAGGTAAAGAATTACACCCGGCTAGAGTTCAAATAGAAATTATTGCATTCATGTACAAGGCCAAGGATATAAAGCAAGGCAAAAAAGAGAATCAAGAGTAAATCAGACCTGAGAAGGCAAAACTGGCAGACACTTGGTTTCTTTCTTATCAATGAAACAAGTAAATGTGGGCTGAGGGAATAAACAGCAAGAAAACACTTCCACAAAAAGCTTGAAAAGGGTTTTAAACACTGTGCTTAGCATTTTCAGTTTTGAAAGTTTCTTGGCTTGCATACAGTACTTGATATATGAAATGAATTAGGTGCCAGGATAGATGGTTCCCTATGAAATACACTGGCTTCTGTTGAAAACACTGGAAAAAAAACACCAAAATATTTGCCCAGAAATAGGAAACATGGCCTGGCAAGAACTGTGTGTATTTTACATTTTTGATGTGTAAGTCACTGTGTACTATTCATTAAAGATGGTTTCTTATACCTTCCAAAAAGAAAAAAACAAAACCCCAAACACAATGGGGAGTGGGAGCTAGCCCTTCTTATAAGTCCTACAAAGCAAAACTAATAAACTTCATGTTATTCTCATAGTACACACTTTGGGTAAAGCCATTACACTTACATAAAACAATTACTGCAGTCAATAAAATAGAAAACCATTCCTCCACATTTGACAAAAAAAAGTTTCAACGTTATAGCATATTTTGTTATAGCATTGCTTTTAAAAGGAGCCTTTCTGAGACTCTTGGAACTCAGCTTTGACAAAGTCACATTGTATATAGGGTTTCACCATCAACTATACATACGAAAATATAGTTTGTTTCACTGGTGTAGAATTTGACTGAAAATTAGGTGCTCACTAAAATTCTCCACTGAAGCAGCTGCACATGGACAAGAACAAGAGATTAAACCCCTTTCACATGGTTATCTATTGAGACAGCTTCAGAGAAAGCATCAAAACAAACAACCAACTTCTGTGATTATGCTCTTTAAGGATTCTGCACTGCAAACTGGAGTCTAAACACTAAAAATAAGGGACAGATTGCATTACTTAACCCAAATGGTTACCCAGAGTACCAAACTCCACGAGAATTCTTAACTAAAATTTCAGTTTATCTGTGTGGTAGATCTGCTCTCTGAGAATATTACACTGGTACAAATTTAGGGAAACAAAATAAGCTGAGGAGGGCCTGTAAGAATTAGAATAGGAAAAATTGGTACTTGTCCACAAAGCAATTCTATCCTTCCTTCCATCCTGAGTACCTGAAATTGTCTCAGCCTTTCACTTCTCAACAACAGTACAGTATGTCTTTTCTCAAACAAAACTGTTATAGTACTATATGACATTTGTCACAGGCCTAGCTCCTGCTTCTTTGCACCAAAAAAAGACTAAATATATTTCTGCCTAGGAAAACACTGCTTAAATACTGAGGCCATAATTCAAAGAATCTGTATGACATTAAGAATAGCCAAACTCCGTATCAAAAGCAAACACAGTAATTACCCCCAGTAAGATGGTTCTTCATAGACATTGTGTGAAGCTTTTTAACTACACTGAATGCGTATGGATTGTTGTTCTTGAACTGCTGATGTCATTTCAAACATACAATGTGGCAATGGCTGGATTTTGTTGGATTGACTGCACTGCAGTAAATATTTCACTAGAAGTGACACAGTGGATATAAAAAACTGCTGTTTGACAAAGAACGAGTAATCAAATATTCCTGCAGGCTATTATTAGTCCACTAAATCAGACAGCCTGCACAGTCCACAGTTTGTCTATACTGTAATTCACTGCATATCTGCACCTGCATCACCATATCTGGGATGTCATTGTAGGGGGAAAAAAACCCTTGGCTCCTGACTCAGGCATAGCAAAGGATCACAAGACAATTTGGGGTTGGTAGGGATATCTGGATATTTCTAGTCTAACCTCCTGCTCAAAGTAGCCTCACTAGGACATCAGATCCAGTTGCTGAGGGTTATATCTAAAAGGAATGTGAAAACCTCCAAGGATGGAGACAGTACAACCTCTCTGGGCAACATATTCCACTGCTTACTTCTCATCTTTGTAAGTAATGAATGCATTCAAGTAAAACAGAACCTCCTCAGTGGAAATTTTTTCACTCCTTAATAGGTACACAATGTGAATGAGATCCAGCAGGGTATGCCTGTAAGAACATATCAAAAATGAGATTATTTACACAATTTTCAGACAATTAGAAATATGTGTCGAACAGCCATTCTTTTCAGATCTCAAGGAAAAATGCATGAAAGCATGTCATTTAACTGACCTAAAATTCCAGCTGATGCACTGAAGAGCTGACCTGCTGTAGTAGAAGTTCACAGTACAGTTTCTCATGGACAATTAATTGATATTGGAAGAGAGGAATTAAATGTGTCAGAAAAACACACAAGCATTCTGCAGCAATCCAGTCTACTCTTAAAAAAAGCCAACTATGAAAAAGTCTATGATCCACAAGAAAAACATGGAACACAGGGACAAGCCAATTTAATTTTACCTCAGCTTCACAAAGTGCCTGAAGACCCTGTAAAACTATGGCAGCAGGTGAAGCTTGATCAGGTTTTGTGCATTCATTCAACACCTGGGAAATTGCAGCCAACATGTCTGCTCCATGCTGGTAAGGCCTAAAGGAAAAAACAGGAAGATACAAGGCTATATTCATGCATACACACAAATTCTGTATTATACACAAAAATTCATTAAGTATTGGTTTGGGTTAAGTGACAAAACTGGGAGAAAAAAAAATGATACAACGGAGGATTTGATAGGGAGCTCTAAAGGTTAAGCGACGGAGAATTGTATCAGTACACATCAAGTTTCAAATGAAAGATCACCAAGTGGTTAAGCTATGAAAGTTGTTGTGCATACTAAAAGATCACATCATTCAAGAAATGACTGAGAAGGAAAATCCAGGTGTACTATTAAAGACACTATTCTTTGCTTCTATGCTGCAGCCTTCCGTAAATACTTACTACCATGTATTCATGGAGATACTGGCAGCAAAAGATTTTTGGCTCTCTTACATCAGATAGAAACATTCTCCAAATATTCTGCTGCTGCAAATAGTGCCATTTGTCTCTCCCTCAAAGAATGCATGGGCTGCTTGTTTGCTTTCCTGTCTCTTAGCATTTATTCAGTTTTATTGGGTGGGGGGAGGCGTCAATTGGTGATTCAGCAGTTCCTCATACTGTTTCTGTAAGAACCTGGGGTAAGTAGCACCTAGCTAGATGATTTATATGCATGTAACATTCAGGCTTCCTCTATTTTTCAAACATTTTCTTCCATCAACTTCTAAATGCACAAACATCATGCACACACCCCAAATCTATCTACACCACTTTACATGGCAAAAAGAGTATTATAGCTGCATTGAGTTTTATTTCTTGCTGTTCACTTTCAACTTCAAAAAAGTTTCTCAAACAATGTGTGTATGGCTAGGCTTTGCGAACGAAGATCCAGGGAGGGCNCAAACAATGCTATTTTGCAAAATTTAAGAAGGTTGAAGAGGTAAAGGAAAGGGTATTTTCTTTAAGATTCTTTTTTCAGTTGTTGACTGAAAGATACATGAACCTTCCTAGCTGTTGGTAACTGACCTTCAAGAAAGAAAGTAGAAGTGAATCCCAAAAGAAAGGTAACAATGAAAAGATGATCTTGAGCACATAAAACCAGGAAGTAATTGATAATGTGTTTAAAAGTAATCTTTACAGGAACTGTAAATTATTGTCAAGTACTGATATTCATGTATTGTTAGAGCTGGAAAGGATCCATACAGCATCCAGTCACACTATTACAATTGTATTCTGTGACCAGTATAGTATCTGAATAAAGACCAGTAAGTTGCATGTGACAAAATACACTTTCCAGAAAAATAACCTTTCTTTGAATAGATTGAAAGACAGATAGATCATTAGATGCTTGTTCTAGTGTTTCATCACTCTCTTTTTATAATTTGGAAGTGGAATGCTTTAAGTTTCTACTCTAGGTCAGTATAGGATGCACGTTTCATTTCAGGATGAAGACATTTAATGTTAACATTATTTATATATGCTGTTAGTTAAAATATAAAGTCCAAAACTTTGTACTTGGTGAGATAAGCAACACCTGAGTCAGTTTCTCATAGAACTAGAAAAATACGTGCCTCAATTAATATAACAAAAGAGGTAAAAATAATTATGCAGCTTTTCTGAAAACAAAACAACAAAAAGATTGTTTTCCCTTACAAAGTCACAAAATGGATAACACCTGCACTTACCTCTGCCTACATACATCTCTTATACAAGCAGCTTTGGCAATCACCTTTTCCCACTGAGCATCTTTGTCAAGAGACAAAGAGGGCATATCAGACATTGCCAAGAACTTCTGCAATTCTGGGTAAATTCGATCCTAGAAGATTTAATTTAAAAATTATTATCCCGCCTTCAAAAGTTGCTGCTTTATAAACAGAGAAGCAAACTGTTGCCATGTAACACATGCTGCACATTATGAAAAGCAGAAAGTTGTCCTTCAAACTTTTTTTTTCTACTTCCAGTCTGAGAACTGGTGAAATGAAAAGTAGGTTCCATGAAAGATGTACTATTGAAATATTTCAGTAAAGCAGAATCTATATAGGCTCTAGTTCCACCATTTAGATTATACTGCTGATAATCAGATACTAGTATAAGCAATATTCCAAAATTAACTTCCTTCCCTGGTTAGAGGTAATGAAGTTTTTCAACTACACTTATTTTAGTGACACTACAAGAATTTTCTAACCTGTCTTTCCCATAAGGATGTCATCAGCCGCAAAGCAATGGCTCTAAGCTTTGGCGTGCTCCCCAGCATGTGTATGGCATGTAGAATCTGAGCTACACAAACCTGAAAGAAATTTTTTTAACAAAATGGCACTTATTTTTTATGTCCACAAACAAAGGCTAATCTACAAATCAAATACAAGGAGGTAAGTATTCAAATGCAATGTCAGAAAAACTGGATGCCATTTTCTGAAAACCTTTGATGCATAAGTCCAAGAGCATCTTCTCATGATGTAATAATGATGTTACAGTGCAGACAGTGTAACCGACATTTCACTCTTTAAAACAAATGACATGTCAAAACCCATCCAGAATATTAGAAAGTTATGCTGAAACTTACAAATCAGTTATTTTAGACAAGTTATGGACTGCTCAGTCTAATTTTTTTATAAATAAATGACAATCTATTGATACAGTTTTTGTTTTCATTTATGGTAAGTTTTTCATTCTGACCTTGTGTACTCCCAGTGTAGGCAAAGTATACAATATATCCCTGTAAAGTGCAGGATCATCCAAAGGTCTTCCCAATTTAAATATCAGAATTGGGATCAGATTTGGGACCTAAAATACAACAAGAGCACAAAATTAATTTGTAACTAGATTGCCAACACAATGTCTTACATATGACAGTGAACTTGCAGAACATATCAGAAACTCCTACCTTTTGCATTATTTTTCTGCTAATCAGAAAGAGAGGAAAATTCTAAAGTCTGTCATTTCATAGGACTTAAAAATCTATTTCTTACGTCACCATGCATGTTCAGCTGTAACCACTGCAATAATCTAATTTCCACAATAAACTTATTTTTACTTGAAATTCCACTATAGGCATAGTGAAAGGAAAATGTAATTGAAAATGGTACATTAAAGTACATGTAAGATCAACGTAGAAACTATTTCAATTCAGTTCTGTCATTACCTAGGAATCCTGACTATGTTACTATCATATGCCAAAACCCTATCATATATACAATTTACTGCATTCTTTAATATATGGTAAAGAGCTGGCCCTGAAGTGACAGCAGAGGAAAGGAGGTATTTACCACTATTCCCCTTTTATTTAAATCAGCTTTTCAGTATTTCCGTAACTGCAAATCCTTCAGTTTTTTTCCTGTGCCCATTCATATCACTATATGGTAAAATTAAACCTACTCAAGATCACCTTGCTTTTTTTCCCCACTTGGTTTTATGTGTACTTAAAAGTAATTACACAGCACTGGTTTACATTCTGCTTTTTTACAGTAGTAATGATTTTCACTTAGCCACATGGGTTAGTCTTTCATAGATAAAGCTTGTCTTAAAAGATAATGCCATTCTCAAGAATAGAAAAAATAATCAGTAAATATGGTATTTAGCTGTAATAAGCGGACACTTCTGAGTCTTTTGGCTTTCAGAAAATTGTTTTCCTTACACAGTAAGGAGGGTATAGAGGGTTTTTTCCCTACTTTTAGCATTTACCTCATGAGTGAGTTATGCTTAGAAGAGTTTTTTCCTCTTCACTTACCTCAAATTAGTGCAACTTTAGAAAACTCATTCAGTAAGTCAAAGATTGGAAGCTTAAAGCAGTAGAAGACACACGTATAAAATCCCACATATACTGGGCTGAGCTAAAAGATTGAGCAACTCTCAGATCTAATGTTTACAAGGTTGGATCCAATCTTTAACCCAATTTACAGTTCAGCGATCTTACACCTCTGAAAATTTATCCTGGTAAAGTTGACCCTTTATCTCAGAGTGGTTAAAAAAATAATTCATGACAAATTATGCTATACCATTATCTCAATATGCATTTTTACAGAAGCAGAGTCTCCAGATGACAACATTTTTCACAGGACAAAGGTCTGTCTCAGTCAGCAGAAACCACAAAGCAAGAGTAAGGAGCTCCAGGATTGTGCATACTTCCCTCTGTAATTACTGGCTCCAAATTACAGATCAAAAAAAATACTGTTTGTTCTACAAGACATCACTATCTTTACAGTTCAGCAATCGAAAACTTTGTTTTCACAAAATTAAAAACTCTGTTCTGGAATCTATACTTAATACCTAAGGAATTAACTATAATACATTATTTTTTCCAGTTTTCCAAATACTACTAGACATTTTTAAATAGACTAAATCCCTGTGCAAACCAAAATTTCTCCACATTTGACTGACCAGACTCCCTCCCTCTCTCTACTTCCCAAGGTTGTTGTCTACCATTTGCAAAGGCAGTCATCACCTCAGCGCCTGCCTGGACAGAGGACTGGCTTTGCTGTAAATCTTTCTAAGCAAAATCAATTATCAGTGGCTGAGAATTTAATGTAGTATTCATTGGAGGAGATATTCGCACCAAGGAGCACATTCAATCAAGTTTAACAGAGCCATGCTTTCCCACTTGTTTATTCCAAACTGAAAACATCTTTTTGGGTAGCACCTTCTGTCTCCTTTCTTTCAGACCTTTGGATGGAAGACAAGTTGGATAGTTTCCCAGACTTTGCTGTGAACTGGTTTTGGCTGGGATAGAGTTACATTACTTCATAGTAGTATGTATGGGTCTACCTTCTGGGTTTGTGCTGAAAACAGTGTTGATAGCACACTGTTGATAAGCAGCGCTCACAAAACATCAGGGCCTTCTCTGTT
>VWZO01006203.1:1673-30356 GCA_013396975.1 Bucco capensis
GGACTCTCTCAACCAGTGTTCTGAAGAATCCAAAGTCTGCCCTCCGGAAATCCAAGGTGGTGGTTCTGCTAACCCCTCTCTTCACTAAGAATTGAGAATTTAACCAATTCATGATCACTAAGCCCAAGAAAGCCTCCGACCACCACATCTCCCACTAGTCCTTCTCTATTTGTGAACAGGAGGTCAAGCAAGGCACCTTCGCTGATAGGTTCATCTACCAGTTATGTCAGGAAATTATCTTCCATACACTCGAAAAACCTCCTAGCCTGCCTGCTTTCTGCTGTGCTGTATTTCCAGCAGATGTTTGGTAGGTTGAAGTCCCCAACCAGAACAAGGGCTGATGATTGCGAGACTTCAGCCAGTAGTTTATAGAATATTTCATCTACCTGCTCCTCTTGGTTTGGTGGTCCATAGCAGACTCCCGAATCATCTATGCTGTAAAAAGAATATAAAACTAAATAGAAATATTGTTCTATGTCCTACAGATCATTCGCAGCTCTTAATTATCACATTCCAGCCATTGCATTCACGCCGATTTAAATATCCATGATAACAATTTGTCAACAAGTATTGCTATCTTCACACTCTTCATCTTTCCTGATAAACGACAATGGACAATCTCCTGACTCTTCCTTGGATTCTTGTTTGATTCTCTCTGCTCTTCTCACAGAGGACCTGATTCAGAGCCTAGTGAAGCTCAGGGAAAATCAGTAATGGCATCAACTGTGTTGAACACTGACTTCTTGACTCAAAGTCATGTTTTCCAAAACATCTAGAAAGGAAGTGTTTCTCATTTAGCCTATTTTTTTCTCTTTTCCTTCTGTGCTCTCAGTTCTTGCTTTGCTTTTCATTTTTTCATTGATTATATGAACATTCTTTAATATGGTTCTTAACCTCTTTCAATTTGTTAAAAAACCAAGTAATCCTCTCCAACCTTTTTCTCGCACTCTGACCCCAAGGGTGGACCTAATGTACCCCAAAACCGGCAGTAATGGTTTCATCATTTTTCTGATCATGCTTATGTTTAGAAGTCTGTTTATCTACTTTTTTACTCTCCACATTCAATCTACATATCTTAATTTTGCCTTCAAAATTGAGAACCCTTGATTTGCACAGCTTTTCTGTTCTACCTTTGTCTCCTGTCATTTCCTTGTGCTTCATCCAGTTTTCAGCATTAGATTCCTCCCTCACTCAGACAAGTTTGCATGCCCTAACTCTCTTCTTTTTCAAAAGATTCAACAAAATATTATACTCTTAAATCTTTCATTTCCAAGACTGTTTTCTTATAACACAAGATAGATAAATTAAAAAATCCTGAAAACAAACACATAATCAAACCAAACCAGAAAACAAACAAAAACCCACAGATATAAGCCATGGAACAGTACACTACATGCGTCACTTAAACACTTAACTGTTTTCCTTTTCATAGATCCCTTCTCCCTATTGTTTTTACTTGTGTCACTAACTTACGTAACATTTACTCACTTTTCAATACATTTTCTTACACACCATGCATATCATCCCTTCCTCTTAACTGTTTTATACTTAACATGTAAAACAAAAATCAGTTAACTGGCGTAGTTCTCCATCTCATCTGTAGATTCTATTGATTTCCATCTGTGTTGCTTATTTTATGAGGAAAAAAATGAATAAACCTTGCAGATTTTCTGGTAAGTAAATCTCAACCATCCCAATTTTAAACTGATTTACACATTGCAATCTGTAGATTTGAAGGACAGTGTTCTGATAGGATTAGAATTGACTTGTATTTAGGGACAGTACAGCTGTGTTAACTTACATAACTGGGGGCACAATTAAAGGAGAGGTCATTTGGATAGATTGCTTTGCAGCATTCCTTGACTTCTGAAAACAGCCCCTGGGAACAAGACCAAACCTTTTGGCTGGGGCAACAGCTACTAAGGGAGTCTAAGCAAGGGATTGTGAAGTGGGGAAGACCCAAAGGGCACAGAAAAGACCAAAGAACCATTTCCACCACCATCTCTTAGGGCAAAATGGACCTTTCCACAGATACAAACTAAAGTGAAAATTAAAAAAGTCTATTAATTTCAACAAGAGTTTTTTATAGTTTTACATATATATATATGCAAGAAGCCTGTATTTCTTAGTAACACTGTATATTCTCTAAGTCCTTTTCTAGTCTGTACAAGTTTTTTTGAGATTGCATTACACACTGCACTCCAGGAAGGGTCTTCCTCCAACTTCCCAGCCTTTGAATAAGATCCTTGCCACAAGTTTACTACCAAGAGAAGTTCTTCTGTCTAATCCTCACAGTTTCTAAGTTCACAAACACTCTGTAATGTACGTTTGTGAGACTTCTCCATGTATTTTTTAAGTCATGAAGTGAATATTAATAATAAAAATACAGTCTAGTATTTTTCAGTTAAATAATTTTAGTTGTCATTTTCATTGTGAAATTGCAATTAGCTAGGTTTATATTTAATGGCTAGGATTCTGGTTCTTTATCTCTTTCTAAATTTTATTTCTACAAAGAAAAGAGGATAAAATAGAGTGATCTGCATATATCATTTTTGGATAAAATTTATATCTACAAAAATATACACTCCTGCAGACATTTATGAAATAAATTACAAATAGCTATTTTAAAACTATTCTTAGCTGTGGTAAAATTCATAGTAATTCCCTTCACTTATAAAAATAAAAGGAGTAGTGTATATTACTATCACCACTGTCTGTGAGCAAATAGTGATTTAAACTTTTTTCCTTAATTTATCCTTTTCCATAGCTATGTGTGAAGCAACTCAAATTGAGGATGGCCATTTAGACAGACTTCAGCTTCAATCTAGAGGAAAAGACTTCACTTGAGAAATGTCTGGACTTTTTCCATACCTCTGAGATCATTATGTGTAAACCCTGCTGGTGGTAAATCTTCTGCCTGTCGAACAGGCTAGACAGTGCTTATGTTTGAAAAAAAGAGCTGCTTTTAATGCAGCCAAGTCATTAACCTAGAAAATAGAGTGCTGGTCTTTAACCATCCTCTTTATGGGATCTCACAGTGTATTCTTAGGCTTATTTAAATAAACCAAAAGGCTATAATAGCGTTTGAAGTCAGAGGAATATGCTGGCTGTTCAAGTTCACACAGCCTGCAAAAATGTGGGAAGATGCTCCAACGCTGTAAGAATGAAGAGCCCAGCTCCCTCCCTCTGCCCCAGCACAGCTGAACCACGTGGGGGAACCCAACCACAAATGGGGACAAGCGGAGAACAGAGAAGACCACAGGATGTTCCAGTGATAAACAGAAGTAGGCAGTAGGTCTAACCAAAGGGAAAAATGTGTGGCAAGTGCAACTGCCCTGAGAGAATCAAACCCAAAAAACAACAAAGCTAAGCAAAAGCATGGCTAGACATCCAATAGGTGGACCAGGGTTTGCCAGCAACCTGAGGAAGATCTGCTTGGCACCCTGCAGTGCTGTGTCTGGGCTTTGTTGTTTTTGGATTTGTCCCTGAGGATGACACAGGGCCTTCGACTTTGGGATAAATGGATGCTTGTGAGAACTTCAGTTGCAGGAGCTGAGAGCTGACCTTTAGCAGTCAGGATTCCTCCCCTTAGGCTGGGATGCCACTCAAGGAAATTCTGCAGATTTAGAGTCCTCAGTTCCCTTTGGTGGGTGTTATATTCTGGGTACCCTACCTGGAGATTTTTCCGCTTTATGAGTGAGTGTATGTGTATTGTGGCTTATCTTTCTGGAGAAAAATAGAGTTTGTAGTTTGAGGATTGTTTGTACTGTAGTATATCTCTGACCAACATCTGCACTTTCAATTTAATTTTGTTAAAAAGGAATGTTGAATAGTTTTGTTTATGATAAACACACATTTTGACTATTTTCTGTCTATTTTGTGGGTGGCTCTATGAGAGAAGGAAGAAAAATTATGGACCAAGGAAGCTCTGAAGACTACAAGACTTAGAGTAAGCTGTGGGTATAGGATCATGGGTGCTGCTGCAGATTTGCTCAAATGCCTGGTCACCCAGATAAGCACGTTAACCATGTGGGTAATTCTCAAACGTTTGACTACTAATCTGAATTACATCTGTTGACTTTTGTCCACTGCCTATGTCTGTGCTCTGGAATGCAATGCTTGGCAGGGGATGAACTGACGTCTGAGCAGGCTAACCCTGGCCTTCACATTAACACATCCTACGCTTTGGCATCACATAACATTCCTAAAGTGGGAGTTTTGGGAATAGACACTTCGTGCTGCTCACCAGAAGGGATTCAGAGGATTTTAAAAAATTGTGAAAAATCACACACAAGTAAACAGAATAGTAAAAAAAAGAAAAAGTAAATGAGGGAATTTTTTTAATTGAGAAATTGCCTTCTTCCTGCTTCTTCATCTGAGTTTGTTGTTAATAATCATACCTGTAACGAAGAAAGAGACAGAAAGAGCTCTTTGAAAACATATATTTCTTCAAAAAGCCGAAAAACGAGAGATCAGACCAAGCACAAGAGAAACAAAACACAGTTAGGCCACTTTGCAAATAAAGTAGAGCTGAATCCTGTAGATCTTAACAATTTTGTTAGTGGAGATTATTTGGCAAAATTGCGTCAGGAATAATATGTTTTACTTTCCAGGAGTGGTAGATGGAATTAGCTGGACACTAAGTTTGACCTTCACAAGGCCAGACTAGGGTCCTTCCCATATATCTGCCTATTGGTGCATTCTTTATGTTCCTGCGCTCCAGGTTCTTGCCATGAAAATGGAATATGTGTCATGTGTGAGACAGTAACATCTTTTGGTTTGCTAAAGCACCCTAACAGTTGATCTTACACAGCTAGAGAGAGCCATCAGGCATTTCCATATGAAGTTTGGCACTCATCTTCACACAAGAGGTAGAATGGGCTTTTTTTTAATCTAGCGTAATCCAAAACAAACATGTATTCTCTTTTTCCCTTTACCTCTAACCCTGTGTCTAGGCTTCAGTCTGCGGATCACAATATCCACTGCTATATCATGTAGCCAGTATCAAGCTAAGGAATTTGCCTCCCATAAATTACCACACTACAAAAATACACTGTCACTCTCAGTCTGCCCTTTGGGTTGCATGACTATCTACTGACCACAGTGCTTGAGCACTCTTTTTAACTTATGTGATTATCATTTTAAAGAGAAGAAAAGTGAGTGGGGTTTGTAGTTATAAATTTCTGTGCAGTGAGGCTAGAAAATGAATGACAGAAGTGTTACACAATAGTTAGATATTACAGCTGAGGGTAAATTGTGATCTGTGACCCAGAAGCACCAGAATCAAGAGGGTGCCGTTTAAGATCAAGGTGAGTCCGGGGGTGCATTTTTAGACCAGGCTGCACTAGGGGGTTTCCATTCCCAGGAACTTTCCCTGTGCGGTGTAGTGCTGTGCTCTGCCAGAACCCGGAATACCCAGCCACCCAATCAGGGCGAGAAGGGGATAAGTCAGCTGGGAGGGACCAGCACTGAACGTTGATACGCCCTTTCTTATATTAGCCAAGCCTAGGGAGAGTGGTGAAGGGAGGGACTACAGGGGGTACCGCATGAGCAGTCTTTGCTTGCCTACCAACAAGACCCAGTAAAGGTTTTCAAATGAGTGAAAGCCATTGCTGCTACTACTTGGAGCGTGTTGGTGCAGACTGAACCCCCCAAGAAGGGTGCAGCTGTTCAGATCAGTGGCTGTACAGAATGTTTGAGTCTGACGTTAGTTCCAGAATACAGTGTAAGAAACACCCATTTACAATGTGAGCAGAGGAATGACTTGATTTGCTTGGTGGCAGAGCTGAAGGAGGAGGTTGAGAGGCTGAGAAGGGAAAGTGCAAGGGAAATAGACTGGTAGAGTTGTACCCTTTTCACTACAGAAGAAGTCCAGTAGGAAGTGGTGAAGCCCTGCCCCTCCTTCCATGATGTGGATGGAGTGGACCAGGTAGATGTGGAGTAGTGAAAACAGGTCCCTAATTGAAGAGGTGTAAAAATCCACCGCCCCAGCCCCCATCACCTCCCCAAGTGCCCTTAAGGAACAGATATGAGGCCCTGGCCCCAAAGAGTCAGGCAGAGGGCAGGCAAGAAGAAGTTCTGCCTGGAAGGTCTACTGGTTGTATCCCAATATCTACTAGACAGATCACAACCTCAGCTATAAAAAAACCCAGGATGGTGTTAGTAGTTGGAGACTCCTCACTGAAAGGCACTGAGGCACCTATTTGTCACCCAGACAACCTCTCTAGAGAGGTTTGTAGCCTGCCAGGGGCCTGCATTTGTGACATTGTGAAGAAACTACCGTTTCTGATTAAACCAGATGATTACCATCCACTCCTAGTCTTCCATATAGGATCAAATGAGGCTACAATGAGGAAATTCCACAACATCAGAAGGGACTTCATAGACCTTGGAAAGATGTTGAGAGGATCGGGAGCTCAGATAGTGTTCTCCTCTCTCCTTCTTGTAGGAGGCTTGGACCCATGGAAAAGAAGTCAAATTGGTAGGGTGAAAGAGTGTCTGCATGGCTTGTGCCATGCTCAGGGCTTTGGGTTTTGCAATCTTGCAGCTGAAGGAGGGGAATTTAGATTGGAGATTAAAAAGAAGTTCTTTACCCAGAGGGTGGTTAGGCACTGGAACAGGTTGCCCAGAGAGGTTGTGGATGCCTCATCCCTGGCAGTGTTCAAGGCCAGGCTGGATGTGGCCTTGGGCAATCTGGTCTAGTGTGTGGCATCCCTGCCCATGGCAGGGGGATTGGAACTAGATGATCTCTAAGGTCCCTTCCAATATGATTCTATGATTCTACAAAACTAGAATGCCAAGTCTCTTTGCTAGGTTCATTATGACACTGTGGCTGTGGATCAAGGGGAGGCTGTGGATGTAATCTACCTAGACTTCAGTAAGGCCTTTGACACAGTCTCCCATAGCATCCTAATGAAAAAGTTAGTAGCTCATGGCTTGGACAGGTTCACTCTTCGCTGGATTAAAAACTGGCTGGATGATCGAGCACAGAGAGTGGTTGTGAATGGTGCCACTTCCAGCTGGTGTCCAGTGACCAGTGGTGTCCCCCAGGGTTCAGTCCTGGGCCCAGTCCTGTTCAACATCTTTATTGATGATCTGGATGAGGGGATCGAGTCTACCATCAGTAAATTTGCGGATGACACCAAGTTGGGAGGCAGTGTCCATCTCTTGGAAGGAAGGAAGGAAGGCTCTGCAGAGGGACCTGGACAGGCTAGGTGAATGGGCAATGACCAATGGTATGAAATTCAACCAGGCCAAGTGCAGAGTCTTANCAGGGAGGGGGTGGAGTCACCGTCCCTGGAGGTGTTTAAGAAAAGATTGGATGTGGCACTGAGTGGCATGGTTTAGATGTTGTGGTGTATTGGGTCATAGGCCCAATGATGATCCTGGGGGTCTTTTCCAGTCTTGGTGATTCTGTGATTCTGTGTGAACAGAAAATTCACATATATCCTGCTTTTCAGAAAATAAAAACCAGAGATTTATGAGGTTTGTGTGATTATTATAATTTTTTTGTCACAGCAACGTGACAGGGCTGGAATAGCTTAGCTGTAAAAATGGAATCTTTGGAGGAAAGGATGTGATAGCCACTGTTATAGGAAGAGTTCATAATAGAATACTTCAAATGTTTTTGCCCAGCTGCAGGATGTGTTTATTTCTGGTTTTGCTTCTTTAAGGAAGGCTAGAACTCTCTTACATGTATTCAGATAAAAACTTGAAATGATTCTGCAATGTTGTAACAGAAAACGTTAAAATATTGCAAAGATGTAAAAAATGCAACATCTCACTGTATTTCAAAATACACAGTTGAACTCCATGTCCTCTCATTCAAATTAAAGTCTTTTTCTGGAAAATATTTTGTCTCATTACAGAATGCAATAAGCCAAAGCACTCTTGCATGCTGTAGCAATCAGAATTTTCTGTAAAATGGGGAAGGTATTTTAAGGATCATTTAATGAATGACATTTTTAAAAAATATATATATGAAGGCCTGTGCACATTTATACTGACACATATGTACACATGTATACTACATATTATATATCTACAAAGTGCATATACTTTTTTTCCCCAATGACTCAATACATGATTAGACACAATGAAAAGCTTTCCTTATCAAACCAATGTATTTGAGAAGACTGTCAGTGATAGCTGTGCAGAGATATAGCCCCTACAAGAGCATGCAATTCTCCCAAGTTTGCTCTCATGAAAGATTTATTTCTATCATAAACCTTCACCTGTCTCTTGGTCCTCTAACATACAATGCTGCCACATTCAGCACAGTGACGTTGCTGATGTTTTTTCTTTATTGCGGATATGAAGACTGACAGGCAGTTGGCAGTGCTGAAGAACAAAATATGACCAAATATAAAAACAAAGCTATAAACACTCCCCTTTTTCACCTATGAAAACTCACATAGAGAATGAGCCAAAAACTGGGATGTATATAAAAAAAAGAAGTAGCACTGTCTGGGAAAAGACATCTTATCATAAAATCATTTCTAATTTTTACTATAATTTAGCAATTTCTTCCCTCCTTCAGCTTTTTTCTTGCATTTTGGTGCCCATTCTATCTTGCTCAAATACGTTGTATGTCATGATAAAGGCAGTATTTGCACTATCTTCTTAACATCTGTCTCTGGTGGTGAATTGCTGCCTTGTTGGTACTTGTCTCTGTTACTGGTAGAGGAAATTTAGATGCCGTCTTTGGTCCACTTACTTGTACCTAAACAAGACATTGAAGTGGAAGGGATATTTTAAATACCCCTTAATGTGTTCTCTGCTCTGAAAGTTGTCATGAGGCATTGCTGACAGCAGCCCTTATTTTCTTATTTCTGCTGGTAGTCATTGTGAAAGAGAATATTAATAATAGAGTATTTATACAGATATCTCCTTATTGTGACCTTCTACATACTTTACAGTCTTGGCAATTTACTCTGTAGAGGTTTGTATAACCTGCTGAGTATAGATGGATTTCCTTTGGAGCTGAGGGTCAAAGGTAAAGGAGCGTGTTCTCAGATATGTCACTACATGAATTAAAATGTAGTAATGAATTTGTGGTGTACTCTGTGACTTTATGTTAGACCTTGACCTTAATATCACATTTAACTAAGCACAATCACAGGTCACAAATTAGAAAGGTTTAAGCAATCCTCTGCACTATCATGGGAACCCAATTTAATCAGGTCTGATTTAATATGCTGCTCAGAGTTTAGGGAGCACTAGATGAATATTACTAAGAAAGATACTGTCACCATATTTATATCTGCGAAGAAAAAAGCACATAAAGGCTTTGGGGTACAATTCTAGCATTTTGCAGAGGCTTACAGTCAAGTATTAACATTTCTTAATGTTATCTTTCCTTTTATTTATTTTTTAGATAAATGGCTGTGAGAAATTCTTCTAATATCAACAGTTTACCATACAATAATTACAGAGAATTACATCATTGCAGTAATCTTTCATCACTCACTGAGACAATACCTGTGGAGAGACAATTCAGTATTGAAAAGCACACAAAAGAGTAGGAGTTAACATGTCATGCAGAGCCAGCAGCAAAAAACGTGGCCATGGAAATAGAGGTGCAGAATGACTTTATGCCTCTGAAAGTGGCAGTATGGGACAAGCACTGTCTTCTGATTGTGCAGATCCCAATTCCATTCAAAGCAGAGGAGGAAAGAAGAGTAAGTGCAGATAAATTGTGTCAGCAGCAGGAGCATGACTTATGTTCAAGACTGCTCTTTTCGGGGGCACTGTGACAACGGCAGAGGTATTCATAGTTGTTCCAGCTAAAACTAATTGTACATAATGCACCATCCACATAAACTTCTCATCCTACACAAACAAAGCCCAAACAGAAGATTTCACAGCAAATAGAATACTCCAGAACTGTAGTGCACACTTCACAATGTCCATAGGAGTACAGAAGCTGACTCCACTGAGCTCTGGGTTAGATTACTAAGGCTAATAAATTTCCTGATTTATCTGTCCTTAAATATGCATCTAAATCTAACAGAAAAGACATAAAACATAGATACAATCTGAACACATTTGATGAATCCAGTTACTTTGTGAAGTATAGAAGGATGAACATATTTAGTTTCCCCCTACGTCTGCTGTAAGTCTTGCTGATCAACCATTTATTTTCCTTTTAGTTTAAAACTGTACCGGGTTTACTGCCTAAAATTACAATACCTGAAGGGGTCAGGAAAAAATAAATTGATTGTTATGTACTAGTGTAATCCTGTGTTCATGTACAGTAATTCTAATACTAATCTATTCCCAGGAAATACCATATTTATTTTTCTTTCTCTTTTAAACAAGGTGATTAACACTGAATCATCCCAACATGGTAAAAATGAGTTTGCAGTGCTGTAACATTTCTACAGGTGTAAGTGGTGCTTTAAAATACAAACACAATATATTCTGCCTTAAAAATGATGTTGAAAACAGAAGATACAAATCCTAACTCAAACAGCCAGTATATATAAATCCTTCTGAAAATCAGTGGAAGTTATGCTCATCATTCTTGCTTGTATACAGATTTTGTCTAAGTTTGTTATAACTTTGATATATTTTTATTCCTAGGTATTACATTTGTGTTTTCATAGGAAGAAAGAAATCTGATAAAAAGAAGGAAAATCAAACTTTTGGCAATTAGAAATTTTAGAATGTTTTAGAAGAGTCATTTGAAAATTTCAGAAATTTTGTTACGGCACTACAGAACAACTCTACTCATCTGAGAACAAGATTATACCTAGAAAATATTTGAATTCAAAAAGCTAGGCAAACATTTTGCAAATTAAATATCTCAGTTCATCAGATCAAAACCTTGGGATAAATCATGCGCCTAGCCACACATGACCCTTGGCTCCCTATCACTATAGAAGTAATTTGTCAATTTTAATGCTAATCCTGAAATGGTTGAAAGATGAACATGGAAACACATTTCCTCTAATGGAAATAAACTTGATATGTCAACAAATAACATACCAAGTGATTTACAGAGGAGATCTTCCAATAATTTAGCTGCAGTTAGTACTGTTGGAAAAAGTCTCCAATTAGTAGGAGCTTATGTAATTCATCAGAAGGACAACATGAATGTCTGGTAAAGAAAATAAAAGGTGCCTATTTCACATTTTTTTTGTTATTTATTTTGGCATGTCTAACCATAACTCTTGCCATTTGTGCATGGGGGAGAGAAAAAGAAGTCAACATCAATACTTCATACGTACTTTCCGCCTCAGGAAAGTAACATTTTAACAATTAAAAAAAAAAAAAAGACATGAAATCTGCTTAAATCTTCTTCAGAGTTTAGAAGTACCTGGCAGTGAATAAAGACAGTCTAGAGATAAACTAGCAAACTAGCTAGCAAAAGTAGCAAAAAGCTGGAGAATCATGAGTTATAAGCAGGAAGTCTTTTCCCTTGATTTCCTGTTTCTATTCAGTGGATTTGAGATCATAAGCAGTTAAGTTCCAGAAATTTGCAAAACCTTTCAAGCAGCTATTTTCCTGACAATAATGGAATTCAGTGAGAACACGATCTAGAAAGTCATAGTTTAACACTTCTGAAATATGAATTATAAAGTAATGTGCAGTGAATAATTGTGACAAAATGAAGAATCCCCAGCTGTCCTTTAAAAGGTCTTTTATTTGCATGTAAAACCTAGCAGTAGCACACATGACTAAGAAAGGAAACTGGTGAACAGGCGATGAGTGATATGGAGAAGGTTCTCAATAACTTCTTTGCCTAAGTCTTCACTGGCAAGGGCTACAAGCACACTCCTGAGGTCACAGAACATAATGGCAGGTGCTGGAAAGGGGAACTACCTGTTGTTAGTGAAGATCAAGTTCGTAACCACCTGATGAACCTGAAAGGATACAAATCTATGGGTCCTGATGGGATACACCTATGGGTCCTGAGGGAACTGCTGCATGAGGTTACTAAACTGCTCTCTATTACATTCCAAAAGTCATGGCAGTCTAGTGAAGTCCCCACTGAATGGAAAAGGGGAAACATAACCCCGATTTTCAAAAAGGGGAAGAAGGATGATCCAGGGAACTATAGGCCAGGCAGTCTCACCTCCATGCGTGGCAAGATCATGGAACAGATCCTTCTGGAGGCACTGCTGAGGCTGAAGAATGATTAAGAGGTGATTGGACACAACCAACACAGCTTCACCAAGGGCAAATCATCCCTGACTAACCTGGTGGCCTTCTATGAAAAGGTTACAAATTGAGTGGGTAAGGGAGCAGCAACTGACATCATTTATCTGGGCCTGAGCAAAGCCTTTGACACTGTCCCACAAGGCATGCTGGTTTCCAGACTGGTGAAACATGGGTTCGATGGATGGACCACTCAATGGATAAAGAACTGGCTTGGAGGCTGCACCCAAAGAGTGGCTGTCAATGGGTCCATGTCCAAGTGGAGTCTCCCAAGGATCAGTCTTGGCTCTGGTCTTGTTTAACATCTTTGTTGGCGACATNAGGGGAACTACCTGTTGTTAGTGAAGATCAAGTTCGTAACCACCTGATGAACCTGAAAGGATACAAATCTATGGGTCCTGATGGGATACACCTATGGGTCCTGAGGGAACTGCTGCATGAGGTTACTAAACTGCTCTCTATTACATTCCAAAAGTCATGGCAGTCTAGTGAAGTCCCCACTGAATGGAAAAGGGGAAACATAACCCCGATTTTCAAAAAGGGGAAGAAGGATGATCCAGGGAACTATAGGCCAGGCAGTCTCACCTCCATGCGTGGCAAGATCATGGAACAGATCCTTCTGGAGGCACTGCTGAGGCTGAAGAATGATTAAGAGGTGATTGGACACAACCAACACAGCTTCACCAAGGGCAAATCATCCCTGACTAACCTGGTGGCCTTCTATGAAAAGGTTACAAATTGAGTGGGTAAGGGAGCAGCAACTGACATCATTTATCTGGGCCTGAGCAAAGCCTTTGACACTGTCCCACAAGGCATGCTGGTTTCCAGACTGGTGAAACATGGGTTCGATGGATGGACCACTCAATGGATAAAGAACTGGCTTGGAGGCTGCACCCAAAGAGTGGCTGTCAATGGGTCCATGTCCAAGTGGAGTCTCCCAAGGATCAGTCTTGGCTCTGGTCTTGTTTAACATCTTTGTTGGCGACATGGCCAGTGGCATTGAGTGCACCCTCAGCAAGTTTGCTGATGACACCAAGCTGTGTGGTATGGCTGATACTCTGGAGGGAAGGGATGCCACCCAGAGGGACCTTGACAGTCTGGAGAGGTGGGCCCATGCCCACCTCATGAAGCTCAACAGGACCAAGTACAAGGTCCTGCATCTGGGTTGGGGAAATATAGGATGGGCAGTGAGTGGCTTGAGAGCAGCCNTGAAGAATGATTAAGAGGTGATTGGACACAACCAACACAGCTTCACCAAGGGCAAATCATCCCTGACTAACCTGGTGGCCTTCTATGAAAAGGTTACAAATTGAGTGGGTAAGGGAGCAGCAACTGACATCATTTATCTGGGCCTGAGCAAAGCCTTTGACACTGTCCCACAAGGCATGCTGGTTTCCAGACTGGTGAAACATGGGTTCGATGGATGGACCACTCAATGGATAAAGAACTGGCTTGGAGGCTGCACCCAAAGAGTGGCTGTCAATGGGTCCATGTCCAAGTGGAGTCTCCCAAGGATCAGTCTTGGCTCTGGTCTTGTTTAACATCTTTGTTGGCGACATGGCCAGTGGCATTGAGTGCACCCTCAGCAAGTTTGCTGATGACACCAAGCTGTGTGGTATGGCTGATACTCTGGAGGGAAGGGATGCCACCCAGAGGGACCTTGACAGTCTGGAGAGGTGGGCCCATGCCCACCTCATGAAGCTCAACAGGACCAAGTACAAGGTCCTGCATCTGGGTTGGGGAAATATAGGATGGGCAGTGAGTGGCTTGAGAGCAGCCCTGAGGAAAAGGACTTGGGGGTGCTGGTGGATGAGAAGCTCAAACATGGGTCACTAGTGTGCACTTGCAGCCCAGAAGGCCAACTGTGTCCTGGGCTGCATCAAGAGACGTGTGGCCAGCAGGCTGAGGGAGGTGATTCTCCCCCTCTACTCCACTCTCATGAGACCCCCCCTGGAGTACTGCATCCAGTTCTGGAGCCCCCAGTACAAGAAAGATATGGACATGCTGGAACATGTCCAGAGAAGGGCCACAAGGATGGTCAGAGGGCTGGAGCACCTCTGCTATGATGCTTCAGAGATTTTGATTTTGATCTTTTTAATTTTGTAGATTTCAGAAGTTTTTGTATGTTTAATATTAGTACTGTAGATTTAGGATTTCTGTGTAGCAATTTGAGTAGCTTAATGTTTGCACATTCTAACGTATTCCCTTGCTAGCTGCTTAGTCTCCTTTTCAAGATAGGACTGCAGGAAAACACCATGGGCTGACACCAGGAGACATAAACATTACAGAAGGACCTTCACATAGAGAAATTTGGAAGGCCTCCAAGGAACAGTACGTGTTGTGAGGCAGAAGAGGATGAAGTAAAGAGGGTGTTCAGATCCCAGACTCAAATTCTGAAGAGGTGTGTCAGAAGGCAGATCAGGGAAGGACTGAGACAAGTGGCAAAATGGGATTGGATGGACATTATTATAAAAATAATGGACCTGGGGGCAGAGGGCGCACATTTTTATATTCCAGGGGCTAAAGACTCATTAAAGTAGCTTTTTCAGGACAGTTTATAATGAAAAGCATGGTTTCTTGTGATTAAAACACACCCATGGCCTCCAGAAAATAAAAATATATATACACAGCTGCAAAAGGAGGAATTCCACATTAACTACTACAACAGAAAGAGGAACTATATTTAAGGTATCAAAATGCTCTTTTCAATTTCTAACTATCATCTATCCCCATTCAGAAAAATCATGAATGTTTTTAATTCTCTGATGTGACAAGCACATTAAAAATATTTGCAATTCCTCTTTTGCCCTTGGTGACCTTGTGAGTGTGCTTGACACAATGAATATACCAAATTTATGAAGGTTCAGAATACTCACTTCAATGCTTCTGTGGCTGAGATGATTTTTCTATTAAGTGGTCTGTGTAATAATTTACTAGCATTTGGAGCTAAACAAGTTCATTGATTTTTCAAGCAGCTGCACAGTTCCTGACACTTAAGATCTTAGATATTTTACATTACACCTATGCCATACTTCATAGGCAAAATCTTGTTAAACTAATGGTGGTCCAAAAAACATTTTTTTTTTATTAATATTCATTTTAAACCCCTTTCCACTAGTATAAAATACAGCATCAAAACAAATAGATCACAGAGTTAAAGTTGTTAGGATTTTTGGTTTGGTTTGGCTTGCTTTTGTGTTAAATATATTGGCATAGGATTCAAGGCAAGTACATTAAAAAACATAGACACAATTCATTGATAAGATATATAATTACAATACTAATTATATTACAAATTATAAACATGCAATATGAAAATTCACTGCAGACATCATAGTCGTTAGAAACAAAATTCTAACCTAAACAAATAAATTTTGAAAAACTCTATGGCTTTCTAACCCAGTGGTTTGTGTAAAACTTGGAGCAATTTACTTTCATATTGAAACACCTGGTTTCAAGTTCTGGTGTGAATGTTTTGTGCAGCGTAGCTCTAAAACTGCAAACCACAAGAAGTCATGACTAATATGCAGCACATAAGCAACAAAAAACAGTAGTATAAATGCAATGCAGTAAATCAAAACCAGATGCAACACATAATAACTAAATCAAAACTGCCAAAAAATTGTTAAATGTACTGAATTTAATTACAGCCTCTGTGTCGTTGGACAATTCAAGTATAACTATTAGCATAGGCCTTTTGCTTTTATCATCTCTTTTTTTTTTTTTTTCCATACCCTGGTCTGCTTTTCTTACCTCATTCAGGTAAGATCCATGAAAAGCAACAGAAAGAACACAGAGCAAATAGTATGGAAGAGGATGCCATATCTCAGTCATACTCAGGAGGTGAAAAATAACGATTCTGAAAAGGGGACCTTGAAGTCAGACTAGGTAGTCACATCCCCTGAGAGAATCATTAAAACTTATCTGTTGAGGAACATATATATATTTATGGTTATACTGCCATCTCTTCCTTCTCTGACTAGCACATCACATTGAGTAAAGCACCTTCAAGAAGCATGTGTTTCCAGAATTGAAGAGATCTGCATTCCTCTCCAGTAATAAAATGTGAAATTGTCTACAGATTCATCTACCTGAAAGGGCAGCCAAGTTTTCAGACTCTCTCCTAGGAAAGGTTTTTAGAGCTTAAATCTGTCTTTCAGACTGACACCACAATAACAAAACACTGTAGGATATTTTTGCTAAAAGAATCCTACATTATCTATCCATAAAATGATTTCTGATCCCACAAGTAGCATTCCACCCACCAGTTACTACTGTGTATGCTTGACTACAAGTTAAGAAGATGATGTTTCTTTCATTAAGCATTTTTGCCCTGAGTTATTGACACATTTTAAATTATTCTGCTTTATGTCCATCCTTAATAGAACAGAAATCTGCTACAAAAGATTTTTATTAACTGACTGCCTCGGGTGCTGTGCAGAGATTCATGATTTAACAGCTCCTCCAAACAGACAGGCATACCGCTTGTTTAATAGGCTTGTTCAAAAGGCTTGTTCAACCCTTTGGCATCTGTGAGGTATAAGTGGATTATGGAGGTTTTGTCTGGCTATCTTTTTACACAGCTTTCAAAAAAATTGTCATAACTATCCTTACTTCCTTGACCCAATTAGCAAAATGTAGTTAATACCTAGTCTACCACTTCTATTGATTAAATAGTTGCTTAGGAAACATGTAACTCTTGTCACCCAATGCTGTGTGACGTGGTTCTGGTTTGAGAAAGTGAATGGAAATGCATCTGAAAGAAATACGGAAGAAAAACTCATATAAGTCACAAAAGAATTTCTTTTGTCACTGCTAATGATTTTTCTTTCCATCATGAGTTTTCTGAAGACAGATTTAATGGGAAACATATGGATTCATTATTGCTGAAAATCAACCTCACTTCAGACAATCATTTATTTGCTTTCTGAAAAAGCTATTTATGCCTAAAAATTACACTCTGGGAGTTTTAATATTCATCTTGCAATCCTTGTAACGGTATACAGGATCCTGTAGTGAAAATAGTCAACATAGGAGTGTTTCAGGAGCAGGATGAATGCAGATTACTCACAAAAGCAAGGCTGGCAGTTATCAGACCTGTTTGTTTTTTGTGGATATTTTTGGGTTTGTTTTTCATTTTCTTTTCTTTTTTTTTTTTCTCTTCATAAGCTAAGCAAAAGAAAATAGCTATTTAGTAGACTAAATGTTTTCCTTTATAATAGGAAACACTTAAAAGAATAATAGTTTCACTGTTCAAAAAACAAATGTGTGGTTGCCACACAAGGTTTATTAAAAAAAAAAAAAAAAAGTCCTGTGAAAAGCTATTAAAATATTAAATATTTATGGTTTTAAAGCTTCATCTATTTCACATCCCCCTAACTATTTTAGCATGATTTTATGAATATTTAATGCAATAAAAACATTTTTTTGCAATCCTATTGAAATATTCAACATTAAGAAGAATGTCATTTACACCAGATGATTAATGTCCAAGATTCCGAAATCAACAAGCACAAAAATGAGGGAGAATGGATAAAAGTGGGTTAAAGTCTACAGTCTGAAATGAGGCTGCTGTGTTCTTGAGAACAGAAGCCCTGGAAATACCAATAAGGATGCTGGCTCTATTACATTTAAAAACAAGAGGAGGCATGTGTTGTGGTACTCTGTGGGGGAAGATATATGTGCAACATAATTCAGCAACACACTGGCAGTGGTGTAAGCGAGTGGATGTGCTTGTTGAGCTGAAGAAAAATGAACAACAGTGAAAAAGATAACCCTTTGTGTGAAGGCAGGCACAACCCAAATCAAACAAACCAAGTGGAATTAGAGTCCTGAGTGAAATACGCTGGTTTAAAAGACCATTCCTCTCTGGAAATGGCTATTGCCCCCGTTTTCACACTACTGTAGAATTTACCTGGCTTGCTGGCAAGTAGAGTGTGTTATCTGCAGCTGCTGACACCAGCAGACAACACTAAATGCCCCCAATTATTTCATTATGTATAAAATGCTTGCTTGGTGTAGTCAGTGGCTTCATGACGAAAAAGCTTCAACAATAAGGCCCTGTCATGTTTTTGGCAGAGACACATCCAAACACATAACATGTTTAAACACTATCATTTATACATAATTCTTTCTTGGCACGTGTCCTCAGTTACCACAATTTGCAGCCAGAAAACACTTACTTCTGCTTTTTTTCACTATGAAATAATCAGCCAACAGTGTATGTAATTCCCCTCCTCCCCCAGAAGAGAAACAGCCTTGTCGAGGGTTGGGTTGTGTGTGTATTTGAAATATTTAGGTTTCCATTAACCACGCAGCTGCACCGACTCAAGCCTGCTGTCAGATGCCTGGAGCCACAGCCCTGCAGCTGCCCACAAGCGTCACGGGTGGCCAGGTCTTGACTTCTTGACTAGACCCAGCCTCAACTCTGCTCTGGCCGCTGATCCTCTCCTTTTGCAGGAAATCCTGTAAATCACATGCAGAATAGCAAACTGTCACTGTGCCAAGAGATGGAGTCAGTGCGGATTGAGGGGGAGCGCAGTGCAGAGCATGAACACTTTGCAAAGGTGCATTTCAAAGCTGATTTATGACTGGAAAGCCCTCTCAGTGCAAATAGTTCATAAAACATATGCCCTAAGTACTTGCCCACAGGGCCACAATAACATTTATGTAGCATAAATTAATGTGTTTCAACCACTAATTCAATCTGGCTGGCTAATTCCTCTGGTTTTGGCAGAGTTTGACCTCTGCAACAAAGTACTGTGCTTGTGGTGATGACTCACAGTTCTGGCTGTGTTGTGTTTTAGAGTCACACACACCCTTAGGAACAAAGAATGCTATTTGTTGAGTAGCCATAAAAATATACCTCCAGAATCACTGCTAATTGAAATTTCCTTTTTATAGGAGCCTGATCAAAACCAGCTGTGGAAGTCAAGCAGAAACAGATTTATATATTACATTAGAAACCAGACAAATTCAGAGAGAAGCAGCTGAGTAAATGCATATAATTGTTTGGAGAGACACAAATATCACATGATGTCTTAAGAATTCCCCAGAGGAAAATCCTTCACTGGATGTGGGTTTTTTGCAAGCATTTTTACTTTCTGATTTCCTCTTCAGTCAAAGACTGCATTTAAGTAGTCTCCCAAATTCAAAAAGACTTCAGAATTGTTTTTAATAATGCTGCAACCAAAGAACCAAAAGTTGAAGTAAGTCTCGGAGGACAACATCCTTTTCTGTGTGTCCATCCAACAGGTATGATCAGTTAATGCCTATCAACAGAAAATCACCTGTGTGATGTAGCTGGCCAAATAAAAATGCTGGAGAGAAAAAAAAAAACAAGTGGATAGCAGTTCCCTGAGCTGTAACTTCCCCAGCGATCAAGATCACCTGATATTAGATTGCTAAATCTGTTCAGGTAGTGAAGTCTTACTGAACACCACATCCAACCTCTTTCAGCTAACCTTTTTCAGGTCAGATGACTGTCTCCCATCCTTTCAGATCCAGTTTTGCCCACAGCAGCTGCTCATGGAGATCCACACCTTCACAGTCTTCAAGGTTGATTATTGCAACTCTTTATGCCTGTGAATAAAGCCACATGCTTTTGGAAAAGTTTCAGGTGCACCAAAACATAGTTGCCTGTCTACTTAGCATCCTATTGCTGTGAGTACCTGAGCTACTCTGTCTGCATACAGGCACTCTCTTAGAAACCAAATCCAGTTTCAGATTCCTCTCAAGACTTTCAAAGTCACCAGTGTGACCTGCTGTGATGGCCCAAACCTCAGCCTGTTGAAAAGGAATGGGTGACAACAAATTCTAAATTACTGCTCAGACAGCTTTACTATTGTTATGCTATTTGGAAACTTCCTAAAGAAAACTCAGCTGTATAGATTCTAAGACTATCACAAAGCTTAAAGTTTCTATGGCTTAAATGCTTTCATTTTTACAAACATATGAAAATGTCAAAATGTAAATCATGTTGTGAGAATCAAATGAAAAAGAATTTCAGTTGACCTGTTGTGAAAAATTTACATATCCCAGTGTTGTTTCTTTCAAGAGATCAGTCAGTGGTACACAACCACATGCTTAGCAAACATTCACAGGGTTGAGCAAAAACATAGCATTTGTTGGTTCAGGTAAAAAAATATGTTGTGGAAGTCCTGTTGCATTAATAACTTCAGAAACCTCAGGTATAACCAGTGCAAAGAGAACTGGCAATATCTTCTCTAAAGGTAAAAATCTAAGAAGTTAAATTGGTTACAGCAATGAAGAGCAAGCCCAAATGAATCCTTGAGTGACAGTTAGAACAAGACTGTGTCAGACATGGTGTGGAGACAAAGATTCTTTGTTCAGACAAAATAATTTAGTTCAGAAAAACTGAATACTCTTTTGGACACCTAAAACCTTCCTCAAATGAGAAACCAACTGGGATGTGCATTTTGGAGTGTCCATTTTGAGTTGCTCTTCCACTGTTGCAATCAAGATTGTAACCTCCTGTTCTGCTAAAATGAGGACAGACTTGTCCTAATGTGATTTAAGTAAATCAGAGGAGTTGAAAAAACTGCTCAGTTGAACGGCATAGAACCAAATAAAGCAGTGTTGCCTGGTTGTTTGTAGTTCCAAGTCCAATAGTGCATAATGGCAGGGTTCTATTTCTCATGAAACTACACTCCAAAGCTGGCAGCACCTTCTAAAAGACTTTAGAGAATATTTTACCACATTTGTGTTTAACCCATGACTCTCTCAAGAGGGTAAGGGAGTAACTGGCTTCCCTACAGATGGAGATCACCTGTCTTAGGACTACTGATCTTGCTCTTTACTCCTCCTCAGTTTGTATTGTACTTCATGAAAAATTCAGGTTAAGGGGAAGCTCAGTGATATAGGCAGAAATTTCACAGAGATTCATCCTTTACTGTAGGGCTCATCCTCGAAAGAGCTAAAAATAACTAAAAAATTATACATAACCAAAACTGGTTTCTCTAGATTAGCTTTATCTCACTGAATTCCTAACACACCCACTCACTTACAAATGCAAGCATAAAAAAATAAGCAGTTAACAAAAAAAATTAATCAACCTTTTTTACCTATATCCTCAAAAAAGAAACAGAGGTGAGGAAAATAATAGTTCATAACAGTTGTCAACATAACAATACTGATTATCACCAAGGGACTATACATTTCATTGCTGTGATTGAAGAGAAGATGGGACATATTATATTCTTATTTATGGGACAACAGACATTTTATGACCATTTTGTGTTTATACTTACTTGGGGCAAGTCTGTGAATGTAACCTATCTAGGTGTAGAAGGCTGTAAAATGAAAAATCACTCAAATACTGTGAAAGGCTCTAAGGAAAAGTATGAGAGATTTCCACCCATTGCACTTCCTGATGTTATATAAATGTAGGTTTGTGTATTAAAGTATTTCCTCTTGTGATGATGGTAAAAGAAGTTTGCCAAGTCTACTGTAATTGTTTAGGCAATCAAAGCCTTCTGGCTTCTAGATGTATTTGCTACAGTGCACTTGCATGAGAAATTACCTCTGCTGAGATTTGGGAGCCATCATTTAAACAAAATTGTATTCCTCAGTAGTTACAGTTATTATATTATGCCAGGATTTAAAAAACAGTCTCAATATCTTCTTTGTTTCTGGGTGCAGCTCTACAGATAGAGCTAGTTTCATTTTGTGGGTGGGTTCCGATGTTTTCACTTAGATCAGCAAGGGACCATCCAGTCCAGTCAAGAGTTTCGTGTATCTCTAAACCTTCATTCAAATTCTGTCACTGTATTACACTTACTCATTCTTAAGCCAATGTGTCAATGACATGATGTGGCCCACTCACATCTGTTGGAAATGATGGCTTCTGCCATTTCCAGCATCTTACCAAACAGCATACAAGATCAAAGGCTTTCAAACGCAGTCCAAAGCTGTCCCTTTTTCTCATTCATTTTCCTGAATAGAAAGGAACGGTAAAGTTAATTGATGGTTACATTTCATAACTTTTACTCCTTTCCCATGAAAAACCATATCTATGGATTTTTGGTTGATTTATTATATTCATTAACACTGGATTTCTTTGGAGAATATTAATTGTATCTTTTTGAATACAGAAGCAGACATTCTTAGAAGCATACCAAGAAATGATCAAATTGCAAGTGAAATAGTCGGCATTATTATGGAAGCTGTAAATTTCACAATATCCATAATTAGTTCCATGTAAATATTGCATGAATGAAGCACAATGTAGTTCTTGTTTCAAACTGAACATGTCCTCAGGTAGAAGGATGAATGTTGAATTTTCATTACTACAGTGGATGGCCATACATTTCTAACACCAGACATAGCAACTAATGAGTGAAACAGTCATTATGACAGATTAAAATATTACACATTGTACTCCTTAAAGACATGGATCTTAAAACACATGATAAGGATGTTTCAATTTTTAAAAGACATTTTACCGTATACCATTAAGAAATGTATAAATTACATTGGTTTGTGAAGCTTTTAAAAACCTCCAGTCACCAATTTAATGGCATGTCTGTCTTGAAGGGAAA
This sequence comes from Bucco capensis, assembly GCA_013396975.1. Taxonomy (NCBI): domain Eukaryota; kingdom Metazoa; phylum Chordata; class Aves; order Piciformes; family Bucconidae; genus Bucco; species Bucco capensis. The sequence continues at coordinate 24,395 of VWZO01006203.1, forward strand.
AGTGTCAGACTGATTTGATGAGAGACATCAGAAGTGCATATATTGAGAAATATGTAAAGAGTATTTTATTTTTTTATTTTTATGTTATTCTTTTTATGCCAGGAGGGAAGACATAGAAGAAGTGTAAAGAGAACTTTAGTAAGGTAGATAAATTACATTGACTTTGTGCTATAATTCATTGATGGTATCTTCACACAAAACATATGTGTTGAAGGGGAGAATTTTATGCACTTAATGTACTTATTTGCCACTTCTTTGCACCTCACTAAAGCTTTTTTAGTTTCATAAACATAGCATGCCAGCTTCCGATGTAAAAACATGAAGGAAGGATCAAAATGCAGTCCTTGAACTTTCAGTAAGGCAAATGGAAGAAAATCTATTCTAAAGGGTCATCACTTCTTACATCCTACATTACTTTCATTATAATGCAGAGAAGTAGGTTCTCTCTAGGAAATAACAGATCTTTTTACTAACAGCACAAGTTACCTACAACCTTGGGGCCAAGAACAGTTGCAAAAAAATAACAAAAATAAAAAATTTGACTGTCTAGAACAGTCTGAACACTGGAGATCCACTGCTTTGCAAAGGGTTTCCACCAGAAGGTAAACAACCCGAAATGCTCAGGGTAGGGAATCAAATGTACAGCCCCAAAGTGTATGCTACCCAGAACCACTTCCAGACCTAGTAGACCAAAGCAACACCTACACAGGTTCCCTTTCAGAGTTTGGCCTCACACCTTGCAGTTTGGCCTCACACCTTGCAGTTTGGCCTCACACCTTGCAATTTGGCTAGAGGGCTAGATAGACTACTAGTAAATATCTTTGGTGTGCCGAAGGTCTCTTAGCAATTTGGGATTTGTAAGGCAAGTGTGTGTGATGTGGCATTATTCTCATGTTCCATTAAGACGCAGCACACAGCTCAGTAATTCTGTAGTGCCAGAAGACAACCTGGACTCACCACTTATGCTTGAGCAATGCTACTGAGGAAGATTTTCCCCGTTCCTAGTGCAGGTGAGTTAGTTTGATGAAAGCTGCTAGATTTGCTGGACAAAGATACGTGATATCTAGTCATTTGTGTCTACTTTAGCAGTTTAGCAGATTACCTCTTAATGGTACTGTAGGTGAGAATGCCACTTTTTCCCCTTTTTGTTTTAACAGTATTGAACACTATCTGGACTAGGCTGACAAAGGACAAATGTTGCATTTCAAAGCTGTCAGTGACAAGAAATCTGAAGCACTGCCTCTCACAGAGCATGCGTGCATCTCTATTATTTTCAATAACATAGCAATATTACCTGTTAGTTTCCCTCCACACCTGCTTCACTAAAAGAAGATCTAAATGTACTTTCACAGAGGCATATGGCATTTGAAAGCAAATTTCCCAGAATGAAGATTCCAGCTGGACAAACAAGCCATGATCAAGCCACATCATAGGTCTATCATGTCAAATAAGTAGGGGAACTACTAGCACAGACAAATCAAGTAAATGTGGACCAAACAGAATGTCAGTTAGTCTTCTTATACAGGCTCTACCTCTGACTGTATATCCAGAAGATAGAGCAGGAAGTTTAGGGAGCATTCGGGAGGTGGAAAATCCATGGAGAACCCCACCTGCACAGAGCAGCAGCTTTTTCAAATTCATGCTGTATGCCATGTTTATTGTCCCTTAGTCCAGCCCCACCACACAACCAGGCAGCCTGCCATAATGCTGAAGGAATATTTCCCTGGGACAAATAGCTCTAAAATGGACTTTCAGTAATGTAAACCCCAATCAAGCTAGGATTGCATAGTTCCTTGTTATTTCCTCTTACAGTAACATTAGGAAATTCATTACTCTCACATGGTGCTGAAAGATTAAATCTTCATCCCTGTGTTTTTAAAGAAATTCCTCCTACTCCAAAATAAATTAAATTTTGTTTCATTTAAATCCTACAGTCTTTTCAGTGTTCTCATTGCATTCTTTAATTATTTAACAGAAACCCTTTTAATTTTAACCTTATTAGTGAGGGATGAAAACAGAGACACTCAGCAACATTATTGCCACTGTATATATTAAGATCTTCAAACTAATCCTAGAATCATAGAATGTTAGGGGTTGGAAGGGACCTAGAAAGTTCATCTAGTCCAACCCCCCTGCCAGAGCAGGATCACCTAGACGAGGTCACATAGGAATGTGTCCAGGTGGCTCTTGAATATCTCCAGACAAGGAGACTCCTCAGCCCTCCTGGGCAGCCTCTCCCAGTGCCAGCATTGGAACAGGCATTGCCAACACTTTGGTGAGGGCTAGAAGCACCCACTTTTCTGCTAGGAGAGCACACCACATGCTTACATTTGTGTCCATGTGAAAGGTTGCAACCAGCCAGGTTCCTCATATGTAAGCTCCAACATGTCTACCTCACTCTGGGGCAAGGTTCAGGCAGGAGTATCACACCTCACAGAAAAGATACCAGAGGCTGTTACATCTCTCTGCTTTCCCAAGGACTCAGTCAGAAGGCTGTCACCAGGTACAGTTTTTTGCCATCACTGTTTTACCTGACTTAAAGCAGGGACTTGGGTACACAGCTTCTGAAGATATCCTCCATGCCTTCAAGCTGTTGATCAAATGGGATATACTGCTGGAGTTACCTCTGATCAGAAGAAATAAATGCTTCCTCAAGGTTCTGTGAAAGCTGCTAGAGAAAGTAAGGGAGATATACATAAATATTTTATAGACGTGATCCTATTCAGGCTAGAAAAATCTAAACTTGTAAATATTAATAACAGACATTCAAATTAAGAAAGCAAAATATATTTTTGTAATAATATGGAAGAACTGATAGATTCTTAGCCATAATTTAAAAATTATTATTTTTAATTTTGAAATTATGATTTAAATTATTTATTAAGATATATAAGTTTACCTCTTAAATTCCTGATTACCAATAAGCAGGGAAAAGGTTACTCTTTCTATTCAAATACACAGTTTTTAGGGAAAGACTTGCACCATTTTTTAGACATAATTTATTTCTCATACATTTCTTTTATCTACTGTATTTCCCAAATCTGTTTGAAGTTCAGACAGTTCTAAACAGATGAAGTCACTGGTACGTATTAAAAAAAACACCCAGCCTTTGAAATATAATCAATAGTTTCTGCATGATTCAACAAGGGAATCTCTAAAGAGGAAATACAATTCCTCAGTGTTCTCCCAAACTATGCTTTTATCTGCTTTTGTGATCAATACCAAAGTTTGCCCCTTTGACTTTGGGCAACTGAAGTAACGTGCCTCATATCACTCAATATATCTTTTTCATGAAATACGAACAGTACACCTACCTTAGAAAAAAGATGCCTTTATAGGTGACGGTCAGGCTTTTGGAATCACTTAGGTTATTCTGGATAGTTTTATATGTTTACTGTAGTTCTTTATTACCCATTATACCACAGCATTACCTCATTATCATAACAAATGCTATACCAATTTAATGTAGCATATTCTGCATTGTAGCATCTTGTGAAGCCTCATGTACAAATTATTATCAATATTTCCCCTTGTATTGTACGTAGAACGTATTTTTTTTCATTTTGCTCTTGTGTTTATTTTTATTAAGTTGGGTTGTTTTTAGAAGTCTTTTCAAACAGGAGGCAGTTATTTGAAGGCAGTTAAAGACAGATGTTTCTTAGGATGCAATCATGCTTCAATGATGTCAGCTGTGATGAGCCAAAGAATCTCCAGAGAAAGGGCACTCTGGGCTTACAAGAACAGTCAGTGTAGAATACAGACTTTTATTTTTAAATAATGACATTATTGTCGCAGTAAAAGCCTTTACAGTAGTTATTTCTAAGTACAGAAAACTACAGCGCTTATTTTTTTTTTTTTTTGCCTACATGTACTGTGTAAGAAATGTTCTAAAATCCAATAACCTACTCACAATGAACAGCTGGTATCTTAGCTCTATCGGACTAGTCTCCTCTTCCAGCAAAAGGTATCAGCAATGCATTCCTACTGACCAAATGAGGAGTAAACATGGAGGGTTAAGTCACAGGGAAAAGAGGGGAGATGACACTTTCCTCAGTAAATGGTGCTCCAACAAAAGCTGTGTAATTTATGATACACATAACCACACAAAAGAAAAAATCATTATTTCCTGCTGACTGGCAAAGCCAATTCAAGTAAAAATATCCTTCAAAATGGCATTGTTCAACCTCTACTTTACGCAAGTTCTCTGAAGAACCGTTTACTCATCATGATCCTCCTTCACTCAGAGGCTACCCATTACTCTCAATATCAAGCTTCCTGATCCCCTTTCAGGGTGTTCAGCTTCATCCCAAGATGCACACGTTGACTCCTTTCTTGATGCTGTTGCTCTTTTCTGCCAGCATCAATGGTCTTCTGCAGCTTCTGCTGTATTTTCTTTTAGATGCATAATCACAACTTGTATAACTGTAATAGAGCTTTTGTGAGTTTTTTGACTTTTCGAAAGGCAGAATGTGACCCTGAATTGCTTGCACTCCTTTATTTGTGTAAGGAAATGAAGCCCAAGTGCTGAGCAGTGGGCACAAATTGAGAAGATGCAGCAGCCAAACTTCCCTGTGTGTTAAATCAGAGGTTTTGCCCTGGGAATGTTTTTCTTCATAAGCATGCTCTTATTAGAGAAAGCGGCTTGACCTCATGCACTGAGAATGTTGCTGATGTTGGAGAACTCATGAGCTAATGATAACTTCTAGCTTACCCTAGTGCCTGAAAGAAATCATAACATCACTCCTCACATGCCTGTGATTTACTAAAATACTAGGATAAGATTGACGGAATTTTTAAGCTAGGGTTGTTATGCTGTGTCTCCACTAACACTAGCAACTATGCTATTTTTCTGGTGTTTAGAGATGCATGAATGAAGCCTGCTAAAAATTATTAGAGGAAACATTTTAATAGCAAGGCAACATGGTAACATTAATGAGAGCTATACTTGAGCACAAACAGAAGAGGGTACCTCACATCCTCCCTGCCTTCGTGCTGTGTAGAATTACAGACAAGCCTTCCTATTCATATTTGCTTCTTAAAACATCCTGGTACAACACCTATTCCACACCAGAATTTATGACCATGAGAAAAATCCTATTTGGACAAACATGACAGGAAAATGTGCGTTAGGTTGAAAATAGTATAATAGGATGAGTTGTATTGGTCTCATTAACAAAGAGAGTTTTGTTTCTCCAAGCCAGCTGGAATAATAAAGGCAATTGTATGACAGTTTAAATGAAAAGGAGCCATTTTATGTGGATTTTATTTCTGTTTCTAATGCTTGCAAGTCACAGGATTAATATCCCCCTAGGAGGAAAAAAAATAACTCCCCTCCCCAGAGAAAGCCCAAACAAACCAACAAACCAAACAACAAAACACCAAGCAAAAGAAACTCTTACATATCATCTGTAGTCCTGACAAAAATGTCATTAAGGCTAAATGCTGCAGCTTAAGAAAAAGAGAATGCTTAAAGAAATTATTTATGTTTACAGGTGTGAAGAATTGATAACCTTTTTTTTTTGTCATTGAAAACCAAGGAAACAAAAGACTCTACATACATTTGTTGTATGTTTTCTGTACGTAATGTGGGTAATTATAATTAGTGAGCTTTTACTTTTTATGTAACACTGTAATATAGTGTTTAAAATAGGTGTTGTTCAGATCAAATATGAAGTATGACAAAGCTGAACTGGTGCAGTTTCAAGGGCATGATGCAGCATAGAGAATTTAATAGCTGTTAAAAGATGAATATGATTACAGTATGAACCAAAATAAAAAGAAATATAGATTTGTATGTGATTATAAATTTGGGATTCACCCACTTACATTTAAAAAAAATCTCTAAAGTTCATAGGCTTACTTATCCTTTCAGATGACTTAGGGAAAATTTATAATCCTGTATCAGAACTCATTGTAATATTTCAATGCAAAACATAGAATCACAGAATCATAGAATCATAGA
>VWZO01006206.1:0-35648 GCA_013396975.1 Bucco capensis
GCAGGAACTTGTTGCCATTCCTTGCTGCCAATTTCAGCTCATCTTTGCCATCTCACAGCAAAATGGTAGTAGCAATATCTGTGATACTTCAGCCTTTAAGCCTGGCTTGCTGTGATAAACTCCTTTTCTAGGAAACAAAGATATCTGACTGCTTGGAAGCAGAGATGTACACGATACATACAGCAAGGTCAATCAGCTCAATTCACCACTCTGAGACTGCTGCAATCAAAATAATCTTGATTTTTTTTGACCATGGGATGATCTATTCAACACCTGGTCTACCCACATCTGATGGGATATGCTTTTCCCAGAGGGGCAGAAGAGTTTTAGCTGAGGAGCCAGCTTGTTCATAGAGCTTTAAACTAGCTTGGAAGGGAGAAGGGGGTGATCAGTGGTATGGTGTGACAAAATTTGGAAATGAATACTAATGGGATCTCTCAAATTGCTTCATGGGGTGTTGACCACAATGAAGCACACCTGAAATATTTTTATACTAATGCACACAGCATGGGCAATAAACAAGATGAGCTAGAAGCTTTGGCCCACTCCCAAGGATTTGATGTCACTGGCATTAGTGAAACCTGGTGGGATGAGTCCTGAGATTAGAGTGTCATGTTGGATGGCTACAGGCTTTTCAGAAGGGATAGGCAGGGCAGGTGAGGAAGAGGGGTGGCGCTGAATGTAATGGAAATACTAGAACCCATGGAGATCACAGTTGGCAATGGCATTGTTGAGAGCCTCTGGGTAAAAATCAAGGGACAAACAAATAACGTGTATGTCATTGTGGGAGTCTGCTGTAGAACTCCAAGCCAGGACGATGACACTGATAAATTATTCTTTGAAGATATTGTACATCAAATTTGGATTGTGTTCTCCAAACAAGAAAGACCTCAGCCACACTCTTTTCCAGCACCTTAGAGAAATATCCGTTTTCTTTCTGAGTGGAAACAGTGGACATAAGCAGCAACTTCCTATCTCCCAAAATTCCATGTCCCTCACCATGCACCTGAAACCACCCACTGACCTTATTTTCTGTGGCACAGCTGTGTTTAGGCTCTTGGGGACTGTAACAGTCAGAATCTCGGGTGAAATCATGATATTTTCCTATCTTGTAGAAGTTGGGTTCAGTCTCTCACTTGAACTTTGTCTTCAGCACAGCAAAGTAATGACTCTACAACACAGTGTCTTTGGAAGGACCTTGGGAGGTGGCCTGCAAGCAGGGTGCATGCTTTGATAGAAAGTGGCTGTAGGGTTTGTTGTAAAGACAGGTGAATTTGGAGGTGATTCCTTTTTTCAGCCCTTTGCCTAGATGAAGGCCTCTGTGCTCTCCCAGCAGAAGCTCCACAATAAGCTAATGGGAAGAGTTGGCCCATGCTGCCACTCAGGGAGACAGGCTTGGGGGGTGCTAACTTAACAATAAATATAATGTGGTCTTGTCTCACTGCAGAAATCTAGGACATCATTTGCAAATAGGAGAGAAGAAGAAGAGAAGTTTGTTTTGAGCTAAATACTCACACAGGAGCATGATTCACTACAAACCATTGCTCTCTTCCCTCCAGTTTACCTAAGCACTGCAGTCATGGTCTGCAACAAATGCACTGCAAAGGGAAGAGACACCTTTTTTTTTTGCTCACCCTTTTTCTCTCCCTCTTTCCTATCATGTTGAATTATCAGGGTGTGAAATATAAAAAAGCACTCTACCATTCAATCTGTCGACTGTACCTTACAGGTGTACTCCAGGTAAATATCCCCTTGGCTGGTGAAAAATGAGCTTACCTGAAACAGATGACTTTGATGAACTTCGGTAGCTGGGCCTCTATCACTCTTTTCCAATTGGCTTCCCCAGCAAAGCATGGTTACCCAACACAAATTTGTCTTACTGAAGGAAAGATATTCTCTAATTCACTTTGTTCCCAGTATCTTGCCCCCTCGCTGATGCCTTCACTTCGTCTGGCGTTTCATAAAAGTATAAATGGCAGGTCTTGTCATCTCTTTCACTTGGTGTCTTTGGGAAACAAATTAATTATTTACCAGCCTATCGCATGCCCCATTGCTTTGATAAAACTGGAAAATAAGTAAAAATGGCCATGTATTAAAAGGTGCTGTTTTCTGGATGCAGAAGTGGCAGGTATAGTATCAGAGAAAAAGCTATTGCTTTCCCCCACCACCATCCCCACCCAGTCCCTACTCATTGCAACTCAAGCAGCTGGGGCTAAGAGCAGAAACAAAGAAGACACAAATGCAGATGAGATCCCTGTACCTGCAAGGGCTTTCACTGCTCACCATTTTAATTTTAGATAAATGCTGAACGCCTCTTTACTCTCAAAGGTGAGAACATCTAGAGGAGTAAGTCCTGCCAGACTAGTAATAATCTAAGGAAGACATTCCAGGGGATTTGGAGGTTTGGTTTTTTTCTCCTTTGTTTGTTTGCAATTTTATTCTGATTTTATTGTATTCATTTTGGTCTATTCTAGTTTTTTTCATTGGGATTATATTCCTTTCTCTAACAGACCCCTTAAGAAGCAGGGAAAGGACAGGAGGTGTTTCAGAGGTGCCTTGGGTCAGACAGGTGTGTTGCATGCAGTGGTAATGGCTGAATCCTCAATGAAAAGGTCATATTCTGCTCCTTCCATATGGCACTCCTTCTTTCACTCTTTCTTTCAAAAGCTCATTTGAGAGAAAGAGTAAGGCTATGATTTTAGGAATACAGGAGGTTGCTTCCTTTTCCTTCTGCGTTTTTTTTTTTTAAACTGCTTGAACAGTTCAAAAAAAACAAAAAACCCCAATCCTCCAAACCAAAAAGGCTCCCAAACCCCACAACCCAGACACTACAAGAAAGATTGGCTTGTCAAGTGGTTGGAAATGACTCTTCCACTGAAGAATCATTTTGTGCATCATTAATTGTCATTTGCAGTAGAATGTAGTGCTTTTCCTCTTTAAATGAGTTACAGAAGTTAACTACTTCATCCTTAGAGGCCTTTAACAGGGATGTATCACTTGTCAGCTGGAGAAGGTGATGAAGAGACATGTCTGCAATCGTGAAACCAAGAGCTCAAACCACTGAGTAACTGCACTGATTACAACATCTCCCCTCATTCTGTGAGTGCATTTCCCTCTGAAAGCTGTCTTGGTGTTGTCAGGTCTCATCTCCCACAGAATAAACAAATGGACTTTTCTCATTCATCTCTCTCTTCCACTGAAGTGGTGAGTACTGAGTTTACCTCTTTCCCCAAATGGAACTTTTGGGACACTGAGGTGAATTTTCCCTGATTGTGCAGATATGCTGAGAGAATTGGACAAGATGGGTCAAAAGAAAAGCGGGAGTTGCTCTTTCCCATTTTTTCTTTTCTGAATTTGCAAAAACTTGAAGATTGTTTTACCAAGTGGTTGAAAAGGCAGAGCAAGAAGTCTGTCAGTCGGACTCCAAATGAGTTTGTACATGAAGGCAGCAAGTTACTTTAGAAGATGTAGCAAAGGCAGGATGCCAAAGGACGCCCAGAGGAGAACTTCCTAAAATTGTCAGAGCATAAGCAAGGTTATTATATCAACTTAAAAGATAAGTGATCTGTAAGGTAGCCAGAGACCATATTTCCCATCCCTTTATAAACTTGTGCAAAGCCCCAGTAGACACAAGACCAGCAATAACCTTACTAATTGCAGAAAACTTCCATCTCACTGAATCCAGTGCTATCATGAGTGTACAACATCTTCATAGAATCATAGAACGGTTTGGGTTGGAAGAGGCCTTAAAGATATCTGATTGCAACTCCCTTGCCATGGGCAAGGACACCTTCCACTAGACCAAGTGGCTCATAGCCTCATCCAACCTGATTTTGAATACCCCCAGGGATGGGGCATCCACAACCTCTCCGGGTACCTGTTCCAGTGCCTCACCACCCTCATAGTAAAAAATTTCTTCCTACTAGCTAATCTAACTCTAGCCTCTTTCAGATTAAAACTATCGCTACACTCTCTGATAAAGAGTTCCTCCCCATCTCTCCTGTAGGCCCCCTCTGAATAGTGGAAACTGGCAATGAAGTCCCCCCTGGAGCCTTCTCTTCTCCAGGCTGAACAATCCCAGCTCTCTCAGCCTGTCCTCACAGCAGAGGTATTCCTGCCCTTAGATCATTTTTTGTGCCCTCCTCTGGACCTACTCCAGCAGGTCTCTGTTGTTCTTATGCTGGGGCCCCAGAGCTGAACACAATATTGCAGGTGTGGGCTCAAGAGGACACCAGGTGGAATCTCTTCCTTTGTTTCTTACTTTTTCATTCTGCAGAGCAATGGGCAGGGAAAAGAAGCCCTTGACTCACCACAAACTCTATTCAAACTTGAATGATTACAGCAAAACTGTTTTCTGGTTTGTTGTTTTCTTTTTTTAATTTCAGTCATCATGGAATGTATTAATCTGAAACCACAGCCCAACCTGGGATATGTTTTAAAAGTCTTTAGAGCAGAATTGCACTTATGTTCAGTACCTCAGCTTTTGTTTCAGGCCAAGTTTTGTTTGTATCTTCCTCCTTCTTAATCCCTTTATTCTAAGTGGTACCACCAAGCAGTAAAAGCACCATCCATGTTTTAGATGCATGAAAATAAAAGATAGAAAGAAAGTGGCAGATAAATTTAACAAGCATTAAAGTTATATATAATTTAAATATGTATAAAATTATTTGTTATATCGATTAGAAAATGGGCTCTTGACCATTTAAAGGCAACAATCAATTTCATAGTTCACAGGTCAGGTCAAGTTTCGTTCTAATGATCTAAACAAGCAAATAGCATCAGGACATAATGAACTCCACAGGATTACAGATATGATCTATAGCTCTGTTACAGCATAAAACCCAGCAAATGAGAGAGGGCATCATCTGAAGTGCCCTGGCTTCCACAGACTAAAACCATGTTTTTACATCTTGGCAAGGTGTCAATTTATGATGTAATCAAAGGCAGCCGATGGAATTACATTGCTTCTAAAACACCACATGGTTAGGCTCAATGTCATCAATGAGCAAGCGAGGTAGATCCCCATTAATGTGGTCTACAAAGTTATCTCCCCTATTCTGGTAAGTGAATGTCAAGCATACCCACCCTGTTAATCAAAGGGATTTTATAGCTCTCTCTGCTCCCACTGAGGGGTTAGGTTACATGAGGAAAATACTGCAGGACTACTATTGGGCTGTTTTCTGGTGCACTGTTGCCCAGCAGAGAAGTGAATTCCCTAAATTTTGGTAAGGAAGGAAGAAAAAGAATTGTGCGTATATAGAGAAAGGATGAATTTGTATCCTTATCCATGTAAAAAATATACATATATATGTTTATGTGTATGAATGTGCATATTGTCTTTGGACATGGAAGAAAGACTTAGGTCATTTGAACTTTTAATAACAGAAGGAAGGGACAACAAATTTTCTAAAGCCTTGTGTATATTTGGAGGATTTCTAAGTGTTATTCTGTGAAAATTCACACAACCTGTTTTCTGAAGAACCATCTTCAGATGGCTTGAATCTTAGTCATTGAAATCTTTAGTCCGTGTTTCCTGGACCATATAATCAGTATTTTTGAGTCCCTACTTGTTGCTTTCCTCAAAACTTGAACTGAATATGAAATCCACCTGTACTTGGGGTTGAGATGGGATGGATCTAAATCCAAACATCCTGCTGTGATGTTTAGTCAATGTTAATTTCCCATTTCTGCTTTGGATGCAGAAGAAGTTTTGCAATTTCTGAATGAGGGTCTGATATGAGATGAAAGCTGCGGAAGTATCAGGCGAGATTCCTCTCAGCATCCTCTGCATATGGCCAGTAGATCAAGGGAGTTTGTTCCCCTCTTCTGCTCTGCTCTGGCGAGACCTTATCTGGAGTACTGAGTCCAGCTCTGAAATCCTCAGCACAGGAACACGTCCAGACAAGGCCATTAAAATGATCAGGGAGATGGAACACCTCTCCTATGAAGAAAGGCTGAGGGACTTGGGGTTGATCAGACTAGAGAAGAACAGGCTCCAGGGACACCTTATTGTGTCCTTTCAATGCTTAAAAGGAGCCTGTAAGAAAGATGCAGACAACCTTTTTAGCAAGACCTGTTGTGATAGGACAAGGAGTAACAGTTTTAAACTGAAAGGAGATTTAGACTAGATATTAAGAAGAAATCTTTTACAAAAAGGGTGGTGAAACAGTGGCAGAGGTTGTTCAGAGAGGTGTTAGAGGCCCCATCCCTGGCAACGTTCTGGGTCGTGTTGTGTGGGGCTCTGAGCAACCTGATCTAGTTACAGATGTACTGGTTCATTGCAGGGGAGGCTGGACAAGATGACCTTTAATGATCCCTTCCAAAGCAAACCATGAAATGATTCTATGATCACAGAGAGGGGAGCAAAGGAAGCCAATTCAGTTTTGATGAGGATATCAGAAAAGTACTCAATCTTTTGCCCTTACTTATGAAGGTGCCTTGATCACACCAGGTTATCTCAAATGTCATCTAGTGCCTGCATTTCAACACCTATGTCCCACTCTAAATGGTTATGTAGATCCTATTGACTGAGCCTATGACTTTTCTTTGTGAAGCATACCAACCTTACACTGCTGCCTTGAGCTTCTTTTAACAGCATCCACTACCAGACTGCTGTGTCTTCTCAGCTGTTTCGAAGTTAATGGGCTTACTTGGATTATTAATTGGGCTCATTAGACTTATTTTCTTCTTTAATATAATGAGTGTGTAAGCACTAAACTAAGAGGCATAAAACTGGTAAGTGAGAAAGCTGTGTAATTGCACAGCATCAATGCTGTCTGTGATCACAGGAGGCTTCTTAAAAAAAATGGATTAGGAAGAAAGATAGTTCAAAAGCAGGTAAAATAAAGATAGAAGAGTAATCTATACTGCAGGTTGAGCACCATCACGTGCTCTTTTGGCTTATCAGAACAAGTCCATTCAGCTGGAATTCAGGCTTCTAAAGTTATTCCCCAAGCCATCTAGACCCAGTTTTTTCTCTCCTTGATGTCAGTGGCAACAATACGTAGATTATGTCTGCAGATCTAGGCTCTAGTTTAGATGTTATGTAAGCATATATTTAATCTGTAAGCATGGATGTGCTCACATTGAGTGCTCTATTGCTGAATCAAATAGTGTCCAATACAGTACATCTTGTACATTTGAAATTCCCATAGAAACTCAAGCACATGGATAACTGAAGAATAAAAGAGTCATAGAATCACAGAATGGTTAACATTGGAAGTAATTTTAAAGGTCCTCTTGTCCAAGCCCCTGAGTCTCACCCAACATGACCTGGAATGTTTCCTGGAAAGGGGCACCTACCATGTCTCTGAGCAACCTGTGCCACTGTTTCACCACCTTCATTGTCTGTTGCAACAGGCCCTAACAAAAGGACTGTCACCCTCTTTCTGATTGTCCTCCTTCAAGTACTGAAAGGCTGCAATAATATGTTCCTGGAGCCTTCTCTTCTCTAGGCTGAACAACCCAAAATCTCTCAGCCTGTCCTCTCCTCATAGCAGAGATGTTCCAACTCTCTCATCACTTTTGTGACCCTCCTCTGGATGTGCTCCAACATGTTCATGTCTTTCCTGTGCTGAGAATTCCAGAGCTGGGCACAGTACTCCAGGTGAGTTCTCACAAGAGCAGAGTAGAAGGGGAGAATAATCTCCCTCAAGCTGCTGGCCACACAGCTTTTGATGCAGCCCAGGATATGATTGGCCTTCTGGGCTGTGAGGATGCATTGTTGACTCATGTCCAGCATCCACTAGTACCCACAAGCCCTTCTCTATAGGGCTGCTCTTAATCCATGCATCCTTTTATATGTTTACAAAATTCAGCAATATAAAGGCAATAAAAACCCCAAAGGCAAAGAGAAAGCAAGGAAATCGAGGATGACAAACCTACAAGAATAGAGAGTTTTGAGAAGTAATCCCTTTATAAATAATCCTGCAGAAAATCTTGCATACACAGGTGTGTATCAGCTTATTACAGCACACTGACAAAAACAGCCCTGAAAGGCCATGCTGTTCATTGGAGTCCTGGGTCATTGCTCATCTATTTTAATAGACAAGGAACATAACAGCAAAATTATAATTAAGTACCGTACACAGCAGTGTTAACAAAAAAACCCATGATGTTCTGTACATTTCCCACTATGCTCTAAAGAGGTATAGCAAGCTGCAGGTTTGTAACGTTCTTTTCTTTCTTCACCTCATTAATCTCCTGAAGCAGAGAGAGAGCAATACAAGCAGAGGAAGTACAGAAATGTACGTACATTACTGAATTAACCAGGCATGTAATTAGCGCTCAGGTGCTTAGTCAAGGAAGAAACAGTCAGGATTATTTAGATTTGTATTTAACACCCCAAGTTTGAATAGTGGTGGTATGTTGTGTGAGCTTTTTATTCAACCATTCCATCTGCCTTGGAAATAGAGATTTGTGCCCCCATTTCTGCCTGTGGCATGACATTGTTTTTTAAGTTTGGTGTTAGTTACAGGAATATATGAAAGTGTAAGCATGCAGTATGACATGGTCCACCCTAGGAATGAGGAGACAGAGCCAGTGCAATGCCATGAGCACAACTGTCCATAGAGGAAGATGGACAGTGCACTTCACCCTGGTACAGGAGCCTGGCACAACCAAGATACCTGTAATGCAATCATAGAACCATAGAATTATCTAATATCATTGAGTCCAAGATTTAACCTAACACTACCAAGCCCACTGCTAAACCATGTCCCTCAGCAACACATCTACACATCATTTAAATCTCTCCAGGGATAGCGACAACACCACTTTCCTGGGTAGCCTGTTCCAGTGCTTGACAACCCTTTCAAGGAAGAAATACATTCTAATGTCCATCCTAAATCTCCCCTGGTGCAACCTGAGGCTATTTCCTTTTGTCCTATTAGTTCTTACTTGGCAGAAGAGACTGACATCCCCTTCCTTGCTGCAACCTCCTTTCTTGTACTTGTAGAGAGCAAAAAGATGCACCTTCTTTTCTGACTTGCAGTAAGAAATGCATTGCAGGTGAAGAGGATATTTGCCTTCTTATGCTCTCTCGGGCTGCTGCTTTGTCAGAGTGAATCATCTCCATTGTGGTACCTTCTGATTGACACTGCCTGAACATCTCTTGTTTAATGTCCATTTAGTGTCCATGGGGTCCTGAAGGCAGATGAGTTCTGCTTATCCTGCAAGGCACTCACAACATTTCTGAGGTGTCCCCTGGGATGCTGAATGTGTAATCCAGTTTGACCCTGTGTTTGCCCTGTTGTGAAGTGCATTTTGGGTCTGTTCCACCCTCTTTTTCTAGCTCACATCTGGATCCATCCTAATCTTGAACCACACCAAGCAGAGCTGGCCAAAGTGCACATCCTGAGCAACAGAAAGCACCAAAAGCACAGAATGATCAGCTTGACCCCATAACTTATCTCCAAAGCTTTTCAGGCTCAGCTTTCACTACTTCCAAGCGATCCTCTCAGTCTGCCCCCTTGATCCCCATATATCTACAATATCCCTCTGCAGGTATGGGATTCTGCATGCATTTTCCTGCCTGACTTGATAAGCACAACAAGAGGCTGGATTGCAAATGGTAGCCTTGAGTTACATTTATCTAAACATCACCAAGAAGCAGAGATAAGGGAATGAGGCGCATTCATGTTATTTGCTGCTTGTAGCTGCTGTATAAGAGAGGGCTCCCTGGAACACCAGCATGATGATAAAATTATGATGAAAATATTTTCCGTATTGCTTTTCACTGAAATAGTGCCCCTTGGCGGGAAACAGGTTCGTAATATCAGCAAGCAGAAGTAGAGAGTGGGTCTTAGCATCCTGTAAGCTCATCATGGCAAACTCAGGCCATGATGTGTTAGGCAAATAGCCCTTGTGCTTAATTTTGAAAGCTCAGAGGCGACGTTGGCTAAAACAGTAGGAAATGTACATGTGTGAAAAGCTGAATTTGTGGATGCAGCCTTTTGTTATGCAGAAGACCCCCAAGTCTGTCAGGAAAACAAGGCAGAATCCATTAAAAAGAATAGCTTAAGTATTTCTCCCATAGAATTAATATTTTCCTAGATGCGTGCAAAGAAAAATTCAGGGGGTTGCTCGTACTGCACAGCTGAGAGTTCAGCTACATAGTTGGGGAAAAATTCTGTTAATGCCAAATCTCAAAGCAAACTTTAATCCATGCAGCCCTCCTCTGGAGTAGGATTTGTTACAGGGTTATGACTTCCACATGCATCAGATGGCGTGTGTACACACACAAGCATGTACACATATGCATTCTCCATAATGATCTGATAAAAATCCTTTAAAGCAGCTAAATTAAATATGGCCTAAATAAAAGAGTATTGTATGTAAATATGGCTAAACTTCCACCATCTATAACTTTGCTTACGATCACAGGAAAGCTAACTTCCTCCACCTGTTTTGTATTAAAAATAATATTTCAGGTGAAGTGAGGTGTAATGTTTATTTTCATTTCTCATAGGGGAGTGGGGGTCTCACAGGGCATAATTCCAGAACAAAACCTCTGCCTCATGCTTATGCTCTCAAATCTTGTCTCCTCTGCTTGTAAAACAAGCAGGATTAGCACATGATAAGACCAGTGGACATAATAATTATACTGGCTACGAGTGAACTGCAGAACCATGGAATAAATCCCCAAACAATTATTAAAATGGCTCAATGCATTACACAAATTGGAAAAGACTGGGATATTCTGGGAGGGGCAAAGGGAGGTAAGACACATTATTTAAGTGTTCTTGTAAGCCTTCTAAGATATTAATGTTGCAAAGCTTCTTATGAATATTTAAGAACATAAAATGGAGATACACTTCAGCCCGGCATTACCGCAGAACCCTGTAATAGAGTTGAGTCCACTTAAGAAGGCAATATCTGACATCCATGACAGATTTAAACATGATAAGGCAAGGGTGGTGTTTTTAGCTGAGAAGTCCAAGCAGATCAGTTAAATATTGCTGTGGTTAGCTCTGTTAGAGTTATTTTTATGTATTGATACATGCATTTATATAATTTCCTTAAGAATACAACTTTGCCTCCAGGAGCCTATACTTTTGGAAACACTTAAAAAAAACCCCTTATTACTGAATTATTTGATGTTTTCTGGAGAAAGGACAAGCACCTCAGTAACAAGAAGGAAATGAGCTTTATTTCTTTCTTTAAGCAGATGCCTGGGAGGTATTCCCTAATGGTTGCACCTGAAAAAATCAGTTTTCACTAGGACTAGATTCAGCAAAACTTTTCATGGAAAAAGGTTTTAGTTGGACAAAAGGGATGGGTGCACAAATCTTTTCTTCATGACCTTATAAAATATATAAAACTTAAGATCTTTTCACCTAATCTCAATTTTTTTCCTCATTTCTTAACTAAAGTATTTTAATTAATCAAGTTTAGGTTTTAACTGATTTTCTTCCTTTTAGTCAGTACATTTCCTAAGAGAAAAAACATTTTTCTGACTAACTGTAGTATTCATTGTGTCTGTTCAAAGTGTCTAAATCACTGTGCTGTTGAAAATAACCACAAAGATATTAGAATCATAGAACAGTTACAGCTGGAAGAGACCTTGAAGATCATTGAGTCCAGCCTTTGTCCTAGCCCTATCAACCTGCTAAATGACACCCCCCCAATGCAACATCTACCTGTCTCTTAAACACCTCCAGGAATGGTGACTCAACCACCTCCCTGGGCAGCCTATTCCAATGGCTGACAACACTTTCAGGAAAGAAATTCCTCCTAATATCTAATCTGAACCTCCCCTGGTGCAATTTGCCTTCATTTCCCCTTGTCCTAGCACTCTCCACTATTCCTATTCTAAGAGACAGATGAAAACTTCTGTGATCACATTATATTCCCTCCAGCAAAAGTGATTCTAATTGTCCAAGCAAAATTGAATTACTGTACTTTTAATGCAAAAATCCCCCCAAACAAAACTAAAGGATCAAAATTAGAAGTGACCCCTGAAAAAAAACAGAAAAAAGACCAATAAAGTTGTTGTTTTTCACAGGAAACTTGACTGTAAGAGAGCTGTATAAACAGCAGATGGCTCCCATATAGAAGAGGCTGAGCAATCTGAGCAAACAATAATCAATGTGAAAAAACAAAGCTGGGTTTGACACACAGGGAAATTTAAGGCATTGAACTTAAAAGATATACTGGAACATACTGTAAAGAAAGAAATGTCTCAGTTTTGTTTGCTTGGTAGCTTTTCAGGTTGATATGGATATTTAAATGGTGAAAATCTTCCCAGTGATGAACCATACCTGATACCTGCACAGGTCACGGAATTTCAAGGTTGTCATTTTATTTTTTTAACACCTGTGCATATACAGAAGATAGGCAGTTATTAAGGAGTCATGGCTTTGCACAACTCTATGAAGTATCAATTTCTCACTGTAGAAGGACATGAATAATAGAAATAGTTTTCTTCAGTATGAGATATCTTAGGGAAAATGTAATATTAAAGTGGTAAGTTTGGTTCAGGTTTTGCCCATAAGAAGGATGGAAAATACAGAAAACTTCTTGCTTTTTCTCAGTGTTTTTTCCTGTACAGGCTCATTCAGCTACCAAATGGAGATAGCTTAGCTCTTCTGTTTCTTGACATTTTCCAGTATTTTTTCTAAGGATCCAAGCAAATTCCAGGTGCCAGCAGGGAGATCACATGCACAGTTACTGTATACACAAAATGATAGAAGATCAAGCTAGTTTTACAATGCTCTGTTTCCCACATATTAACAGCCAGATTTCTAGCATGTGGATTTTTATGGCACTTATTAAAATGATGCACAGGAAAAGGAATAAAAAATAACTAAGGAAAGCGAAGATGGTAAGGAGGAGGTAAGGCAGAGTGGAGAACTGAGTGGGAAGAGAGAGGTTAGTTTCTCCTCTCTCCTGGCTAACCTCCTGCAGGGATGTGTAATGAACCAGCTCTGGAAAAGTGTCCCAAGTGGACTCCAATTTTTGCAGGGTTTGCTGTGGATTGTATGTGATCCTTTCGTTTACACTCAGATGCACAGGTCTATTAGAGCAGCCTCTATGCTGTTGGTTGAAGGATTTATTTTACCAACTTAGCAAAAAAAAAGGTAGTGTTTTCCAACAAGAAAAGCACTAAGGAAGCCTCCTTTGGTCTGGCAAGCGGTTGCTTTGCCTGAAGATATGAGCTGCTCCCTCAGGTTACCACTTTGAAGGTGGATGGAATATCTCCTGTGACTTCATCTCTTCCAGCTTTATTATCAGACTAAATCTGGAAATGATAGTGGCTGAAACAGAGGTTTGAGAATTGGTTCCTTGTTTTAAGCTCTGGTTCAGTTCAGTAGGAACAGAGTTAATTTTGTAGGACAGAAATAAATGAGATGGAAGGTCACAGAGCTAAATGTTTTCCACAGCCTACTACCCTGCTTTGCTTCATTTCACTGTGTGTCTAGGACATTTGTTTCCTCTTTTAGCTCCTCTTTTGACTTCCTAAGTTTGTGCCTCTGGGGAGCAATAGGAATCTGTATTTTGTAGCTGCTATCTTGAAGGAGTAATACAATTTCCCTCAAAAGTTAGGGTATATTCCAAACACTACACTGATAGCTCAACTGAACTAAAATGTGTGTGTCCATTCTTTTCTTTTACTAGGACATTCTGCAAGGGAGAAAAAGGCTGTATTTGACAATTCTCCTTAAGGCTATCAGAGGTTGTTAGATATTTTTATTCCCTGATTCCTGTGTTACGATGAGTATCTTACGTGAACACCAGGATAACGATGCATGAAAATGATTTTACTTTATTTCTTAACGAGGTACAGAAATAAGTCTTGGAGATGATAGCAAGAAGACCAAATTAAGCTCTCATATATAACTACATTTTTTAAAAACAGACATTCCTTCTTGTTTCTACAGTAGAGGTACCTCTTAACCAAATCCTCAGCTGCAGTTGGAGGTGAGGCAGGTGGTGCAAAGCATCTCTTTGCAAAGCCAAATGCCATATCCATCAAATAATCTGAATTAGCCTATGAGCTGCTGCAAAATATGACTGCTACTTACTGAGATCTATGTTTAGTTTGAAATATATCGTTGCCTTGAAGTAAAATATGTTTTCTCCTGGTCAAGCAAGAGGTGAGATCGTGGCCTTATACACACCCCCATATGTAGGTATCTATCTATGACTTGGGTGTCTGCACCCTCGTTGTATCCAATACAATCATTGGAGTCTGTTTTGAGCTGAGCGCTAGAGGGTTCTTCTCTTGGCTGAGCTGAGCTGCTCTCCACCTGGTCTCAAGAGCTATAACAGGAGCCTGGGTATGCAACTGAGATGTAGACACAGATACCTGAATCTGGGTGCCTTGATCTGAAACTGACTCCAGCTTTATATTCTGCTGTTTTGATCCTTTGTTATACAGGATTTGCTTGAGAAAAAAGCGAACTATAGCTTTTGCAAATTTCATAGTCTTTATTTAGCGACAAACAAGAGCTAAAGAACAAGACCCAAGGAAATAATTTGGACAAAGTATTTACCTATAGTCCACTGTATTTAGTATCATTGCAGGTGAGCACTATGAGGGACTAGTCTAGAGAAAGTGAATTGATTTAATTTCTGTTACTGTCCTAATTCTTCCTCAACATTTTAATCAGACACAGACAATTTTTCTGTTGTGATGACCAGATAACTCATTGTCTTGTCTGATGATCTTTTAAAATGAAATTAAGTAATCTTTCCCACAGTCACTGTGTATTGAAATTTGTTGACAGGAGAATTAGGGAACTGAAAATCTGTATGTTTACAAAGGATTAGCATAAACCCCTCCTTTGCATCTTCTGCTTAGAATAACAAAACTGAACAGTATTGGATCTAGGAACCATCATGTTTCAGTAAGAGACAAGAAAAACATCTCTGAAGTGCAGCCTTACAGCAACTTCATCATAAAGTCCTTTGTTCACCCTGTATTGAGACATTCAATGTCTAGGGCTTGGAGCTCAATTGTTTGACTTGTTCCAAGTTTTCCCAGTTGCAAATTAGTTGTGATTTACTTTCTAGGTTGATTATCCTCACAATGCCACCTTAGTGTCTGATCCAAGCTACACTGAAGTAAATGACAATCTTTCCATGGACTTTAATAGGTTTTGGATGAGGCCTTACCTGCCTCTGTAGGATTGGCACAAGTTATACAATGAAGCGCAGGTGTTTGTGCTACTGGGAGGAAGACCTTATATTGTATTTAATGTTCCTTAATTAATTGAACCCTGAGGTATAAAGTGGGCTTATGTTCCCAGAAATTCCATTAGGGTAACACAGCACCTTCCATTTGCAACAATCCAAATAAAATATTAAAGTTTTATGTTTATTGAATAAGATCCAGAAATCTGCATGCAAGAGCACTTCACCTTCCACTGGAATGCAGCCACTTCCGGAGCAAAACATGGCAATTGTTCCACAATGATAGGCAAGCTGTAGGAGGCAAAAGGTGTTAAAATCCAGTGACAGCGTCAGGTTTCTGATGTAAGCTATCAGTAACGGACTAATGTAATGACCTTAAGCAGAATTTTCCCAAAGTCTGGATGTTGCTGAAGTGAAGTATTAGGAAAGCTTTGTGCAGCTACCAGGCCATAGGGTTGATCCAAGATGTCAAACTTCCAACAGTAGAGTATTTTATGTTATGTTGGAAAACTTGAGTGCCCACATTTCTGACAGGCAAGACCAATCTGACAGCCTAGGTTACCTTCCTAATCAGTGGAAAGAAAGAGGTACTTCCAGAGGAAAGGTGGTTTATTTTTAAGATAGGTGATTTATTTTCAAGATAGGTGATTCAATTTGCATGCCTAATTCTGCATCTGGAGTTGCCTCTTTCTCTTGTTGACTGCAAGAGAGCCCAGTGGATTGGTCCAGCCTGAGATACTACTCATGTGTGACAGTGAGATGAATCTCACCCTTCAGCTAATGAAGCCTAATGGGAAGATTGCCTCAAGCTCCTTCGATGGCACCAGCTCTGATGTGGTTTGCCAGAGTGAAGAAGCATATAAGAAATTTTCTTGAAACTGAGAGTGGTAGATGTTTGGTTTTGAAAAACTGTAGAAAAAGAAAAAAACTGAATGCCTGAAAAGGAAGAAGCAATTTCTGCAGTGTCCAAAATCTTTTACAGACTCAAAATAGTGATGACAGAAAATGACCTTGATTGACCCAGTATGTCCGGGAGGAAACAAATAATATGTACTCCCAGAAGGAGGTAGAATCACAGAATATAGAATCTTTCTGATTGGAAAAGACTTTTAAGATCATCAGTCCAACTGTTACTCTGACACTGCTATGTCACCATTAAACCATGTCCCTAGGAACCACACCTACAAGTCCTTTAAGTACTTCTAGGGATGGTGACTCCACAATTTTCAAGGGTAACCTCACCTTCTGCAAAGAAATGTATCTTAATACCCAACCTAAACCTCTGGTGGATTTCCTCTTGTCCTGTTGCTTGTTATTTGGGAGAAAAGACCAACCCTAACCTCTACAACCTCCTTTGTATGAAGACCAGAAGAGGAGGAGAGCAATGGTGTAGGGAAATACTGGTCACAGGTTGGTGCCTTGCTAACAGATGGCTGAGAAAGTAGCTCGGAAACCATGTAGGTTATACTGCTAGGGCTTAGCCCTGTGTATGAGAAGGCTGGGGTTTAGGGAAGCAAGGAAACATCAGACAAAGGGTGACAGAGGAGTTAGTGGGAGTTAGGAGGCATTTAGTAATGTGGCATGCTGCTCTGTGACCTCTCTACAGGCAAGGGCAAACCAGGCATTACAGAGATGAGTAGCAACAAGGAAAGGTTTTAAAGTTGGCAACCTTTGTTAGAAGGAGGCCAGCCACCATGGAGCATTTCTGCAGATGTTAATGGTTGCATTGGTGGGGAAGAGCTCAGAACAGCACATTATTGGGTTTTTGATAAGATATATTAGAAGATTTCTTAATTGGATTATAAACGTGTTTCCCTGCACAGAACAACCCAGCCATCTCTGCTCAGTGATATTTATTGCAAAGTCAGTAAGTCATTAGGTGGCAGAGTTCTGATTTCCAAGTGCATGTTTGGTATAGAAAAGTCAATATGTTTTTGGTTTTTTTTCCTTAATTTAACTTCTTGATTGACTTATTATGTACATTGGCACTTTTAAGAGCTTCAAATAAAACACAGTGAGAGTTCACAACAAATGTAAATGGCCTAAAAGAAAAGGAAAAAAAAATCCTATAATCTTTTTTAATGGCTATAAAACGTGGGAAGGATATATCATAAGCTCTCCGCATGGGGTCCTTGCCTGCGTTCAATCCAGTATTGTAATTTAGACATGACTTTTTATTTAATTTCTGACTGAGAAAGGGAAATTAGAAAACAGCATTATCTCAGCTGCTCTGTTATAATGAACAATATTTCATAGTGCCAGTAAAAGTTACCTTAAGAACTTATTTTATGAGACAAACATTGGCTGAATTCCATGAACAACTGGGTTTTCTGGTGTTGTTTGTCTGCTGAAGAATCCATACTTAAGTAGGGTTTTTAATTACAAATAAGCCTGTCATTAATGATGAGCATATTACATGTGTGTAACATTTGGACCACAGAAGTAATGGCAGTGGGCTTCAGGTCAGCATAAGGGAATATTTCCTGCTGAATTGCAAACAGAGGCTCCTTTTCTCATGTTAGACATTGGTGTTCTTCTAGTATGTGTAACTCCTGTGTGTTTGCGGCAGTGCTAGATAATATAGGTATGACAGAGCCCCATGAAAACATCTCATTAGCTTGGTTTTTATGGACTAAAAAAAGCAGTCAGGACCCACAGTGTTGACAAACATGGAGAGAGGTCCACTGATAGTGGGACAAGGTGGAGATATGAGTGATAGTCTGGCCTCAGGTTGTGGCCAGAGCAAATCCATTTTTAACAAAGTCTTCTAAGTATTTCCAAGGATGCCAGCTCCAGGCTAGAAAGCTGCCTCAGATGAGCAAACAGCTCTCCTTGTTTGCTTCCAGACAGTAAGAGCCAACATCTTCTGTTTTGCTGCTGTATCAATGTAGACCATTGATGTAAAATATGGACTTCAGTAGTTTTTCCTTTGGGGAAATCCTAGATCAGGATTATACACCTGCATATGTATTTAGCTGTAAATAACACATTCTCCTGGTAATCTATATATCTGTTTTGTCAATGTTTTAAAGTTACAGAGATTTCTCCAGTATGTAATTAACCCTTTTGCTTGGTGAAATGCAGGATTGTCTCCTTTTCCCCTAGCCACTAAATACATAATGTTCTGATAAATATTTAAGCAGTAATGAGGAATGTAATGCACAGTAATCCATTAGTGCTGTGTTCTGGGGAGTGGCATGGTGCTAAAATGGATGCTGTAAGTGCTAAAATCTCAGATTGAGCAGAAGGCCTGCTGACCACTGCGGGATTTAGCTTTGAACTGTGCTACAGGTTGGGAAATCCACTTGAAGGTACAGACATGCTTTATTTGCATATCAAGAAAAGCTTCTTTAAAAAACACCCCAACAAACTAATAAACTCAACAATAACAAATCTAGCCATCTCTGTGAATGGTCCAGGGTCTGGCCAAATATTCCCCGATTAAAACTCAACCAAAGGCCAAGAGTAGGAAGGCAGAGCCTGAACCGGTGACGTGCAAACATGGTTTTGGAGGTATGACTACAACTCTTCCCACTAACATCGAAAAGCAGGCTAAATCAGGGTCTATGAGAAGCTTCTTTCTTTGGGGGGCTCTATTACCTTTTTCAATGTCATCTTCCTTTTTTTTTTTCAACATATTAGACCTTACTGTCTGATTACAATTATTTCTCTGTTACAACAGTCCCCCGAAAGAAGCAAATACAGCAATAGGTAAGGTATTGCTTCCTATTTGCTTTTCACAACAGGATGATCTTGATTTCCACCAAGGGCAGGGAAAGGTGAGGTTTGGTAAAAGGAGCAGCTGCAACTGATATATGTGCTCACATCTATGCAGAATACCAGCAATACTCTCCCTACTCATATGTGTAGAGCGAGCAACAGTAAGCGGCTCTGAAGCGACATCCTGCTGGGGTATGGGACTGAGCAGGATGGTGACTTAGTGCATTAGCAGAAGCCAATGGGAGTTGACAGAAACCAGCAATGTTTCTTTGAGGTCATGGAAAAGGAAATTTTCTGGAGTATCTGTGAATTTGCACCTGGACCAATAAACTTAAAAAAAAAAAAATTGTTATTCATTTTACACCTCAATAAAGCTTAATTATAAGTAAGCAGTAAGAAAAGCTGGAGACATGTTCCAATAATATTGCACTTCTCAGAATCATTCCTGTGGGGCTCTGGCAGTTTTGTTACCATGAAGCAGAATAAAACAAATTAAGAAAACTATTCAAAATTCATTTAAAACCATCATTTGAGGAGCATCATAATAAAAGCACAATGAAAGAGACAAGATCACTTGGCTAATTTCCTTCATGTGCTGTGCATGTTTATAGTGTGTCTCTTTGTATGTTTTAATTAGCATCACAATCATCAACTGGTAACTAACAGCACATATGGTTCAGGTTGGGAGATGCAGGCCGTCAATTTGGAGCAGAGAAGTAGCTGAAAATCTGCTCTTGACTTTATGGATGTGTAGGTCAGTGGAGCCTATTGGCAAAGAAGGGCTGTAAAACCTCAAGTCTTGGCCAAAGAGAATATACTTGAGCAAGGGATCAACACCCAGACTCCCCATTCCTGGTCCTAATTTCTACCCTTCTGCTTAATGCAGGTTTCTAATGTGTCAGACAACTCCATTAATCACATTCATCATCATTGCTAGCCTGAAAACCACTTTCTGTTGTTTCTTCTGGATGTAACCTGACAATGTGGTTTCCTCCTGGCCACCTTGTAAAGCAACTACCTTGTCCATAAGGAAGAAATTTTTTACAATAAGGGTGGTGAAACACTGCCTCAGGTTGCCCAAAGTGGTGGGAGATGTCTCATCCCTGGTAACATGCCAGGTCAGGTTAGAGAGGGGTCTGAGCAACCTGATCTAGTTGAAGATGTCCCTGCTTGTTGTCAGGGAGCTGGACTGGATGACCTTTAAATGTCACTTCCAACCCAAACCAACCCATTCTATGATTCCATATATTCACCACTGGAAACAGGTTGCACAATTTGCCTTACCCCCCACTTACCACTTCAGGTACCACTGAGGTGAGCTTTCCTTAACAGCTTTCAGAGCAGGGCTGACCTGCCTCGCTGAGGACTGCGACCTGGTGTAGACTATTTATGCAAACTGTGAGCTGGCAACTGCCTCTAAAAGGGATGGAGGCAAATCATGCTTAATGACCTTGCAATTTTCTAGGATACCATTAACTCCGCTTTTGGGCATTAACTCTATCTGGAAAAGCATTACTTAACCAGGCCACCTGCACAAAATCTTGCTTAGGTTTTTCTCCATTGGTAGTCCCATTTAATGGGATTTTCCTTTCTCAAGTTGCTTCAAGCACTGTCTCTGGAGTAGCGGATGCTGCCACACAATAATGACTTAACATGTCTTTCAGCTTTCTTGTTGGTCTTGTGGTTCATACTCTGAAATGGTGATCTTTGCATATTGAAAAAGAGGATCCCATCAGTCTCAGCAGGTTAGTAGAGAAGGAAAAGATCTGGGCTTGTTTTTCTCTTAAAATACTTTTTCCTGCACTTTTGGCCCAACCACATTCTGTTATTATTGGAATATCTTGTCTGATTCACTTTTTTTTCTTAAAAAAAGACATTTCACTTCCCCTTAAGAATAAGTTATGAACTGCTGCACTTTTAGCAGTGTGATAGTTCATAACAGAATTGAGAGGAGCATGAATTTATATCAGAACTACATTACTAATGTGTAATCTGCAGCATTGGTTAATTTGTTTTGATATTAAAGTTTTAATAGGAAATATAATTTGATTGCATTTTAAAAATAAAACCTGATTTTCTGTATTACAGAAAAATATGAATAATAAGCAAAAAAGGGGCTAATATAGCTAGGCATTTCTATTAACAAAATGAATAACTTTCATATGCCTTTTGTGTACTAATTCAAGTCATCTGATGCCAGTTTGAGCTGATTTAACACAGACTACAGTCTTGTTCTTTTGCTCTGCATTTGGCAACATTGCTAGCAATAACTGAAGGATAGAATCAAAGTTTTGCAGTATCAGCTCCTTGAACACCTGTCATAACTCAATTATTAGCAGCATTAACACCTTGTACTGCACTCCCAGTAGAGCCTTGTGTGTATTTATAGGTGTTTTCCAGCTGGACTCACAATAATTAAAGAATTCAACTGTGCCACTGATGATCCTTCTACCTCTTAAATCAGTGTAGATGGCTCTTGATGGTGGTGATGTGCTAATGGATTTGCTCCTAGGATTATAGCAGGGTAATACCATATTAATAAAGGCACAACATTAAGTGTGATGGTTACAGTGGGATAGTGTGAAAAAGTAAGAGCAACAACATTGGGTCAAATGAAAGGTCCATCTAGTCTGTTTTTGGCAGTTGTCCCCCATAGGGCATGGGGAAGAGGGTAAGAAGGGAATGAGCATTCCTTTGGCTGGGGCTTTCTAGCCTCCATTCACTTCCCATCCTTCATGGTTTTCCATATTTAGCAACTTTCAGTGGATTTCTCTGCCATGCTGGAGGAGACTCCAGAGGGCAAACTGCTGCTGCAGTGTTTTGACAGTTTTTATGAGCTGCTCTGCCCCTCATAGCTCTGTCCTTATACTGTGTGACCTTGTTTATGGTGGTTAAAGACCAAAAAGCATTTTCATAAAGACATGTAAACTTAAACTAATGAAAGGGTAAAAACTGGCCCATCGTGAATGGATGAAGGTACGTGATCTATTCAGCTTACCAGAATGACAGAGAGGAGAACTGGTAAGAGAACATATTTCCTTCTTGGATATCTCAGTGGGTACAAAAAAATTCGTCTAGTGAGGAAGGATACAGGAGGAGCTATCAACTGGTGACTAAAACTCTAAGATTTCAGATTGGATACAAACCCACAAATTTTTCTCAGTGAAGATGATGAAACATAGATAATATAATCAGAGGAAGAAGTAGACTTCTGCCTTCTTGATGGCTTAAAAAAAAAAAAAGGCCTGTGTTCCTTCTTGGAAGAAATATTTTAGTCAAGTGTAAGATACTGAACCAGACCCATGTGGATGACTGACAAGATACCTAAAAGGCACTTCAGGTTTCAGAAATACCTGTATTGTGCAGGAGCACTGTGTTCAGGACCTTTGCATGGGTAATTATATTTCACCTGCCTCAGTATTTCCTCCAGTTTCATTTACATTTCAGGTACACCCTGTCCTTGACTGCAGATAGATCCTATTCTAGGATGGCTGCAATTATTGATGGCAGATTTCATTATTCTAGTTGAAATGAGGAGATACATTGGTATTTCTAGATAGGTGATCACTGAGTTTCACTCTGGGGTAGCACTCGGTATTGTTTGTGCAATTCATCATCCTTGAAAAGAAGGAAAGATGATAGTTTTGGAAGTAGAAAAGGGAGACGAGTATTAGTGAAGCAGTCAAAGAATATATGTCTGGTGAAAATGCCGTGTCTCTACTATCATTTTCTTGTTATTATTGGTATCATTATTATTAACCACTACAGCAACAGAGTAAGACTTTCCATATAGGAAAAAATAATCCCTTGGTACTACAGGAAGAGGGAGAAAACTGCGTAAGTTAGAGGAACATGAAACTCTCGATGAACAAATTCAGAAGTCTCCAGGTGAATATCTCTTCTCGACTTTAAGTCTTTCTTCCTGTTCTTTCTTTTGTCTGGAGCACCTTTCTAATTGTCATGGATCTGTTTCGATCTTTTCCTAATGTATTTGGGTCCCTACATAATATTAAACTTACAGTTGCCTAAGTAAGGAATAAAGAGATTCACCTGCGGCAGGGGATCTTTTTTAGCTTGATGAGTGCCAACTCAAATGGAAGAATTGAAGATAATGAATTCCTTATTCAGGTGTCTCTGGCAAAAGCTTCTTTTTGAGTAAGATGAATTCCAGCTCTTGCCTTTACTCATTTATCTTCTGCCCTCAATCTTCTCTATCACTACTGAAAAAGCAAAAATCTTCTCTGTCCAGCTTTAAAATGGATGTTGACTTTGACTTTTACCACCCATGCAGTGTTCTTGTCTGAATCTTATTTCTTTCTTTATGATTTTTTTTCCTGTTCTTTTCTGTCTAGGAACATATTTTCCAGTTTTCATGACTTTTTATCTCTAGGACCCTAACGTCCTACAGAAAGAAAACAGTTTGGCACCTCGCCTCATCCTAGATAGAGGAGCTCAAAGAAAAAGAGCACTAGCATTGGGGAATGGACAGCTAGAGAGATGGATTTTTTTTTATTAAGTAGATTATTTCCTGAATTGATAGTTTGAATTTCTGTATCTAGCAGAGATGCTTTAAATTTCGTGAAGTGTGAGACTAATCCTGTCAAATCAAAAACAATAAATATGAGCATATGAATTTAACAGAGAAGAAAGAAATATCTCTTTATCCTTGTGGTACAGAAATAAGTGTATCCCATGCAGTAATCCTGCATAAAACATGG
The DNA here is from genome assembly GCA_013396975.1 of Bucco capensis. NCBI lineage: Eukaryota > Metazoa > Chordata > Aves > Piciformes > Bucconidae > Bucco > Bucco capensis. The sequence continues at coordinate 23,574 of VWZO01006206.1, forward strand.
AAGAAAAGAAAGCTGAAGCCCATGACTGTTCTCCAGAGGAGACGATGAGAATGGGGATCCTTGATAGTGATCTGATTGCTCTGTCTCTATAAAGGATATTGTAGAAAGCAATACTGAATTCATTAGGGGTTAGAATAGGTTTTCCACATCTCAGGTATCTAGCAGATAGATGTGAGATGTGTTACTGTGCCAGTAATCCATGTTGGACTGGCAGACATTGCATAGAAGCAAAAGCAAAGTGTAAGCAGGATACTCAGGTCTGCCCAAATGGGAGTAGCTGCCTATGAACAGACAAAAAAATGGTCTTTCTGCATTTTTTCATTTTGAAAAAAGGCAATTGAAGGACAATCTGGTAGAGATAAGCACACTCCTGAAAAGCATAAGGAAAAGGAATAGGAAATAGTTGTTATTTCTCTTCTCAGTAAGCTTAAGAGAAGTAAAAAGAGCTATTTCACATATTGCAATGTAAGTTTTCAGAAGCCAAAGGCCATACATAGCTTAATAAATTAATCAGAAGAATGTGTTGAGAAAGGATCCTTCTGTGGCTATTAAACTGCACCTCAATTTCTTTATGTGTCTAACCTGTGGATGGTGCAACCTGGAAGGAACCTTCCAGAAAGGAGCCTCTGAAGTCTCCTTTTCTGATTTTATTTCCCTGAACATCTGGAAAATACTACTTGTCATCAGACCTTTCATTGGCCAGTATGGGAGTGCAGAAATGTGCTGTGGTGGGACAAAATATCTGCAGAGGTCCACCTGCTCGTGGTTTGGAGGAAGCACAAACATGCTTTGCTCTTGGACTGCGGAATAGGAAAGTGGACAGGGATGTTTGTAATCTCTGGAGTACAGTTAATAAATATTTATCCATGCAAACATTGTTAAGATGGCAGCTAACAAGTAAGAGTTACTTAGAATTGCATCATAGTATCATGCCAAGGAACGCAGATTGCATCCTGCAGAGACAACTCTCTTAACCAGTCACTGCCAAGTAGTTGAATTAGTTTATTTAATCTCAGATGGAACAAAATGCGCTGACTCCAAGAGGACCAGTCAGCTTCCTGTGTTCCTTTACACACAACTCTTGTCCTCTTGGAAAATGAACCTCACAACAGGGAGGAAAAGGCAACCCATCACCCATTTCTCAGCACAACTAAGAGGGGCTCTGAGGTAGTAATGAATTACGGTGGTTCCTCATGTCTCTCCACTAGCCTTGGCTAAGTGGAGGACAGCCCATGCCTGGCACATTGCTCATAGCCTGCTGTCAGCCACTTAGACTGTTCTGATAGAGTCCCTACAGGGATGGGACTTCTTAAATAAAAAAAAAAATAAGACTTATCAGGTGTACCCTGTCCCCTTCCTTTATCAAGCAGGCCATTTCAAATAATTCATTTTTTATTACATTTTTTTTCCCCTTTTCCTATTAACTTCCTCCTGTTTGCCACCCATGAGTTGAAAATCAGCTTTTTCTGCTCTGGCTGCCAGATTTTTAAGCCCTGCTTTATCTATCTGAGAACAATGTTGTGTTTCTTCTTTTATATACACCATCCTTACAATAAAGATTGTGGCTCCAGAGCTTGCAGCACCTTTTATCTCCAGCTTTATCAGCTCCGCAGTTGTAAAATCTCCATTACCTTTAGTGAACCGGTGAGATCAGCTCTAAGGAAGCTAAAGCCCCCATGGTAACAAGAGGGTATTTTATAGCGGTGCCTCCGTCATGAAAGTCACGCTTTAAAAACTCCTTTCTTTCTATTCCTTCAGTTTTGCTGCACCACCTACTTGTCTAAAGGAAAACGAAAAGTGACTTTTGCTTTTGAGAAGTCCTGGGCTGCAGGGAGCAGGAGGAGGGTGAGGAAAGTCTGGGCTCAGCTCCTTGTTCTGCCTTTCATGACAACACCACTTTCGCAGGATCCCAGCTTAAAATAGGGCTGGAAACACTGTTCTTCTCACACTACCTTTTTGTCTTGTTTAATCTGATAGGTCGTTTCCTCCTAGGTGAGTCCAGAGGAGGGCCACAAAGATGATTNTTCCCTGTCAGCACCAAGCACAGCACAGCCTTGTTTTCAGTGGCAGTTTCTAGACATTACTGGTATAAAGACACTTTCTGTAGGGTATGAGATAGAATTGTTTATGCTGGAAAAGACTTTAGATCCAACCACTAACACAGCACTACCAAGTCCATCAACAAACCATGTCCCTCAGCGCAATATCCAAATATCTTTTGAAAACCCTCAAGGATCGTGACTCCACTACTTCCCTGGGCAGCCTGTTCCAATGCTTGAAAACTCTTTCGATTTAGAAATTTTTCCTAATGTCCAGTTTAAACCTCTGCTCTAGGCCTTTTCTAGCCAGGTAAAATAACTGTCTTTCATTTCACAGTCTGTGGGCATTCAAGTTTCATTTTCAGAGAGAGTTCCAAGTCCTTTTGGGAGCATATCACACCTGAAATGAAAGACAAGATGAGGAAGGAATTTTTGGAGACTTTGCTGTGACTGAACTTTCCCAACACCTGGAGTCACTTTGTTCTTCCAAGAGGTGCTTCATGAACCAAGGCATTACTTCTTCCATGCTTTGTGGTAATGGTCAAATAATGGCAGAAGGGCACTAGACTAATATTTGTCATAGAAATATGATAAAATAGTATGTCAAAATTATTCAGAGAAGAAATGAATAAGCAAAAAAGAAAAATAAATTGTAATGGTCAGTGAACCGTTTTGCATTGCTAATATGTTTGACTGTGAGAAATGGAGTGAGGAGGAAAAGGTGACAAATCTGGTAATACCTGGGTTATCCTCAGAAAATGGCCTGGCAGCAGAACTGATGGCAGCAATAGTTTGAAAGTACCTACAGGTAATCTGCATTTAGCATCACAGCTCTTTTGTCACATTTATAATGGTGTCTACTTGAGTTTGTCATTGTCTGCATATGCATTTTAACCACATATGTGCAAACCATGGCAGTATTCCTGAAAGAGACAGGCCCAAATTCTTTGCTGTCACTCTGGGTTTTATCAATGCATCCAGTTTGCAAGCTGGGCTAAACTTATTTTCCTCCAATGAACCGTGCCAAGCCAACTTGAGGGCTCTACATTGACTCCTGGGTGATGCTTGACCCAGTCATTCTGGTTTACCCAGGTAGACAGATTGTAAAGATAAATTTGGATCTACAGAATGAGTTTAGACAAAACCCTAGCTCTGAACTTCAGAGGGCTCTGCTTTTCATGAGTCAAATGAGAGTATTTGGCTTCGAACCCACACTTTGTCATGGTGCCTGGCTGATCAGGCCTGAAGCTGGAAGTTCAAATAGATGCTCTTAGTACAGCTTTAAGTCGGGACTTCCATTTGATTCAGTACCTGCCTCACAGGTTCTCCTTCTCTGTGTCACCCCTTAGCAGAAGTCATCACCTTTTTACATCTTACGTAAGGTGAAATAACATAGTAGCCAATGACTCCTCTTTGTTCCTGCTGGAGGAATCACTTTATGAAATTCTCTAGCCTGTATTATAATGTAGTTCAGAGTGGAGCAAAATATCACCCTCCTGGCCCTAAAATCTATGAATAATATTTTCCCTTTGAGACTCCAGCCAGGATGCATTAGGAAAAGTCTCTGTCACACCTAGGTTATGGACTCAGGCTGGATGTAGGTTGGATAAAATCACCACACACTGACGGACTGATCTGGTGCATTTCCCTCTGTTTGGCTGTGCCTCCATCCTTGCCCCATGGGGCATAAGCATTGTGGAGTCACAGCAGTAAAGCTACTGTGAGTCAGGATAGCATCTCACAAGTCTGCTCTTGCTTGCTGATTTAGTATTCAGAATTTAGAATTTATTGAGGATTCTTCCTTTGTCACATCATCTATCAGAGGCAGACACCACTGAGATGGAAGGGGGAAAAAAAATTAAAAACCTGTTTATTGCTTAACTTGCTCTAGGCATGTTTTAGTTTATTGTTCAGCTTGGTTCATTTCAGTGTTTCAATTTGAACGGTTCGCTTAGTTGCTGTGGCTAAAAAAAAATAAATTAAGGAAACCATAAGAAAACCTATTTAAAAAAAAGAAAGAAGAGGCAGCAGCAGAAGTTGAGATTTGTGGGGCCCACAGCACCTCACAATGTCAGAGGAGTCAGTGGATAATTTAAGGGCACAATCCTATGTAGCCAGTAAAGATGTGCTCCCAATTGCCTATTCTGCATGTGTTCACCCATCAAGCTGCTATTGGCACTCCTGGGAGGAGCTCCCCGTGCCATCAAGACCCGCATTGCAGATCCCTGCCCAGCCCTGTCATGGTCTGCTTCTGTGCCAGGGCTGCCACGTGCTTGGCTGTCATTATGGAGCCCTTTGCTGCAGCATACAAAGTCCCAACTGTTGCTGCTCACTTTTTCCAAGCTCAGAGAGGGTGTCTGTGAAATTGCTCTTCGTCTGCACTTACACAAAGGGGAGTGGTGTGCAGGGGGAGTAAAAGGTGGTCGCATCTCCTAGTGTCACCAAATGGCAGCCCTGCTTCAGATCCAGCAGGTTCCTGAAAATGGCATCAACACACACTGCCTCCTTCTAAACACAGCAGCTCTGATTTCAGCAGTCCTAATTATATCTCTTCTGATCCTCCAGACCTCACCTCAGATATCTTTGCCTCCAGCAGGGCAGGGGCTTTCCAAAGAAACAAGATCCAGATTGTCTATGCAACAGCTTTTAGCATTTGAAGAAACCTTCTTCTCCAGCAGCAAGTGTACTAATCTCTATGGGAGATAAGTCAATTAGAGCAAATTGAGCTATTTCATTTCTGGCTGCAAATGACTTTCAGTTACACAAGTAGACACATTAATCTAATAACTAATGATCATATATTTTACTAATCATACAACGCTGCGTGAGGTATTATATCTAATTATACTTAAGATTAAGACATCTTTATATGTGTATTTTTGCTGGTTACCAGGCTCTTGCAGATGCATGAAAACAGGCTAAAAAGCAGGACTATTTCCAACCCCTGCCTGTAAGAAACAGGAGGTCTCTTTGAAAGATGTCAAGATACTCTTCAGAGGGGATTGGCTGAGGTTGCCTCCACAATAGACTAGAATAGCAAAGAAAACCTACAATAAAATATTCTATGACACTGGCTTTTTTTTTTTTTTTTTCAGATGCAAAGTTTGAATCTAGAGATTTGTTGCTAATGGCTTTGGTGCAAAAAATTAAATTAAACAGCTCCTGCTGTTCTTATTCTCGCAATCTGGCCTTTAAGCCTATGTACCTGGGAGCTGCAGTGTTGATGAGATGCAACCAAGAGATGTTCCTCCAAGGATGAACTTGCAGAAAACCCCACTGGTGCAAGATGCTAGGCTTTTCAAAGTGCTCATTCAGAGACACTCTCAAAGTAGATCATAGAGTCATAGAATGGTTTGCGTTGGAAGGGACCTTAAAAACCATCTAGTTCCAAATCCCCTGTAGTGAGCAGCAACACCTTCCACTTTACCAGGTTGCTCAAAGCCCCATCCAGCTTCATCTTGAAGACTTCTAGGGAGGGGCCATCCAAAGATCATCCAAGATGCTCCAATGCTTAAGCCAGCAAACCTGCAGGCACAGGCTCCTTTCAAGGGGCCAAGGACATTGTTCCAGGTAGTCGTAGGAGCCGTAGTAGGGGAGCCAGGGGGGCTCTGCTGCTGGTAGTACTGGTTCCACTTGTTCCAGGTAGGAAAACTTGGGTTACCAACTTACACATGTGTGAATCTGTGGGTTACTTTAGTGACACTGCAAAGAAATGAATAGGCTCACATGAGACTTGTGAGATCAAAGCCTCTGAGAAAGAGCTCAAAAACCGCCCCCCCCACCTTGCCTGCATTTGATGCCCTGATGTTCTGCTGTGAATGCCTACCTCTTCTGTTGCCCTCAGCATCAGCTTGGTACCCAACAGTTCCTAATTAGATAGGACACCCACTCCTGTGGTGGGTCTCAGATGGTGTCTCTGGGATGAGGCAAAGGAGCGTGGCCCAAGGAACTATGCATGATATTGTTCACCACAAGGAACATCTTTTTCCCCAGGAGGGCATAGCTGTTTGCTTTATGTTCAAAACAAAGAAGCCTGGCAGTGGCAAGCTATCCTGTGCTTAGACTGGGATATTTCATCTTCCAGACTCAGGGAAGTCCACAAGAAGCTGAGAGATACGTACCAACATAAATATCTGAAACAGGGTCATTAATGTAATCTCTTAATGCTTATCCTGAAGGATATTAGTATGTGCTAAGATCATTCAGTGAGCTTGCCTGGGCTGTTGGTCAATAAAATAATGTGTCCTAAATGCAGTTATGCAATCATTGGTTATTCTTTTTTGGTAAATATTTTTATTCATATGTGTTTGGTTTTTTTTCCATCAGTCTAACAGCAATCCATCATATCTGAAGGTCTTGTCTTGTGGCAACTGCTGTTAAAATCAATATGCGTTAGTATGCCAGAAAACTGAGCTCATTTTTCTCATCTTTGACATCATAACTAAAGATTGTAATAAAAGATAATGATAATGATGCAAGGCAATGATTAGAGATACTCTGTTAGGAAAGAAAGGAAGCAAGCAAGCAAGAAAAGACAGGGTAGTAAATTAACAAAAAAGGACCTTACTATTTCCCTGGGGGAAAAGTGGATTTAATTGCTAGGGAGACATGTACAGAAATCACAATTAATATGCCCTTCCTTCACCCTTGCCCTATCATTCTCACATAGACTCCTTACACGAGCATTATAGTCATGCATCTCTGCAGCGGTTATTGCTAAATCCAGGGACTAGGACTTCAAACTCTAATCTGAGCAAATACCTCTCCTGATGTGCACAGTTGGTCCAACTGACCTTCTATTTACTGGGAGGGGAAATCCCATCCCTGGTTAGCAGTAGGTGAGGCAAAACATGCTCAGCTACGAGGTGTTGTGAGACTATGACACAGCCCAGGACTGTTCCTAGGGCTGCATCTTCATGACATAATCATCTTTGACTTATTCTGCAGCATATTTGCATGAGGAACCAACACTCAGAAATCTTTATTTTCAGTGACATATGGACAAGTGCACACTTTTATGTTTTATAGAAACATAAAATGTCTGGACTGGAAGGGATCCTTACAGGTCAGCTAGTCCAAAGGCCCCTGTAGTAAACAATGACATCTTCAACTAGGTCATGTTGCTCAAAGCCTTCTCCATCCTGACCTGGAATGTTTACAGGGATGGACCATCTACCACCTCTCTGGGCAACTTGTGCCAGTGTTTCACCACCCTCATTATGAAGAATTTCTTACTTCTATCTACTCTAAATAGCCCTTCTTTTACTTTAAAACCATTACGAACCTGTTTTTAAAACCATAGTTTCCATGTATTTACCATATATTGGCATCTGTGTTCATACACACAGATACATGAATATAATCGTGTATGCGAGTGTGTGTGTATGCATGGGTACACATACTATATGCAAAGACAGAAACAAGTCAAGGCTAAAACAGTGCATAAATGAATGGATAAGAAAGGATTTGGGAAGAATGAGAATACACGTCTATTAAAGTGTTCTTACACTTTCAGTCTTCACTCAAACATAGCTACCACACTTCATAGGAATCAAATAATCTGCAATATAATGAACATAACACAGTATGGTACAGCATAGGTATGTGGTACCCCTATGGCATACAAGCTATTATATTCATGCATGATTTTGAGCAATTATTGGGAAGATATTCTTTAATGTGAGGATTTTGAGATGCTGGAACAGGGTGCCAGAGAAGTTCTGGATGCCCACTCTGTGGAAGTGTTCAAGGTCAAATAGGATTGGTCTTTGAGCAACCTGGTCTAGTAGCAGATGTCAGGAGGGTTGGATTGGATGACCTTCAAAGGTCCTTTACAATCCAAACCATTCTGTGATTCTACAATTCTGTGATTCTACAATTCTGTGATTCTGTGTTCTCTGAATATATATAAATGCATGTATGCACTCATATACATATTTAAGAATTGTTCATCTGGGAAAAATTCTATCTGTAGAAGTAGAAAGTTAACTACCTCTTAGCAAAAAAATAGCATAAACACATGAGAATATGTTTTCATACATCATCGTTTTGTCCAGAGAGATAGTACGAGTGCATATTTGCCTGTCTCTGAAGTACACCAGGAATCTATAGTGTGATGTAAAATCAGAATTTATTTCAAAAAATATATGCATTTGTTAAACAGTAGTCATGGAAATGAGACACATGCATAACCCTGTCACTGAAACCCTGACATCAAGCCTGAGGTAAGTCCTTCCATGCAGAGGAAAGCTCAAGATCCTTTAAAGCACCAACACAGCAGTCTTAAGCCCCCCAAATCCATTGACAGAAAATGAAGCTCTGTGTTGCTATGAGCACACTCTTCCTGCTCTGATTACCTCCCTGTAAGCAAAGCCATGGTGGAAAACCTGTCCCAGGAGGCAGATGGCGTGTTGGGATGACAGAGGGAGACTGATCCTCCCTGTGCTGGTGCCTTAGGTGAGTCCTCTTTGTTCCACTAATCACACCATGGCTCTGACATCGCTTCCAATATTTAACTTTCCTGGGACCTCTGGTAGTTTTTTAGCATTTTTCAGGCTACAAGTACTGGTGTTTCTGTCTTCAATTATGCAGCCACTTTTTGCTGCAGGAGAATTCCCTGCCCCAGGCTAAGCATTGACTGCCATGATAGGAATAATCTTTTGTGTGGGTGATATTTCAACAACGCACAGGAGGAAGTGGAAGACGATCTGTGACAAACAAAATGGATAGTATCAAAAATCAATTCCACTCTTTCTATAGGAATGAGCAAAGCAAAGGAAAAAAAGACAATTCAACAGCTTTTAGAGGAGAGAGTTCTTGAAGGGAGGAAAGCAACCTGCTTAAAAAAATATTAGTTTTGCTATCATACCACAAACCACGACACAAAAAAATTGTATTTTTGGTGTGGTTTCAAATGTGTTTATGTTCCTGTTCACTGCAAAGGATTTGGACTAGATGACCTTTAAATGTCCCTCCAAGCCAAATCACTCTGTGATTTCCAACATCAGTTTCGGCATGGGGAAATGCAGGCAGTGCCAGATCTTGGGACTAAATCTGTTCCCTTGACTTCAGCCAGGCTCTCCCACAAGGCAGCAGGTCCTTATTCATGTATGTGTATATGTCATGTCTACACACATACTTTAGTATGTCTCTGAATGTGTTCAAGTGTATATGAATGTGTTTCTTTTCTTCTAGCACTACGGTCCCTAGGTACTACAGGGTATTGAGCTCTGGGGTCCCCAGCGTAAGAAACACATTGACCTGTAGGAGCAGGTCCAGAGAAGACCACAGAAGTGATCAGGGGGCGGGAACCCCCCTGCTATGAGAACAGGCTGAGAGGGTTGGGGTTGTTCAGCCTGGAGAAGAAAAGGCTCTGGGAAACCATTTTAAACCTTCTTTGAGGCCCTTCAGTACTTAAAGAGGGCCTAAAGGAAAGATGGGGAGGCACACTTCATTAGAAGTGTAGTGATAAGACAATGGGTAATGGTTTCAAACTGAAAGAGGATAGATTTAGATTTAATATCAGGAATAAATTCTTTAATGTGAGGGTTGTGAGACACCAGAACAGGTTGCCCAGAGAGGTTGTGGATGACCCTTCCATGGAAGTATTCCACGCTAAGTTGGACCGGGCTTGGAGCAGCCTTGTCTAGTGGTAGGTGTCCCTGCCCACAGGAGAGGATTTTGATCCATGTGGTCTTTAAGATCCCTTCCAGCTCAAACCATTTTATGATTCTATTTAAACTCTTTCAGGTCTTCATATAATTCAAAGAAGACTTGACCTAAAGCCGTGGTCAAAGGAACACACCAATGTCTTTTATGCCTGTCAAAAGCAAATGGGTTTTCCTTTAAATTGGCTACAAGAGCATTTGACTTGTACCTATGCCTATAATAAAAGCAGGAATGTTGAAATTGCTCAGGCATTTGGAAGGCTGAGCCTCGCAATGAATCTCACCAAAGCACCTTCCACTATAACTTAAAAGTTTATGCAGGAGAATAATATACATCTAGCGGAAAGGGAAAAGAGTAAAAATGAACAAAAGAGAAAGAAAATGAAAATAAAGACTATCTTCACTTGAGTCTGGAACCATAGACATTTACAAAGGCTAAAACCCAGAAGTCACAAATCCTACATTAACAGAAGTCTTTTGTCCTGAAAAGATAACTTTGAGAGAGTCTAAAGTACCAATTAGGGACTTCATTATTTCTACAGAGTCTATCTGAAGGCACATGAATGTGTAAAAGAAAACATACCATTCCCACTACTGGAAAATAATAACAATTTGCTCAGTGAGTTATGTTACTGGTTCCTGCCAAAATGCTCACAAACATCACCATCATTGCTTTCGTTTGTAGGTTCTTTCCTTCCTCTGCTCCTAAAAGGAGGCTATTTAAGATATTCACAACTCTGATAATTAGAAAGCTTCTTCTAATTTCCAGTTTAAATTTATTCATGGTTTGTTTAGATCCATTTGCCCTTCAATAACCCATTCCCAGAGGGAGGATAGGGTTGCAGAGCTGTAGATGAAGGTGATCAGTTTGACCCAAAGAAGAACAAGGTTCCTGTAGCCTCTGCAAAAGTCCCCAGTCACTGGATTGAGAATTGGGCATTTGCTGTCAATGGGTGGGGCTGAAATATTAAAAACATCAGGCCTGCAGATAGTGAATTCAAAGCTGGTCATCAATTCTCAGATTACATATTTGGTGGTTCCAAAATGGCTTTTACTTTGAGTTGAGAAATTGTCTCTTCTCTTCTCTAAATGTCTTTCATTTTTGATGAAGCTGAAAGTAAGGAAAAGAAAATATTTTAATTTAATTCCCTTGATTTATTTTTTTTTACTTGTAATTTTCCACCCACTCTCCAGTGCTGTGAGAATGAGAAATGCTGACTAAGCCATTTTAGCTCTTAGTAGAAACTTGCAGAAATGAATTTAGATTTCAAAAACTGATTCTCAAATATTTTCCTCTTTTCTCAAACAGGACCATGGAGGAAAATCATTTTGTTGATCATCACAGCACATTTTGTTGATCATCCTGAGCACCCTACACTGTGCAGAGAGTACAGGAAAAAGACCTGCCAGAGCAGCTAGTAAAAGTTAGGCTAGAGAGAGGGTCCATGGCTGGCTTCAGCTGGTGTGAACAGAAAGGAACTGTTGGACATTGAAGTGCCAAACTGACTACCTTTTTTCTTAAGGAAATAAAATATTTCAAAATGGATGTGCTGTGATAGTGAAAATATCACTATCTCTCACTCAGAGTGTTTCCTAATCAATGTGAAAACCCACTCTGGGAAAAAGTCATCCTTTCCACTCTGCCTGATAGGCTTGGGAAGAGATGTGGAGGATGGGACAGCCTTAGGCATATCATCCAGCTGACTGCCACAACCTCAGGCTGGGGTAGTTTGGGGCTCTGCAGCATCTATCCCCCTACACTCCGCCTGTGTCACCCAGCATTACTCTGGACTCTCCCCACACTATTTTAGCACCCCTCCTACATTGTTCCAGCATCCCCTTGTATTTTTCTGGCATCCCCCTTCATTGCTCCGGCATCTCCCCACATTGCTCCAGCAGGCTCCTGCATTGCTTTAGTATCCTTCTGCATTGCTCCAGCATGAGCAGCAGGTCTAGGGAGGTGATTCTGCCTCTCTACTCTGCACTTGTGAGGCCCCATCTGGAGTACTGCATCCAGTTCTGGGCTCCTCAGCATAAAAAAGATGTGGAGCTGTTGGAGCGAGTCCAGAGGAGGGCCACAAAGATGATTAAAGGACTGGAGAACTTCCCCTATGAGGATAGGCTGAGACAGTTGGGGTTGTTCAGCCTGGAGAAGAGAAGGCTTCGAGGGGATCTTATAGCAGTTTTCCAGTACCTAAAGGGAGATTATAGGACAGAAGGGGAGAGACTTTTTAGGAGGTCAGACTGTGATAGGACAAGGGGGAATGGATATAAACTGAAGGAGGGGAAATTTAGATTGGAGATTAGAAGGAAGTTCTTTACCTGGAGAGTGGTTAGGCACTGGAACAGGTTGCCCAGGGAGGTAGTGG